>JAXQJW010000006.1:0-77863 GCA_037042135.1 Penicillium sp. PG113-03A | reverse complement strand
AGATGATTTGCATGACAGTGACAAAATTTATGGCAAAGCAATAGGCCAATTACTCATTCCTCTGTGGCTGAGCAACAGGGGGCCTCCTATAAATCAGCGAATCGATGATGAATCATTACGCGACCCTCGATTCTATGATCAGTCTCTGCGTGATTCCCATAATGAGAGGCCGAAACCATATCGGGCAATAGCCTCCTCACCGCCAGCAGGGCCCTTACAACTATCCTCCCCCCAGGATTGGCTGTCCTCAGCCATACGTAGACATTCTCTGGTATAATTAACTACAGGATACTGAATTAGATAAATACAAGAACATGCAGAATAGATTTATGTGTTGGTCGTGTTTTACGCATTGATTATTGACATTGAGATATAGCAGCAAGTCAGAGATGTAAAGGACTAGTGTATATATTTTAGAAAGTTGAAAATTGCCCAATGCAGAGCCTTCCCGTTTAATTCAATTTCCTTCTTTTTGAAGGATGTTCAGTCACTGCCGCTCGTTTTGATGCGCAAGTACGCAACGGCCTGTAGCAATGTATGTCCACGAGATGATGCTCCAAAGACTCCAGATTTTCAAACCCTACTAAGCACGCGGGATGAGTGCAGGAGAAGGATTTGCCAAGCTCATCTAGATGCGCTTGGATGTGAGAATACCATTGCGGTGGACTCTCAATGAATTGAATCATACGTCTCGACGGACTCATCGTTTTATTCCCAAGGCAGAATGGACAATAACCGGCCTTGATTGGAGCATTTCGAAAGATAATTGGATCACAACGCAGCAATTCCTCTGGTCTTTCGAGATGTTCCCGGCAGTGATCTTCCCAATCGCACCCTTCTGAAAACCAGATGCCGCATTCAAAGCATAGTTCAGCAAAATCATGTGCACTTCTAAGTCGTGTATGTGCGCGATAGCATCGATAAAGGTGCAGCCATCGTCTGTGTTTATAGAATCTAACCTATAATTAGTAGCGAACAATGATAGATCGTAATTTCATACTCACTGGTCTATTGCTTTCCCACAAATACATGCACCATTATAAGGCTGGAGGCCTGGGCGATAAGCCATAGGGCACCTCTCTTTGCAAAGAGCCTCTAGCGCCTCCAATGACTTTCTCCCATCATAACTATGCAGCTCGATTTCTTGGGGGAGACAGTCTGCTAGGAGGTCTCGCTCTGGCATCACTCGACGCCGATAGAAGAAAAGACCTTGCTCATAGAGGCTCCCCTGGTCAACGCCCGGCTTTCTCGACTGTGAATTTCGGAGTTTCTTTAGTTCTTCCCTGTAAAGCCGTTGCTTTTCGTTGTAGATTCGGTGCTGAGTAGAGTAAACCTGATTCTTCTGTTCCTGGGTGTTAAGATAAGGTAGCTGTGCGCCGAGAGAGCACATTTCTTCATCAAGTTTACGAACATCATCCCGATCTTGGAATTCAAATTCTGCCTTTGCAGGAAGAGACTGCCAAAGCTGAGAATTATAGTGTCTTCCCATACCACGGCGGTTCTGGATATGCCCCTGTCGGCTTGCAATTCCTAAGTAATTGGCCGGCCCATCTACCTCACTAAGGGGGTGGGCGTAGGACTTTCCGTAAGTGTCTCGATTTGTTTGTCCAGCGAATTTCATCCTCGCTGATTCCGAATGTTTTTTGTCTAGAGTGGCTTATGTTAGTGTGATGCCGATTTCCTACTCAACTCCAACTAACCTGCTTCCATAAGCGCCCATCTTCGGCAAGCACGAATTGTGATATTGTGACTATAGCCACTTCGATAGCCCAGCTCGACAAACTCTTTCCCAAAAGCATCAGCCCCTCGGGCTTTTCCTGTGCTTGCATTCACATGAAGCTCGTTGCTTGGTCGGAACACTGGAGTATTCTTGATATTCTCAGAGAATTCAATAACTTCCAATACTTGGTTCCTCGATTGACCAGCTTGGCCGTGGGCTTTTACTGCATCCAAAATCTCACCCACGGACGCATAGTCCCGAAAGGCATTGTCTGCAGTCGCCATTGGTAAGAAGAACGTGAGAAGATTGAGAAAAAGCGGCACTTTTTCCTTGTAGGCATCATAGAAGGCGTGAATAGGGAGTTCCCATTGCTTTCGCCTCCAATAGCCCTTAGTAAATGCGCGTTTGTAGGTGAGTACAAGCATTGGCATCCCGTCCACATTTTCGATTGTGAGCTCGAAATGCTGCCAAAGATGTTAGTATTGACATCGGTGTTCTACATTCCTAAGGGGCACACCTTATAACAAGCAGCCATGGCACGAGCTTCAAGGGTGGCATCAGCTGGATCAGCTCCGGGTATTTTTGCCATGCTTCTCCGAGCCGTCGACTCATGTACCTCTCCTGTCCTTGCAGAGGTAAAGCAGTATAGAAGCATTGCTGCACTAATCTGGACCCTAGTTCGATCTGGGATTTCGCCACGGTATTCTTTGAAATCCTGGCACCAGAGCTGCGCCATCAAAATGATTAGGTCGTTGGGAGACAGCGCATGTTTGTCCATTTCAGAGGCAGAAAGTGGCACTTTATCCTTGAGCACTTGAAGAATGTACTCATGTAGAGTGGTCGACAACTCCTCGGAGATTGTGAACTTTCTCCTTCTTTTCATTGCTGCTTTGAATCTCCGGAGGAAAGTCTGCACGCTTTCAACTGTAGGCGTTTCTTCCAAACGGCCATGTGCGGTACGTGCATAGTATTCCAGGAATGCTTTACACGTTTGTGTATTGGGGGGATTAACAGCCTGAGGGTGAGTTTCCAAGAACCTATGAAAAGTTAAAGAATGGTCGGCTAGGCCGTAGGAAGGGCAGACTTACTGGTCGAAATACCCGAGGACTTCATCGTACACCGATTCTGTCCTTGGAAGAACGGCCCGTGCGATTAGGGAGTCATCGTGCTCACTGAAGTCTACGATGATGGAGGGAAACTTCGACTTGAGGTTGGATTTTTGCTTCATTGTATGATCTCTCTCCTTTGCTGGTCACAGTGGGAATAGTGGGAACAGTGGGAATGGTGGGAACGGTCGGGGCGGAAGGTGGGTGAGCACGGCATTTTTAAATACACCGGTCAATTCATGGGACTCGGTAGACCTTCTCCTCTATAAAATGTGCAAATGAGTCTTCTGGATGAGAATTTGCACCTTTGGGTGCAAAGTATTCAGGAGGGTGAACTGCCGCCTGAATCCGCCTGAAGGCGGGCTGAATAGGGCGGCGAGCCGCCCACGACTGATCCGGCGGCGGTAGGTGACCCCCGCCATACTCTCACTGTTGTATGTTTTGCTTTTGCTCTTGATTCTATTTTTTCAAAACTTTTATGATTGAGATAGGGTGTGGCGGATAGGGCCTCTTCCTATGCGCTTAGCTACATATAAACTAAATGCTAAATGAGGTCAATTCCAAAGCCCTTGGCTTAAAATAGCAGTATGCTCTGCGTAAGTGTGAACATCGCCCCTGGCCCTGAAGTTATTAGGGTAGAACTTGTGGTGTTGGCAAGAGAGAGCGACTTTTTTGCGTAGTAGGCGTTCTTATAAGAGAGGTAGACATTCGGGCCTCCTGCTGGGGAAATCTATTCGCCTTGAGTGCTAAACTTGCTTACGCTCTCATTGGATTGGTTTCGGATTGTGTAAGGATAAACAAGATATCGATCGAAGATTGGATATATTTGTGCAAAAGCGCGAGCCACTTGGACAGGTCGGCGTCCATATAGATGGCGTCTGTTTTTGCACGAATCTAGATGTAGTCGTCCGTTTGGGATAAGCGTTTTTGCTCAAGGTTTAACAGGAGCCTCTACTTCGCGTTTCTTAGGGGCCGCGTTTATGGCTGGGATCTTGTTTTGCTCCTCGCTTGGCTCCGGAGGACTTGCGGGATAGCACAGCTCGGCGGGGCCGCGGCAAGACAAAATGGCTGGGAAAATGAGAGCGAAAGCGATAAACGCGGACGGAAGGATGTGGGGTGAGAGGATGGATAATGGGATACTGGATGAAGAGGTGTTAAAGTGATGATGCGAGAAAGATTTGGGAAGGGAAGAAAATAAGTTGTTTGGAAGGGTTGTTCTTATAAGTCGTGAGTTCGTCAGTGAGATAGTCTAGCGGGGTGTAGTTTGCATAAAAGTAAGGTTTGTGCGGCCTGAATATTGTATATCCTATAGAGATGACGCCAGTCTAAAGGTGATTAGGCTTTGGCGGCGGGTGGATAGTGTAGAGTACACATTGTAATAGTGACGCATCCGATTGTTCTGAACTCCCTACCTAAGATGTTTCATCAACCCAATAGAACTCACATTTAAACCTCCCCTCCAGAAAAATCAACATTCACTACTGCTATAACTCGGCATGGCTGATGATGAACAATGCACGCTTTCTACTTTCATTCCATCGTCGCTTATTGGGATGGCGATAGGGATGTTCATCTATGTTATGCTGAGCATTCTCATCAAAGCTATCAAACACTGCATCAAAGCACATCGTGGCCCGAATATGAATATAGGTTTCGAGAATGGAAGCCATTCGTCTGATACTCCGCTTTATCCGCTTGCCAAAGGTACTTGTGGTCCAGAAATTACAACCGTTAAAACCATACATGGACACGCTCTTTCGGATATGGATCGCGATATTAAGCTTCAAACTGCAACTTGTCAAGACTTATGGGACCTTGAAGCAGCAAAACCTCGGACACACCGGTGATTCTGATTGGAGTACTCACGGGCACTGAGTAATTCCCTCATCTCAGAATTTTATGGACTTTGTGGGGCCTATCTACTTCCAAGTGAAACAATATTGTTGGTTGAGTTTGATTATGTTTTGAAGATGTTCCAACGAAAGGGGAACAGTATGTTTCTTTGGAAATATCCAACAGGGATACGATGCGGTAGACTGGATGCATATGTTGCTTTTAATTGGGAGGACGGCTACAATTGCAATATCATTTGGTTCATATAATCTAAATTGAGCCATAGAGAATCTTGCTATATGAGTTGAATCCTAAAAGCAAATACTAAGAGATAGTGGTTTTAGGCAGATCGAGTTAAGCAGATAATGCTACATCTAGGCTCGCTAGAGAGGGTCTACCTAGGTATGTGATAGCCTTGCCCCTAGGGTTGAATCTCACCCAGCTTTCACATACCTAGTTAGTTCTTATCCTATCTATTAAATTCACCTCACCATACTATATACTTTATTGTTTTGCTAGTTCTATTACATACGACCACAGGGTGTGGAGAACAGGGCTTCCCGTCCGCTCAGCCGTACTTAAGCCACACGCCGGTGAGTTAGTAGTTAGGTGGGTGACCACTAGCGAATCCTCACTGTTGTATGTTTTTGTTTTTGGCCTACCTTTTTGGATTCGATCGACTCTTGCTCTTATGCAGCTTTAACCTGATTCGAAATCATATACCTTGTCGCGCGAATCATAATCTGCCTTTCCTTAGTGGGGCCCGAGCCCCAAATTTCTCCGAAATTTCTGTCGAAGACGCTTATGCTTCTTCGTTGTCGTCGTTCTTTTCTTCCTGCGGAGGATGTGAGCGGTCAGGAGGGTTGTGGGATTGCCATAGTGGTGACGATGTGCGCTGCTTATGTATCGAGTCCGGGCGTTTACCTTCGTTGAAGATCAGTAAGGTCAATTATGGTGGTTTTCTGGCTCAGTTGGTAATCGCTTGCCTGGGGCGGTTCTACCAATCGACCCAAGGGCTCGTGTACATGACGTGAAATGTATAGACTAGGCAGGTTTTTTCTACAAGTAACGTAACTGGGTGCCTAGGTAGAACTAATCTCAATCATAGATGGGATAAGGGGTTAAGCAGACCGAAGTCACAAACTCTATCCATACATAAAGGACAATGCGTAGATATGAAGAATGGTTCAAGGATAAAAAATTCAAGACTAATGCTAGGCTAACGTTAAATTATGTAGAATGCAGGTCTTGATTGAATTCCAGAACTCCCTCAACTGCCCCAACAAAGCAATGTAAACCACAAAATATCCATAACTCCTCAAGCCCCGAAGCTTTTAATTTCTGTACAGGGTATTTCCGATGTATTTGCGAACCGAAACGAATAGTCAATCAAGGTGTGGTGGGCGGGAGGCGAGGCGATGGTGGCGGCTTTCGTTGTCTCCGATCGCAAATGTTCGCAATGACCGCTCCCTCCCATAATTGCAACCTTTCCAGTATTATGCTTTGGGCTTCTGTGCAATGATGCTATAGCTCGTTGTCGCAAGGCGCATGTTGTCCATCTTGACGAAGGCCTGGCCGTCCAGACACAGACGGTTGATTAAGGTTTTGAAGTGGCGCGGGACGACGTGGAGTTTAACCATGGCGAGGATGACTTGGCGCAGGGTGCGGAAGTAAAGGTCGACGGTGTCGATCAGCGGGGCCTGGAGACCGTCGATGCTAGCGTTCTCCGATTTCACGATTTCGAATCCCGAGTCGGTCAAAGCTTTTTCCAAGCTCTCCTGAGTGGGGGTGCCAACGGCTCCAATCAACGGCTTCACACGACGCATGAGCTCGGCGTGCTCGGGATCACTGGGCTCGTACGCGGGGAGACTGATCCAGTCCAGGAGCGAAATCTTGGAACCGGGCTTGACGACCCGGAAGACCTCCTTGAACAGCGCCGTGATATCCTTGCACAGACTGAGGGCTTGGATCTGGTAGAAGGCATCGAAGCTTTCGTCGGCGAAGGGCAAGGGGAGGCTGTTGAAATCCTGGGTGACGAATTGGTTGGAGAGACCGCGCTCCTCATTGAATCGCTGCGCCTGCGCGACTTGGTTGGGGTCAATGTTGAGCCCAGTAACATGAGCGCCGGAGTATTGCGCCATGTGTGCGGCAACACGACCACGACCACAGCCAAGATCAAGGACCTTGTCGCCGGAAGACAGGCCAATGTTCTGCGCAATTGAGCGTTCATACAGAATTTGGTTATCCAGGACGTTGGCCTTGCGACTCATCCATGGTGGAATATACATCTTTTCCACATCTCCCAGGGCGCAAAGGTGATTGAGGACACCATAGTATGACTTCAAGCAATCTCCCACTTTCGACTGATAGTCGGGACCCAGCACCTCAGTCATTTGCTTCTCGTCCGACCAATCGAGATTGTAAATGACGTAAGAAGCCATAAAATCATCCACCTCTTTCGGGGTCAGATTGCAGAGATACCGGAATGAAGTCCAGAAGGACTTCCAACGTTTCGGAGAGGCCGAATTATCGTCTTTGCCATGCTTTCCCAGTGCCGTCACGAACAACTTCTGCTTCTGCTCCGCGATCTCGTCCAGCGAGCTGTCGCTTTCGGAGCCGCGCCCGGTTCGGCCAGGGTGGTGTGGTGTTTCCACTAGCGTTTGCGACACCATAATGATGGATGGGAGCTTTGTACAAGCTTTATTATGAAAGTAGAACTAAGAAGAGGTGATTTGCAAGAAAAGAGGTGCCAATATTGAGGATCAGGGGAAGTGCCGGTGTGTAGATACCCAGTGGCAGCGCCTTACGGGGCCCTGACGCAATTTATAAGCGCGCTTCGGAAATCTGGTTCTCCACGAGGAAAAAGGAAAGAAAAATTATCATTCGCCAAGAAGACCGTGAGCGGGCGAGTAGCCACTATGCGGATTGTTGCCAGACCTGGAAGCTCATCTCGGATAGCCCGGCACTCGCGCCGAACGGAAGAGGCCCGGAGAAGAGAATATTTCGCCATTTAGGCTCATTTACGCATTGGAGCCGTTCCATGCTTGCAATTCCCCATGATCATGATTCCCCAGGTGGTAGAGCCATGGAGAAGATGCAGACTACGGACGGTTACAGCACATTAGTACGGATGACGCGGGATAGTCCTGCGAGGAAATGAGAATCGTCATGCGAGTGACGATCCAGACCCACCTCCAGCCTCCTTCGACGATGAATACTCTTTTGCGACTATCGGATACAATGGTAATGGTAATTTCTACTGCACGGTAGACGCGGCATGTACCATACCGCTGGCCTCGTCATACCTCCGTGGGACACCGAATTCCTCCATAAACCGCCAAGATCCCTCGGGAGCTTGATGCAGAGCTTTTTATTAGTTCCTGCAGCTCTTCTCCAAGCATGTACCTGCAAGCCCATTTTACAATCATCCCTCGCCTTACGGACTGGGTTATCCCGGTTCAATCAGAACCAGTTCACCGAATTGACCACGCCACAACGGTGTTCCGGCACTGCATGAAACCTTAAAGGGAGTAACCGGATGCTGCTTCGAGAAGCTTTTCCACATTCTCGGGAAACACCATTCTTTCCCTTTTCCTAGAAAAGTGTTGGACCAAGAAAAAAAATTGTTCTCCAGCAAATAGCTCGAAGATAAAATTTTTAGATCTAAACTCAACGTGGAACAGAGTGCCATGGCTCTGGAAGTGGGCCACGGGTAGAGTTCGGATCAACACTGTCACGATTGAATCATAACGCATAGGGAACGAATCCAGTGGATCGATGTCTCCACCAGGATCTTCGGTCCATAAGGCCAATTCGGACCCTTTGTTCTTTCCCGTATATCCGGACCCGGTCACGTGGATTCTCAATCAAGTAGAACGCTCCTGGTCGTGGATTATGTCGAATACAGGCAGCGGTAGGATCCGGGTCCCAGCTGAGCGTGTGTAAGAATTTACTGAGCGTGGGTAAGAATTTGCCAAGACATTCTTACCCACGCTCAACTCACGTAGTCGAGCGTGTAGAAGGATTAGTCAGCAGGTTTTCTACTTAGACAAAGTAGGTTTAAATTGATTTAAATAGAATTTAGACGTTCAATAATACTAGTGGTACTAAAAAGATCAATCAAAATTATTATATGTAGGTATAATTATGTGATAGAGAATTCTTACCCACGATTGACTTGGGTAGTAGAGCGTGTGTAAAAACTATGCCAAGAAATTCTTACCCACGGTCAGCAAATTCTTACACACGCTCAGCTGGGTGCCCGGTAGGATCCGCTCGGATCAGCAGGGACTCACGGGAGAGCGATCTGATTTAGTGGATTTCAGGGGCTCGATATGGGCGAATGTGCGCTGATTTAGTAGGCTCTGATGGATCAGGAGTCCCAAGAGATCGACGAGTTGAATCGTTCTGTACATCAACACTACGGAATACTCCACACTAAAATTTATCTTCATAAAAATGCCTGATTATGCATTTTAGGAGGCTGCTACTAGTCGATATGATCGTTAAACTGGATGTTTCCTGTAGTTGTATCGGGAAACATCCGGTGTCGGTTCGGAGAAGGTTCTGTCGCCGCGGAACATGCCGTAGGGCGCCTTGGCATTGCTTCGACCGCTTCCCAAACATACTCTAGCTGTAACACCGACGAGAGAGAAAATGGCCGACCAAGGTGGATCTTACGTTCAGGGACCTCTCTGTTCTCTTACGCGGGTGAACGAAGATCTTGATCTTGCCGAGCTCCCCAGGCCCACCCCCGACAGGATGCACGTACGGAGTACGGAGTCATGGTGTGGTGTTCAAGATCAACGTGTTTTTATCAACCATGTCACCAGCAAAGGAGGTGGAGTCGTGGTGGATCACCACCAAAAGAAATGAATGGAAATTTTCTTCAATCTCCTCCCGAAATCAGCGAAATAATACATACAAACCGTTCCTTTCTAGCAGGGTATCGTGCAAGTACGGGATGTAACAATGTCGGCCATCCTCCGGAGAATGAGACCACTGCGAGAACAGGATTTAGCGGTGTGATGAATGGATTCGCCCCAAGCCTTCATCGCAAAGCTGGTGATGATGCAGACTTTCTTTTCTAGAGTATGTATCAGAACACTCTTCCCCTCTTCCTTTCCCCCACCTTGACACGGGCCTGTATGTGGACCTCGTCTACAATTCGAGATGTCTTTTGCATTGGTTCACGTCGACGATCATCCAAGGATTCATGCCGCATTACGCCTCTGAATGATACTCAAAAAGGGTCTTCTGATGATTGGTCTTATTGAGTCTGCATGCATGGCTTAGACGGGTATAGTAGTATCGTCCATATTTTGTCGGATATCTGAAAATTGGCATGTGTTTACCCCATAGCGTACATGCAGTCCTTTCTGCTGGTCGTGACAACATACATACATGATTACTGGTGGTTCCGAGTCCAACATTTCCCCGCGACGATCGCACAGCGTTGGGTGGCCGAGTGACACGGCACATCGATCGTCGTCTGGGCGCGTCCGAGCGACTTTTTATTTTCAACGCAATTCCTGGTGACGTCAGTCTGACGGAGATTCCTTCAATTCGGTTCGTACAGCGCGGGGTGATGCACTCCTTTTTCAATACCATTGCCTTTAAATGGATTAGAATACACTTTCGAGGTATAGTGATTGGTAAGTGTTCTGATGAAATTGGCCTACTGCCGGGGTAATTTCTATGACCTAAGCTATACTGGGTGTTCAAGTCCTAGATTCTACATACATCTTACATGTATATTGACGTAGGTCAAGATCATTATACATATATTATCTTAGCTCGTGGCGTTATGAAAAGCCACGTGGTTCAACCGATTTGGAAAGAGACAATCTTTGCACTACGACACCTTCATTCAAAAGGTCCAAAACGTAGAATGGGGCGATCAGTTACGAATCGCAATTTTGGTTCTCTGTTTTTTCTGATCCCTGATCTTGTTCTTGTTTATTAGGTTTCTTTTCTCCATTCCAACTCTTTTCGAGTACACCGCATTGAAAGCTGCGTTAATTAACAAGGCGTATGCTCTCGCACCGCTAGATTGACAGCACGTCGATACAGCAAGAAAGCGCCAATTTCTACCCCAGGGACTGTTCCAAGACTGCTATCATCGAAGGCATTGCAGCTATAGCCCCATATCCTCACTGCATATACGGTACAAACGGATCAGTCTGAAGCACTGCGACACCATCGACAGCGGCATCTAATGCATAGAGTGGGCCTTTTCTCCACAAAGGACTTCTTACATAGACATACGAAACGAGTGGATATCATTCTATGAGTCTAGATGAGCCTTGATAATCAAGAAAGAGTAACGATTGTGGGGGTATGTCGCGAGTCATGAATTGTGACAGCACTCTTTATTTCATGGACATACTCTTTGGTCAAAATCGTGGGTGTAGATCTGTCGAGGATCTTCTAATGTGTCAACGACATTGGGACACTGAAGTTTAAAATAAGCTCTTACTTCAACCAACGTTCAATTTTATGGTCGAAGTGTAATTCTTTAATATCAAGACAAGACTTTTTAAACCCGTTGATCAACCAACCAGAGTTTCTGGTTTCAATGTGTCTTTGGATGGTCTTCTGCGCCCGCAGCAAAGTCAATGCCTTGCTATTTGGTTCCAATTTACCTTCATTTACCTTTCGATTTGATATTAGTGTATAGCGGTGCTCGTCTTGAAGAAATAGACGATTAGGCCCTCGCATTGGACTTTGAATAATTTAATACAAGCACCATCTCTACTGCCTTGGGTATATAATGAATCGAGAGGATGGGCCGATATCAGCGCCCGGGGATTGAATAGTACTGGTATCAAACACCAGAGCCTACAGAAAACACAATTGACACCTACCGATAGTAAAGGCTGCAATCAGCGTAAAGACCGTTAACCAAAGGCCTCGATGACTGTTCCAGCTACGAACAAGTTCAGGGGGGTGTTGTGTTTTTCGAGAATCACAGCCGATGCTGTTTGCTTGAAGAACCAAGCAAAATCAAGTAAATAATAGAATTGTTCATGACATCAAGACTAAGTTAGTCATTGTTTAACTAGGAGAATCCAGATCTATACGCTGATCTAAGCGGGAACCGCCGAGTCCGGGAAACGCCCGCTAACTCCGACCAGCCAATCGGGGAAAGGGATCTCTCCTGGGAAGAAAACAAACCGGAACGGAGTGAGTCATCAGGGGCAGTGCCCTGGACGATGATTGGTGGAATCCTCGTGACATCCCCTTTTGGGACTGTTTTTTTTTTCCTGTCGGGATCAAGTGACATTTGGCAGAACCCGAGCCGGTTGGCCGGTTGGCCGCGGATTGAGTGCCGTCACGGGTACTTGCACTGTGAGTATTTTTGATTGATTTCGAGAGCTGGCATGCTGCATCTCTCGGGTGAAAAATACCTGCGTTGGATGTAGAGAATGTACTCGTAGGTTAATGAAGTAGCGAAAAAAGCCCTCCAAGATGACGTGTCAACTTTAAAGAGCAAATCAATTATACACCTTGAGGATGGGGACGGACATCTCGGACTCGGTGCAATTCATACTCCCCGGAGAAGATCGGCCCTAAGCCTCCAGGCCCACAATCTGTGTGACTCCATCGTCTTCCAGAACTTATTTCTCCCCCCGTTCTTGGAGAACAGTTTTGACCCTTCCATCGCAACTTTTCCACCAGGGCTCATAGATACGAGTCCGTTCACCATACTAATTCCCTTCTCTTGCATCGGCGCGTTCATTGGCGACTCCAGGTCGTCCAATGAGCCTGCATTTCTATTACCATTCTGAGTGCAAGGTATGCAACAGCCTGCCGATCGTGATGAATTGCCTGCTAATGCTTCTTGCCTAGCATTGCCTCTTCACTCTGAAGAGGTCACCCGCCAGATAAATGGTTTTTAAGCCGTTCACCCATCTCGCGCGCCAGAGTTTTACCAAAGCCTTCACTCATGGCTATGCTCAGTCGGTAGTCGCGGCGTCGCAATCCTCCTACGCGTCCTCAACCACCTTCAATCACCTCGCCGCCCAACCGGCCAAGCTATCGCGTGCCCAACTTCAGAATGCTTTCTCCAACGCATCCAGCTCGTCTGGCGCTGGCGCCAAGGCCAGCCAGGGAGGTTCTGGCTCGGGAGATCTGGGGTTAGCCGCCTACTATGCGGCATGGCAACACGCACAACAGACCGGGGATGACAGTGATTGGAGTCAGTTCCAGTTCAAGCGTCGGATAGGATGGAAGCCCTCCAACGAGGAGGCCGACACTGTTCCAGAGGAGCGGGCCGACTCCGTCCCGCCGCATCCTACCAAGGCCGCCCTGAATGAGAATGTCAGTGCCCAGGTTGAAGAAGCTGTCGCTCGGGAGATTCAAGTCCAAGAGGAGCAAGCACAAGCAGAGGAGGCTTCAGAAAGTGGGAATGTTGAGTCCGTGGTTGAAGATGTCGTTGTCTCGGAGGCCATCTCAGAGGAGGCCAAGGTGGCCTCTGGCCGTGTTGTCTCGCTGGCCAGATCCAACAAGTTTGCAGAAATCCCTGTCGCCTTCGAATCGATACTCAAAGACGGTCTAACCCCGACGGTCGAAGCGTACAACGCGCTGCTCGTTGCGGCTGTCCGACTCCATCCCGAAGCCGCTCATGCGATCCCCAAGGCACTTGATGTCTATTCGGACATGCTTCGTCGCCGAGTGCTTCCCGATGAAGACACATACGAGACCCTCGTACAACTTTTGGTAACCCGCGCTCACGATATCATCAAGGCCAAGGAAGTGCTGGAACAAGAACGAATTCGATATGGCGGCATGGAAGAGCTTGGCAAGTTCATGCTCCAGTCGAGGGAATTGGAGAGAGATATTCTCTCCGAGGATCACTCTCTGTCTATTGCTGTGAAGCTGTTCGACACTGCTACCACTCGACACTCGCGTCTGGTGTTCCCACTTGAGGTCTACCGCCATCTCATCACCGCCTGTGCTAAGGAAGGCAGAGTCGAAGATATGGTTCGCATCTATGCCCACATGGAATCCGGAAAGGTCACTCCACATGCCACCATCTTTCCCATCATGATCGAAGCGTTTGCTCGGACCGGCGACTTGAAGAGTGCTGTGGAATGTTACGATGAGTACCGAAGCCTTGCCGTTTCGGATGACAAGGGTCTGTTCAGCATTGTCGCGCGTTTGGACGGAGAGGTGTACGCCGCTCTCATCCGCGCCTACCTGTCTTGTGGTAAAGAGGAGGGTGCGCAGAAGTTCCTCGATCTCATTCGATCTTCATTCGACGGAGTGACAGAGAACCAAGAGGGACGTCGGGCCGCAGTACAAGCCGTGATTGTGCAGAAAGCCTTTGTGCAATATGCGCTGGATAAAGGAGACTACCAAAAAGCTCTTGAACAAGCCAAGGCTGAATTGCACGATCAAGCTCGCGATCAGGCCATTTCCCGGATCTGCATTGCGGCGGCGGACGCAGGCGATCTCACCACTGCCTCCAACGCTTACGATAGTCTGTCGACCTCCCCCGACACGCGCCAGGCTCCGGCAATCTCACTGCTGGCACTTCACGTTCGTCGGGGTAATGTTTCGGCGGCTCGTTCCTTGTGGATCATGCTGAACACAGTGGGTCAGGCAACCCCGGATATGGTGCAGCCGACTGCCATGTATGCCGTAGCGCTGCTGAAGAGCGGCCAAATCGAGCAGGGTCTCCACGAAGCTCGTAACATGTTCACCCGCATTCGCAACGCTTCTGCCAAACAGGTCACTGTCGCTGCCACAACCGCAGAGCAGATCACCGAGTCTCTTCACCTTTTTGGCCGCGTCCTCATGCAGACGGCGACTGCTCTTTCGCCTGAAGCATCCATGACCCTTCTGTGGTCTATGATTGAGAATGGTGGCTTGGTGTCGCCCTTGACCGAGCATGCGGTCGCCAGCCTCGGACCCATGGGCATCTCCCAGCTGAGTCCGGCTGACCTCACGCTGGCCCTCCAGGTCCAGGCCGATCTGCTGGCCAACCCCAATGCCATGCTGCTTGACGTCGCTCATCCGGTTCGTTTTGCCCACATGGTCGAGGTGGCCATGTCAACAGCTCTACCTCTGGATGCATACACGACTCATCTCGTTGACCAAGCCGTCGCCAAACTCTTCACAACTCGGCCAGATGTTGTCAAAAAATGGCAGGATCGTCTGGAAGCGTCAACCCAGGCGTCTTTACTGTCTGACCGTCACAGTCCCGTTTCGCTGGCGGAAACCTCCATTACGACACCATCATTGAGCGTCGACAATTTCGATCCCTATGCTCATGCCACCGATTTCCGGGGGTCTGCTATCATTGCGGACGAGCTTGAGAAGTCGACTGGCCGTGGTGAGACCCACCTTAGGGAAGCACTGGTCCGCCTCGAGAACATGCGCCGCGTCGGTCGTCATCCCCGCTACATCACTTACGCGAAGTTGATTACTGCCGCTGCCAAGGCCGGTCGCATGGACCTGGTTAATGAGGTCCATGGCATGGCTCGAACTGACGTTCCCCTCAACCTGGCTCATCACGCTGTCCGGTATGGATGGGTCTCCATTCTTGACGCTATGGTTGCCGCCTGTCTTACTATTGGCGACCGTCAGCTGGCTGGCCACTTCCACCAGGAGCTTCTGGGCCTGGGCTCTGCCCCTTCGGCGAACACTTTTGGTCTCTACATCACCACTCTGAAGGAGTCGACCAAGACTTTTGATGAGGCTACCGAGGCTCTGAAGATTTTCCACCGTGCTGTGGCGGAAGGTGTTGAGCCTACCTCATTCTTGTACAATGCCCTTATTGGCAAGCTCGGCAAGGCCCGCCGTATCGATGACTGTCTCTCCTACTTCGGCGAAATGCGTGCCAACAATGTTCGCCCTACCAGTGTTACATATGGAACGATTGTCAACGCTCTCTGCCGTGTAAGTGATGAGCGGTATGCCGAGGAAATGTTCGAGGAGATGGAGTCGATGCCCAACTACAAGCCGCGCCCGGCACCCTACAACTCCATGATTCAGTACTTCTTGAACACCAAGCGTGACCGCAGCAAGGTTCTGGCCTACTTCCAGCGCATGCAGTCACGCAACATCCAGCCGACCATGCACACCTACAAGCTGCTTGTTGATGCACACGCCTCGCTTGAACCGGTGGACATGGACGCTGCCGAGAAGGTGCTCAAGTCGATGCAGGCTGCAGGACAGCGACCTGATGCTGTGCATTACGCCTCGTTGGTTCACGCCAAGGGCTGCGTGCAGCACGATCTTGCTGCCGCCCGCAAGACTTTTGACGCCGTGGTTGCCGACCACCGTGTTCGCCTGCAACCATGCCTGTATCAGGCCCTTTTTGAAGCGATGGTGGCCAACAACAGCGTCGCAGAAACCGAGGAGATTGTCAAGGACATGAAGCTGCGCAACGTGGAGATGACCGCATATATCGCCAATACCCTGATCAATGGCTGGTCTGCCGAAGGCAATGTCAGCAAGGCCAAGAACGTCTACGACAGTATCGGCCTGGAAAAGCGCGAGCCTAGCACCTACGAAGCCATGACTCGTGCTTTCCTGTGTGCCGAGGACCGCGTCAGTGCCGCTGGTATTGCCCAGGAGATGATGTCTCGTGGCTACCCTCCTGCTGTGGCCAGCAAGATCCTCGACCTCATCGGGACCTCCCCCGCCTAAAATTTCTTTCACTTCCTTGTTCCCCCTGGCCTTCGGCATGTTGCGACCAGGTTGTATCGAGATTTAATGCTGTGGTTCTGTGTGTAACACATCCGCTTTCTACATCACCTCGCCAGGGCTGGATCCCTTTCGGTGTTGTGGGCTTTTCCGGTTCGGCGCATGTAGGGCGGCTGTGTTTAGATATACCTGGTGGGATACCAATTTGCGGTTTGGTTTTATGAATCTGTTTTCATTGGCATTCAGCGAATTCTGGCGTTCTTACGGCGATGAAAAGGGCATGTATACCATTTGTTTGAATGTTTATAGACCAATCTCCAACTCTGCATGGCGCTTCTTTACGCCGTTGAAATACAAAAAAAGTGGTTGACTCAATTCTGGTTCTTATAATTCGTTATTCTAAAGGTGATCTTTGGCAGCATCGACGTTGATCATCTGGTTGAATGATTCATGGACTATCCAGGCACGCATAAACATTGATATGTTGTTTGGCTTGCTCAAGCTTTCTTTCCTGATCCCCATTTCCCAGGCAAAAGAGCAGCCACCATGGACCAATGGGCATAAGTATTGGCATTTGTCACTGCGAGTCCTCCTCTAGCAATCATTTGACACTCAGTCCAGGCAAAAGCATGATCAACAACTACAATGAGGTCAGTGAGACTATCCACTCAGCATCGAGATCTTGACTTACTAAAATCATCATGAAGTGTATGCATACACTCATGCTGCAGGACTGCACCCGGTGGAAACATCTTCTCAATCTCAGTGCCCGTAGGGACACCATCCGCTCTTTCAGCCAGTGTCGCAAGGGATCCCTCGTGTTCCGTATAGATCGAATCACAGATCACAATCACTCCACGCTTCGTGATCCCATGACGACTAGCCGGCTCACAAATCGATTTCAAACGCACAGTACCATCCGGTTTGATATTCTTGAGATCCTCTGGGATATAAACACCCGGGAATTCCTTGTGATACCAGAAACCGGGGTTCTTCTTCTCTGCATTGAATTAGGTCACCATTACCACAATCATCGAATGATACATACCATCCGAACACTCCAAAATGGCGATAGGATCAGAAGCATCCAGGCCAGAGTTCTCTGGAGGCTTTGTATCGGCTTCTTCAAAGGTCCTTGCCCATTTCCAGTTCTCGCCGCCACAGTATAGAGTGTTTTCTTTCCGGTCCAGTCGTTCTTTGGCAGCTTCCAAGTAAACTTGATAATCATTAGCACATATCTTTGAAGACGATGTCCCAGAAGACTTACATTGTGGTTCCTCGAGTGTACTTTTGCTAGCGCCTGATAGAACAATCTGCGTCTTGTCCTGATTGACACTCATCTTGGGCATATTCCATATCCTCCACGCCGCATCCGCCATACCTCGATTGTCTTGATTATTGCGAACCTCTTTCCCCCGGAGATCCTTGAATTTACTCAGACCTAGCTCGAATAAATTGAAAGAATCTTTGATTGCGGTTGTCATGCGAGGATCAGTACAGGCGCCAGGACTACCTTCGGGCATTCTCTTGAAGAGAGCGTTTGGGTCGATATCTTCTGGTGCTGTGAGACGTTTTTCGATGACATGATTAGCTGGGATTGAATGGACGACGCTGGCGCAGTAGATCAGCCATAGATAGAAGATGAGGCCATACTTCCATGGTCTGGAAGACGACATGGTTTTTCGCAGCAGTGTTCGCTGGGTAGATACTGGAATGAAGCCGGGCGGCCCTGCTTAAGAGTGTGCCTATTTTTGTCGGGGCCATCTATTGCGCTTTGGGCTACGTTTTAGCTTGGCTTTAGCCCGAATCCAACATGAACTCAGTTCATTTGGATTGGGATGAGTGTGGTAGTTGTGGACGCTATTTTCATAATGACTTACTCGCGTACGTTCTCCTTTCCACTTTTGTCGTTCCAGGTACAGAAACTTTCTAAATTAAATGGTCCACAGGCAAATACTATGTTGTTGATGATTCTGGAATGATAGAATCCAATATAATCATAGGGGCCATGGGGCGGCCTGGGGCCGGGGTGAAACGAGGAAAGAAGGGACGCTATCCTATCTACGAACTAGGAGACAAGTAAACCAACAGGTTAGTGAAAGGGAGAGAGAGCACCAAGGTGGTTAGAAGAAGTCAGGTAAAAAGGTGTCTAAATTGCTATTTCTATCTTAAGGAGCTTATAAAATACCTAACTATTACATGTTTGCTTATATCCAACTCCCCCACTACACTACGTACCTAAGTACCTAGTTAAGATTGGTTTTACTGTTTTTCAGGGCGGACCAAGCCCCATATCTCTATTGTTGTTGGGTTTGAAGCTAATTGAATACATGACTTAACGTATATCGCGAACATCCTCTTGGCCAAACCCAGTCCAGCTCCTGCTGGTTAACCAAGTCCATCCTTGAAAAAAAAACCGTAGGACCCAGCGAAGTGGTGTTTCTTAAGCATAATGAAATCATGAGAATATCACAGTCGTGGTGAAGTAGATCTACTTCGTACGGCAAATGCTACCGCCAATTCCGGAAATTCCCAACTCGGCTCTTTTCATGAACTCATGATTTCTTCAATTCCAAATTCCCCAAGACCCTCGTATCTCGATTCATTCCATGTTCTCCCGCTGGTTATCTGCTCCAGCTGCCCTTAACGCATTTCTCCGCATTCACAGTGCAGCTTCCCGTCAACCCCACCTTCGAGCGCAACATCTCTCGATACGCTTGAGCTCCAACACTCCAACCATGTCCCCGAACGAGGCCGACTCGGACGCTTCTCGGCGTCCAAAGAAATTGATCTGTACGCATGAAGCATCTTTAATATTCTAAACCATGCCTGGCCACACGGTCAATCCGCGCTCGGCGTGCGAGCTCGGTATCCCAGCTGACCTTCTTCATTCCAGTCGCTCCAGGAGATATTCCACCCACTCCAGAACCCAATGCCAGCACTGTTGAAGCCTCAGATCCGTCGGCCGCATCGCAGGCGCCATCCGCCGTGCCATCCCGCCTCAATCCTGAAGATCTTCGCTCCGAGACCTCCACGCCCAATTCCACCACCGAGAGCCAGATGCTGTCGCATCCCGCCCGAGCACATCAGTTTGTGACGAATCCACCTCTCACGGTCTCCCAAATGCATGGCACGAACCCGTTGCATCAATTTAACGCCTGGTTCCGGGACCCAAGACTGCTGCCGAGCTCGGCGCCAGAGACGTGTATACTCGCGACGGCTGAGTTGCCCTCGGGCCGGGTGAGTGCGCGAGCGGTGTATCTGAAGGAACTGGACGAGCGTGGGTGGGTGGTATACAGTAACTGGGGCAGTCGGGAGGGAAAAGGCGGGCAGGTATTTGGACGGGGTGTGGACGATTCGCTAGGCTCGATGCCCGAGCCCGAGACCGGAACAGAGGCACCGGGTCCTGGTAATAAATGGGGTGCGTTGACGTTCTCATGGGCCTCTGTTGAGCGTCAGGTGCGAGTGGAGGGTCTCTTTGAGCCGCTCCGTCGCGAGGAGAGCGAGTTGTACTGGCGCACGCGGGAGCGAGGCAGTCAGATTGGAGCCTGGGCTAGCTGGCAGAGTCGTGTTCTCTGGTCTGCTGAGCCATCTCAACTGACGGAGCATCAACGGCGCAAGAGCGTGGCCAAGCTGCAGGGGTTGACAGATTCAGCGGCTGGCGCAGAAGTCCCAGCGAACATCGACGAGACTGATATTGATGATGGGCGATCACTACTTGAGCAGCGTGTCAAGGAGATCGAAGAGAAGTTCGCCGGTGTCGATCAAATCCCCCTGCCGCCATTCTGGGGCGGTGTTCGCCTTGTACCGGAATCCGTAGAGTTCTGGCAAGGCCGACGAAGTCGACTCCATGATCGATTCCGGTACGTTCGCATTGAGGGAGAAGGGGAGGATGCGCAATGGCGACTCCAGCGCCTCTCGCCATAGATGACACATTTGTTCCATAAATCGCATGCATCAAGGACAATATACAATTCGCATTGATCGGCGTTATCTTATCAAGTCTTGGCACGCAACCTCCTGCATCTGCTCCAAAGACCATCATACTCCTATACAGCTCTGAGATATCTCGCCAGCGACTTCAAACACTTTACTCTCCATCAAAATGACCTCACAGCCCTCTAAGCCACGATCCGCCTCTCCATGGGTGATTCTCGCCGTAGCCAGCGGCACATTCGCCGCGCTGAACGGACTCTTCGCGAAACTGTACGCAGTTGACTCCAAGAACCCATAAAGACACACGCTAATTGATCACAGAACAACCGATAACAACACGACCTCTTTCGCCCAGTCCCTCGCCCATATTGTCGGCCTTGATTCCTCCCCCTTCCTCGAACTCCTCGTCCGCGGCGTATGTGCATCCATAACTACTTCCTGGAATACTCCGTCCAATAATACTGATTCTCCCAGGCTTGCCTTGGCTTAAATGTTATCTGCAATATCATTATGTGGGCTCTCTTCACACGCGCATTGACGGCCGGTCCGTCCACGACGAAAGTATCTATCACGAACACGGCGTCTAATTTCCTGGTTACTGCGTTGCTTGGCATGGTTGTGTTTCGGGAGGCGGTTGGAGGGCTTTGGTGGCTTGGGGCTGCGATGATGGGTGCTGGGTGTATTCTTGTTGGGATGCGGGAGGGTGCTTAGAGCAGATTAATTTGATGATTATGATTACAACTACGTAAATATACTGATCATGTAAAGCAATTGAACTCGAAGTATAGTCAGGATAAGCAATTTATGACATCTAGAAGTTACTCACCCTCTACCTAATTTACAATCTCAACGAGCCTCCGGCGGGTCGGTCGTTTTGATCTTCTAACTCGACAAGCCCGTCCTCCTCCGTTCCGTCTAGAATCCTCGATGCGTCAGACCTCTGGTCTCGTCGAAGACGGACTGGCCGTCGAGAACGGGAGCCAGACACGAACCCGGCAACCTTCAGGATGAGCCCCCATAAACGCTCCTCCAGTTTTTCTGGTGCCGGGCTGTTCAGATGACCGCCGAGTGTATTAAACTCGGAGGAACTGGCAGCGAGAGCATGTTCCTCGGCCTCAACCTTGAACTGGTATTTCAGGCAGTCCTTGACCGTCACCAGGCCGGTGAGACGACCCCGGTGCTCAACGAGAATCACACGGGGACCCATCTTTTTGAAGATCTCCATGACGGTTTCAAGCGGGAGACGTGGGTGCACGGTCAATGGCGTGTGGTCGACATACCGCGAGAAATCAACGACGCCTGCACCCACGCTGTTCTGGATTGCGTCGAAGGTCTCTGCGGCTCGGGCCTGGGATAGAGATGCTCGTCGGGCAACGCTGGCCTCGGCGGCATCTTTGTTGAAGACGCAGCGCGCCCTGGGTGAAAGAATGCCTTCAGCGCGTGCGCGGTCAATGGCGTATCGGAGTTCCGTGCGTCCAATGTATCCGACTAGTATTCTGCTGCTCCGGTCTTCTACAATTGGGAATCCTTGGAATTTGTTGTCGCTCAGCAAGTGCTCTGCTTCTCGGACTGGGAAGTCGGATGCTGGCAGTGACAGTGGGTCTGTTGTCATCGCGTGCGAGACGGGGACGTTGAAGACGTGGTCTTCTTTATTGTCAAGGAATGGGAACCCATTGAACCAGATCATGCGGTCCGCGATTCCTCCGTTCCCGAAGCGGTCTCCAACGGCTTTGGTCACACCAACCACGATCTAACAAGAGTTAGCGGAGTCTAAAATCATATCAAGGGGCAGCTTACCATAGTCGGCAGGATGTAGGTTAAAGCTCCTGTTAATTCAAACATAATGACCGTGACGGAGATCGTAAGGTGCATGATCCCACTCAGGGCTGCCCCGGCACCAAGGAAAGCGTATGTACCCGGTGTAATGCAGGGAACATCTGGTTGGCAAGACGCGAAAAAAGCGGAGTTGGGGAAAGACTCATGCAACGACTGCACCATGATTCCCACCATACGACCAAAAGAAGCTCCAATGGCCATCGATGGCACGAAAATTCCGGCTGGTACCTTACAGCCATATGAAATGATCACAAGTCCAGTACGCAATATCGTAGCAATTGCCAAAGAGATGACCATCGACCAACGATTCCGTTTACTGCAACCACTTTTGTCAGTCCATGCTCATAAATCAGAGAGCACAAGTCCTTACTCGCATAGTCCATTATAGTCATGGCCACCTTCACACTCTTGAAATAGAATCTCCATCTCCTCTGTCATATTGATCCGCAAAAACATGTTGGGATAGCAGAGGATAGCCGTCAGAGCAGCGAGTACAACCGACTCGGCGATGGGATACTGAGCGAGGTACTTCTTGCGGAATGCAGCCACCCGGAGATTCCACTTGATCACAAACGCACCATACAGACCACCGAAGACCCCGAGGAAGACGAAGAAAATCAACTCGAAAAAGTGCCACGTACGATCATATTCAACCTGGAACATGACTAGCTGTCCAGTCCTGAAAGGGTTCACAGCCTGTTTCGATCAGTAATTATTCGAAGAAAGTAACACGGAGAACATACTGCTAGCACGCTGGTTGCGACCAGGGCACAGAAGTAGCTGCGCCAGAGTGTCTTAAGTGGGAAATAATTGGCCATTTCCTAGACTGTATCAGCACCAGAATTCGTGATTGTTAGAAATAAAGCTCACCTCCAAAGAAAATAGAACGCCACCAATAGGGCTGCCAAATGCCACAGCAACACCGGCTGCTGCAGATGCGGTCAAAATTTCCCTCGTCTTGGCAGCATTCTGCTTGTATTTCCCAAAGAATCGCGATATGACGTTTCCAGTGCATACGGCAAAATGAACGCTAGGCCCCTCTTTTCCGACAGAAAGTCCCGAGGCGATCGCCAATGGCAGAGCAATGGACTTGATTAGTAGCGTCCAGGCTCCTAGAAAGCCTTTCATAACAAAGCCAGCAATGATACACTTGATCTCTGAAATGCCAGATCCTGCAGCATAAGGCGCGAAGGATTTGACGAGAATGGCTGCCACAGCAGCGAGAAAGACCTAACCAGAATCAGTGAGAGAGCACCATGACAAGATAACAGCCAGGTCCATACCGCGCAAATGAAGTAAACTATGTAATTAAGGAGCCAAAAAGAAGTCCAATGCTTCCACTCGGGGCAACCTGCAACAACCCGGTCAATCTCTCCTCATAAGTCTTCCAGGTCACATCTCATCATAGAACATACCTCCCTCGGCACCCCAGCAACAAAACTGTTCATTCAAATAGAATGAGCCGGTGCAATGACCCAGCTTGATATCTGACAGCCACTCCGTAATAATATTGAGAACGGCCGAATTCAACCCAATGGCCATACCGACCAATGTGACCACGAGCCAAGCTTGGCCAGCATCATAGGACTCGTAAACCTTTCGTCTCCAACTGAAGACACCTTCATGATCCCAGAACCCGCCGCCAGTCCGCCGTTTGGCGCGTCGGTAGTTCTGTTCGTGTACAGCATCTTGCACCCAATCAATGGTCGTAAAGTCTTCGTAACGTTTAATTTCGCTAATTTCGTCGTTGATCACCGGGGGTTGTGTGTCCAATTCGGGGGGTTCGGGGGTCGGAGGAGCGTTGGCCGAGGAGTTTGAGCGACCAGACGGCCGTTGCGCACTTTGACGCTCTGACAGGATCGAAGGCGACCGTTCAGCGGCCGAGGAGAAGCGTTGTGAGGTCATACCATCGAGCGGGCGGTGGTATCAGCATAGTCGGACTCGAGCTGTGTCAATGATGCACATCCACGGAGAAAGGAGACTGCCAAGTGCAATGCGAACTTTGTACTCGGCTTGTGTAGATCAGTATAAACTGGACATTCGACAATGTCAATCCCAGTTTACAGGCAGAGCAGCAGACCCGCGGTACGAACAAGGCGGAGGTCAAGGTGACAAAGACCAAGTCCAAGTCCGTGCCAAGTGATCGATAACCAGAACTGCTGAGATAACGCCGCGCACGCGTTTCGTTTCTCGACTTTGACCATCGCGTGCTTAGAGCCTACTGGCGGGCCAGTTCAATTCTTAACAGTTCATATCTTAACTCGATTAATTTCTACCTTTTCATCCCGCGATCTCTCTCGCAATGTCTTCCAAAAACGCAGGCGAGACCGAGGAAATCACCGGCCAGAGTGCTCTTCCCAGTACGTCCATGAATCTCCTGATCCAGGAAAGTTGCTCATTGATGTTACTATAGTCTCGCGCATTAAGAAGATCATTCAACTAGACGACGACATTGTGCAATGTTCTAATAACTCGACCTTTGTCATCGCCATGGCTACAGTGCGCGACCCTTTCCTTGACGAGTGATTGAATCCCCGTTGACGCTTTCTGCAGGAGATGTTCATCCAGTATCTCGCAGAGCAAGGTCATACCGTCGTCAAATCCGAACGCAAACCGCGAAAGACCGTTCAATACAAGGATCTTGGTTGGTGATGAACGGCTCGAATGGATCAGACAAGGTGTTAACGATGCAATAGCTACGGCGGTGTCACACAACGATAACCTCGAATTCTTGTCCGATGTGATTCCCAAGACTACGACCTACAAGCAATTTAAGGAGAAGAAGGCCAAGGATGCGACCAAGGACGGTGGTGGGATGGAGAAGGGCCAGCGCACGTTAAATGGCACTGGCCCTGCTCCCCATGAGACTAATGGAGGTCCTGCACCTGAAGAATTGACACCTCAGAAGGACGAACAGAAACAATCGCCCACTGTCCCTCGTACCCCCGTGGTTCCGGTGAGTGCGCTCATCGCGGACCGAACGGTGGATCATTCGGCCGGTCAAGACCAGGATGTCGAGATGAGGGATCAATGAGAGAATGCCGATGTATATGTTCTGATTCAGCATGTTTTCTTTTTCTGTTCATTCGCGTTGTATTGGAGTTCTGTGGCAATTCGGAAGGGTTCTTGCTAGGCCAACCAGCATATTGGGTCATAACGGGCGGTACAATCCATAGAAATCACATTATAAGAAGAAACTCGTCGTAATTTTCAATCAGATATAGAGTTATTGATCAAAAGACCATTGTCGTGGATGGCCGAGCGAGTACAAGAGTGAAGTTCGCCCGGAAGACGGCAGCCAATGACAGGCCCCGTGATTCCGATCGCTAGCGAAAGCTCTGGCTCCAACTTCGACTTCCCGGCTTCATCCACTCTCCTACCCCCTCGCCCTCCACGCAATTGCGGTCAACCCTCCTGTGGTCAATTGCATCACCATGTCGCTCTCCTCCGCCTCCGGTTCTCTGCTGCGCGCTTGCGCTCGCCAGCAGCTGCCCACCACTCGCGCCGCCGTCACCTCCTGCCAGCAGCGGAGGGGAGTTTCCGATGCGAAGTCCTCCTTCGAAAGCCCCTTCGCCAGCGCTAACGAGCGTGGCTCGACTCTGAAGATCCCCAACTTCAGCAAATACTCTTCCGGCAGTTCCCCTCGTTCCAACCAGGTCTTCTCCTACTTCATGGCTGGCACTATGGGTCTGGCCACCGCCGTCGGTGCCAAGGCTACTGTGCAGGGTACGTTTTCGTTTTTTCTCGTCTCTCCATCAAGATGGTTTCTCGGGGATATGAATGTTTGGAAATGGCTACATCGTGCACGGGTTGGAAATCTGTAACTGACAGTATTTTCCCTACAGACTTCCTGGTCAACATGTCCGCTTCTGCCGATGTCCTGGCTCAGGCTAAGGTTGAGATTGCTCTCGGTGCTATCCCTGAGGGCAAGAACGTACGTGATTGTTTCAATCTGCCTCTCTGTCGGTCGTTTCTAACTTGATTTCTTCCTGCGTATAGGTCATCATCAAGTGGCGTGGCAAGCCCGTCTTCATCCGCCACCGCACCCAGTCTGAGATTGATGAGGCCCGTGAAACCAAGTGGGAGGGTCTGCGTGATCCTCAGCCCGATGAGGACCGCGTGCAGCGTTCCGAATGGTTGATCATGCTTGGTAAGTGGCATCTTGAATATAGTTTTTTGCCGTGTCATATCACTGACTCGGCTCATTCTAGGCGTCTGCACTCACCTTGGTTGTGTCCCGATCGGTGAGGCTGGTGACTATGGCGGCTGGTTCTGCCCTTGCCACGGTTCCCACTACGATATCTCCGGCCGTATAAGACGTGGTCCCGCTCCTCTGAACCTGGAGATCCCTCAATACAACTTCCCCGAGGATGAGACCCTTGTGATCGGTTAAGCTGATTCCAAGATAAAACGTTCGATCTATTCCCCCAATGCGAAGTCCTTCTCATTTAGACCGAGTCAGAGGGCGAATGGAACGATGAGGGTCTGTCTGTGTATGTGCGTGTGTGATATTTTCCTTTTTTTAGACAGAGCGGCCGTGTGTCTTGTCAAGATTAAGAGACCTGTGTTTTAATATGGACAAAAATGAGCCTCTTTCCCCTTTCTTTTTGTGTCATCGGTCTCACGGCATTGATCTGCGAGTGTTCTTTCGGCAGACTCGGCTCGTTCTTGAAGAAACCTCCGCTTGACTGTTTAGTTAGTGTGGAAGGTGTCCTCCGGTCTGCTTGAGTACATACATGTGTTCTATATCTGCCAGTGTATTGCCTAGTCATGAGATTTCTTTTGTTTAGTCTTGTTCGCCATCCGTAGAAGAACATCTCTTTAGAAAGTGAAGAGCCAGTCATTTAGATCGTCATTTGACATATATTTTTAATTCGTCTGCATCAAGCTGGTGTGGATTATCATTACAAAGATTGTATCCACTGGATCTATTCATCTGTACAACATCGAGGGATATATGACAATGTCAAGTTTGGAACATCAAGGTGAATATCTCGTCTGTACATATCAGACTTTGTCACCCTTAATTGGGTCTCACAAAGGCAATAACGAGACCCATGATGGCCGCACCAGCTGCGGCACTTTGCATAGCAGCCATGGTGAGGTCGCGCTGGGAAATAGCAATGCTGCGCTCGCTAAAGATCTCGTCGGTGGCGCGGCGCCAGTATTCGAGAGAGAAGAGAGGGGAGGAAATATTGGCAAGACGGGAGAAGAGAGATGCGGTACTTGTAGATGTAGGCGCCTGTGAAGGCGTAACGTCGATGGGAACAGGCTCGTGCCCCGATCCGGGCAATGGGGCTTGGGAGGAAGATGTCGGCGTGTCAAGGGTCGAGTCGATGGTCTCGGGAAGGATTGGAGTCGGCTGGGCCATGGAAGACATGATGCCTTCGGCCATGGCGATCCGATTGAGCTCCTTGTCCTTCTCTATCGCCTCGACAACCTTGTCCTCGAACCCTTTGACCAGTCGCTGTCGGCGCCAGGGCTCCACGGCGATCTGGAAGACGAGGAACAGGAGCACGTTCACGCCCATTAAGCCCCAGGTACCCCAGGTACTCATGCGGCGGATTTTATCGGACCACACCTGTTCCTCGTGGTAGCGCGAGAGAATACACTTGCTCAACTGCGCAGCTGCTTCCTCCGCGTCATGCTCCGCTCGAGATAACGCCTCCTGCATCTCCACCTCAGTGACCTCATTTGTATGATCGTTGCGATAGAGAAGGGTAAATCGCTCCAGGTCCGCCGGGGACCAGGCGTGTTTTCGCTGGAGGAGCTCGTTTATTTCGCGCTGGGATGTTGAGCGGCTATTTATCGCGGCGGTGTATTGCTCTTTTGCTTTGTGGACTTGCATGCGTGCTGTACGAAGTCGTCGCTCTAAGAAACGGCCAATATTAGCTTGTGTTCTTTCCTTCCTCGTACCTAGAGCCGCGTCGCATACCTTGAGTGTGAATCTCATTCTTGAGAGCCTCGATGGACGAGTATCCCGTAAGATCGTTGAGGCGCTGACCAGCGACAAACACGTTGGATTGGACATTGTCCATTACAGAGCTGAATTGCTTCGACCATTTTGACCGCCGGCTCTCCAGGTAGGATGGAAGACCTCCCTTCGCCGCGCCAGCTGTGTTGACAGGTTTCTCGCCTTTTTCTGAGTCTTGACCTTGTTGGCTTTCATTCCCTTGCTCCGCAGACTGCCCTGGAGACTCCGTCGCAGGGGTATTTGCTGTATGCGGACTCCCCGCACCTGGCCCCGGCATTGGAATCGCTTCGGGTGCCTCAGCCGCCTTCGCGAGCTCGGTGGCTCTCTCCGCCTCCTGTCTGCTCTTTTCTCGATCATTGGAGGTGGAGTATAACCCTGGTGACAGGTGGAACCGACATTGTGCGCAAACTGAGAAACCCCGTGAGGTCGGCCTAACGGGAAAGCCGCTCGGAGCTATCGAGCGGTATGGCAGCCGGTGTGTCGGTGCGGTCGAGCGTGTGATGTGTGTGCTGGAACGAAGTGATTGCCTCGCTAGTAATGACAGAAACTGCATGGCCGGTATAGAGGCCTCTGGCCAGGAGGTATTGGGGGTTGGGTGTGAGAGTCCCGGCGCGGAAGAGGATCGAGGTATCTCGGATCGGGCTCGGCTCTGACGGGTATCAGATGGGCTGTTCATGGCGAGTTTATAATCGCCAACTACCTAGGTACCTAGTTAATGGGCATTTTCTTCTGACTGCAGATGGCTGAATGTTTATTTGTCTTTGACTTTTTGTATGCTATTTTATCTCGTCTTAAATATGGATGTTCGAAGGTTGTTCATGTTTGACACATCCACGCAGTGATATATATAACCGGACAAGACCATTTCCGATATTCATGCCCGCGATAATTCCAAAAATCAACTGGAATTCGAAAGAAATCATCCAATTCAATTGATTGCCTATAGAAGTGACAATGGACCACTCATTACTGCCTACAATGCCGACTTTAATGACCGGCGAAGCTATTCAAAAGAACGAAGGTAAAATTCGAGAATTCGTGGTCAACAAGATATCATTTCCATAGCGCAAAGCAAAGACTGGGGGTAAGAAAATATCAACCAGAACCTCAAGTACAGTGTCAAAACTACAAGAGCGCAATTCCTTCGTAAATCATGATGCCGTGCCCAAAGTGCAATTACAGAAGACCCGGGAATGCGCCCAGGAGTCAAAAGCCATTATTGAACAAAGATAGATGACCAAGGCCACGCGTGATGGTCTGGTGTCTAATCTTGGGTCTGGATCTTGTTATCACCCTGGACAGCCTCGGCGTATGTTGGGGGTGCGCGAGTCTCGCCCTGACCACTGCTGCTCCCCGCGCCGCCTTGCTGGGACTGGTGAGATGGTTTCGACGGGGCGTTTGTTTGAGCGGACGCATGCTGATCGACGGCACCGTAGGCCCGTTGCTGGGAGGGGTGTTGAAGAGGCTGGTTTGAGACATAGTAGTAGGTCACCCGACCGTTTTCCAGATCGCGACGTTGGCTTGCACCCCCCGGAATCGGCTCATAGGCGACATCGTCATAGTCCGGCTCGGGAAATTTGAGAATGATGTACCACGCATGAATTAGACCCGGGATATAACCCAGCACACAAAGAGCGATATTAATGATGGAGTCGGCCGTGCAGATCCCCGACTTGATCCAGACTGTTTGTGCCCACAGACATGATCAGCATTTCTCTATGACCGAGTGGCGAGACTCTCACTTACCGGCAATGGGAGGAAAGAAGACGGCCAGCACCGCCAGGAAAACGTCGGAGCTACACATGGCTCCACGGGAGGGGTACGATATGGGCTATCACCTGCAGATATAGCAGAGAGACCAGATCACGAAGAAAGCTTATCGAAAACAGATGGTGACGTGCGAAAGCGATGGATCGTACAGTAATGATCGCGGCAGCCTGGATCAGATGACGTGGATCACCTGACCACCGGAATGGAATCGACGAGTCCAAAATGGATAAAGTTTGGTACTACAAGACTAGAAGTACGGACTATGATCTGGAATATTGCAGCCAAATTATTGTCAGGATATATTCATTATCCATCAATTGTACCCATACGCTATGATGAACGGTTCCGCAAGGGTCGGACTCATCCAATCCGCCCCAGCGGGGTTTCTCTCCCGTGTTAGACCAGCCCCCGAGGTAGACAGTACAACTGGATGACGCAGGGCAAGAGTGTCCAATTCAGGTACCTAGAACCTGAAACGCATCAGTAACACACCCATGTCCCTCACAGAGCGCCTCGGATTTCTGCAAGGGCGGACCCGGAAGAAACACCAGAAGATATAGCGATCGCCGACGGGTCCGCATCGCGCATGGTGAGTGGAGGAGTGAAACACGCCAGGAACCAGACTGGAATTAGACAGAACGGCCCAAGCAGCCGGCGCCAATCATGAAGCGTGTTGTTAGCGAAGGCCAAGCTCTCCAAATTCCCATCGCAAGTTCCCAGCCCAAAATTAGAGGGTCAACCGGATCCCCTATTTTGCTTAGCCTCACCAAACGGTGTTCGTCCCCCCTGGGAAAGAAAAGCAAATAAAAGAGCCAACGCCCAGACCACCTTGTCTCTTTTTCCTCCGCTCGATTGGTCATTCTTCCTTTCGATCCCGATTTCCTTCTCCAGCGAGAGCGCCTCCGGGGCTCGTTTGATCTTTCCTTCCTCCTGCGGGTCCATCGTCTGGTGCCCAAAGAGTCACTCGTTTATCCAATTCTTCTCGTTTCTTTCTTTCTAGCTTGACGCGCTCTGGGTGAGACCCGTGGTCGACCCTTCTCAAACCCCCCAAGATCCCCAGTGTGTTTGCGCAGACATGCCGCTTGTATAACCCGACCTTCTCCCAGCTGTTGACACATTCCGCCGTGGAATTCTTCAAACCGCGTGTGAAGCGTCGGACTTTTTCTACCCGACATGCCTGGCTCTTGCCTTTCCCTGTCAGGGTCAACCGCTTGTCCTGCCTGGGGCAGTGCCTCCATTTCGACGGATCCAAACCAATTGAATCAATTGTAAGTGAGAACGCGTGAGATGCACTTTGAAGTTGCTGACCATCAAAAAGTCCTTTCCTTGAAAACGTTTCCGACTTAACACAATTCGATCAGGCCCTCCGTGACTACGTCTCAGGGTCTTATGTCACATCCCAGTAAGTGAATTGAAGCTTTTCAGGGCGTACAGGGAAACTGACGAAACCGCGCCAGCTATGTTGATCTGCTGGGCTGTGAAGGCTTCAACACGAGTGCGTACAACGACTACTATGCCCAATACACCGCCAGCGTCTTCTGCAGTAGTATCGTCCAGAACTCAATCAACGACTGCAATCTCTCCAGCGAACAAGCAGCACCTCTTTGTGCCGAATCATGCGCACTGAAGGCCACGAGTGAACAGCGGATTCTGATCGACCCCGAACTTTGTTCTAGCATCGACGAGGATGTCAATTATATGGACTTGATCCGCTCTCGCTTCGAAATCTGCGCCCACCCTACCGATGCACTCACTGGGAACTGCGTTGATGGCTCCACTAATGAACCTGAAAATTGCGGGTTTGCTTCCAACACAGTAGGCCTGTGTACCTATTGTGATTCCAGCTCTTCCGGCTCAAGCGACACATGCTGTGCAACGTCCAATGCAACCACAAAATGCGAAGGAGTATCCATCCCAACCCCAACCGTCACCCTTCAGCCAATCTCGACATCGGACGTGGATGCTGGCGGCTCCGGCGCTTCCAGTAACGGTCTGTCTGGAGGTCAGATCGCCGGTGCTGTGGTCGGATCGATCGCCGGTGCGGCTATCTTGGCTGCTCTTGTCGCTTTTCTCTTGATTTGTCGCCGCCGTCGCCGTGCCCAGCAAACCGACGCGGCTTTGAATCAACCTAATCCCCAGCGGAAAGGAGCATCGCCGCCCATGCAACAATCGGACAGCCCACAAGGCTATAATACGGTACCTGGTGGTCGTGTTACGCGGATGTCTGCCCTTCGCGAGATGCCCAGCTCATCCCCTGCCTACTCGCGAACCTCGGCCGCGATGTTTGCCAGTGCCAAGTACAGCGATTCTTCCGACTCAGATGTCTTCCGAGCTAGCCCTGGTGCCATGTCGAAGAGGATCGCCCCCGTGGCTGGAAAGCGTCTCGGCTCGCTTTCGAGCAGCTCTGCTCTGGCTGGACTAGACAGTGACAGCTCACCGCGATCTGGAACTGCTAATCAATACTCATCCCCCGAGGGAGTGACCAGCGGCCAATCGGAGCAGTTGTCGTATTTCCGTGATTATTACTCGCAAGATGATATTCATGCTGGGGACAAGGTAGCAGTTCTATGGGCATACTCTCCGCGGGCGGGCGATGAATTCGAGCTGGACCGAGGTGAGATGCTCAAGGTCATTGGTATCTGGGACGATGGCTGGGCCACGGGTGTGCGTCTTGGCGAACGAGCAGAGGACTATGATATCAGCCATCGTGAACAGCGTGACAGTGGAGTTTCCAGTGGCTCCCAACGGCCTGGTCCATCGCCAGCACCATCGGGCGAGATCAAGGCATTCCCATTGGTTTGCATCTGTCTTCCTCAGCATTGGCGCAAGATCATCGAGGGCAGCGTGCAAGAAGACGACGAGGAGATTTGAGCGCCGATCGATTTGCCTTGTTTTCATGCAAAAAATGATGCCTTGATGACAGCGTGTGCCTCATTCTCTTTCGCTGCGCGAGCATCGCGCGAGGAGTTGACCCGTGCATTTTATCCCAGGCTAGCCGCGTTTCCGGATGATTGCTTGTGCCGTCTTCGTGCTTGTGGCATGATTGTGTTTGGTTTTCTATTCTATATACCCCCCATTTTATGACGATCGATCTGTTCGTCCCTTTCGTATCTTTTGACTTCTCTTTGATTTCATCGATTCGGTGGAACCGGATACTGGCGCAATGGGGCTTGGCGAAACAAGGCCATACAAAGCTGGCCTTGATCCGTTCTGTCTTCTTATGTACATGGCCATTCGCCATTGAGCCCTCGTGGCTTCGATGTGTGCGTGCGCTTGGTGCGATGCTCCGGTAATTGTTTGGTGCGAGGATATCAGATGATATATAGCACGCATTAAAATATGTACATAATTTTAGACTCCATTCTATTCAAAAGTCAAACCTTGCACTGACCTGGGAGTAGACTGATCTGGAATGAGCTAGTTAATACTTGAGATTCAGCGTGGCAGCATGGTACCTAGGTATCTGCTGGCGAACGTCAACCACAGCAAAGTATGCAGCCATTCCAACTGCAGTTGAATATGAAGTGGGCAACTTTGATTTGCCTAGTTGCAGTTGAAATACAGAATTGTAGTGAAGGAAGCTAGTTACGAGACCCAAAGGAGTCCGCATGGTGAAAGTGCGTACAAGTCAATACTATTCGAAAGAACAAGAGCTCTGTTACGATGGAGAGCACTGCTTGATATGATGGATTGTCTAGCTGACAAGAACTAACGGATAGAGAAGTGAAAGTTCATATTCTCATGATATACTGACTGATGAAACCAATGAACCGTGGTTTCCACCTCCCAAGTCCAAGCCTAAGCCTTCGGCGCATACCGCGCTCTCGTCCGATCCGCAACCGCCTTCTCATCAAAGATGAAATTGACACTTTCCTGACGGATGGTCGCCTCAGCCCAACGCTTAAACCGGGGTGCCTGCTCTAACAGGGTAGGCAGCTTGGCGCTAACGAGGCCATGCTCAGGTTTGCAAAAGGTCATGATACGGAGCAGGAATGATCCCGATTGAACCTGTTATTGTCAGCTATGAAACCTACCAAAGCTTTGCATGCAACAATCCATAAGACTTACCTCGGCCAGCGTGAGCTTGTCACTCCCGCCAAAGAACGGCCCTTTGCCATCCGTAGAGGCGAGGAGTGGCTCGATCTCTTTCACGACGGCAGCAACGAGTTGCTCTGTTGCGGCGTCGCGCTCAGACTCCGAGGCAGAGCGCAAACTTGCGTTGAAATGTGGCAGCACCTTGCTGAAGAATGCGTCTACGAAGAACGAGACCCGGGCACGGTGGAGGGCGTTTTGGACGGGGCCGGAGGGCGGGAGAAGGTGGGATGGGTGTGCGTCGGCGATGAACTGGGCGACGATACCGGATTCGGTGATGATGTTTCCATCGTAGGACAGACTGGGGACTAGGCCGCGCTAGAGGAGATTCAATCAATGGCTTTGTCCAGGTGTTTTTGTTCCCCCGAGGCGGGAATCAGGGACTATAGATCTCATCATACCGGGTTCACTTCCAGATACCAAGGTTCCCGGGGGACATCCAGATCAATAATGACCTCTTCATATTCCAGACCGGTCTCTTTAAGTGCGATGTGGGCGCGATGTGCCCATGGGCATTTGCGGTTGGTGTATAGGATGATCTTGGGCGAGGACATATTTGGGATCGTCAAGGTAGAATGAAGTGATTTCTATGATTTCTAGAAGGTTTTCGGTGGGAAATGCTATTATTTATGCCGTTGCGAGTGGATGAGGGGTCGATTAGTAAAAGGATGGCGAAATCGTTCCCCGGTTTTCCAGCTTAACGCCGGGCCGGATAAGATTTGAAGAGATGTGGGGAGGGGGTTTGACCATGGACGCAGTCCGAGCTAGAGGAATTCCTGCGGATTTCTTATGGAGTTATTATAGTTTGCGAGGATTTAAAGTACTTTTTGAATTAGTTGTTGGGTGAATGCAATCCATGTATTAATCGTGCTGATAGAGACTGACCCATGGAGAAAGTCTTCATTAGATATAAATTCAAGATTCATTTATAATGTCGAGCATGAGTTTTCAAATAAGAGTAATGCTGGCGTGCTCCGTACATGATGCGAGCGCTGTCGAGACAATCATTGTGTCGATGCGCTAAACTTAATAGAGTAACACAAATAGAGACTTGAGCTTTATTTGACAATTTCCACATCAAATTCTCTAACCATTTGGATTAGATCGCAGTATATCATCATGTCATGCAGCTGCTATGCCAGGTGGTGTGATCGCAGCAACCCTACTTGTTGTTCGGACATTCAAGTGGGATCGCAGTACATCTAGGCTGCCAACACACTGCATAGCTGCCTAGCAGGCCACAGCAATCATGTAGATGTACCATGTTATAGCTATAAACCTGAGCCAGTTGCAAACACACTCGGCTATTTATTTAATGTGAAATTGGATGAATAACTGTCAGCAACGCCTTTGTTTATCCAAAATAGAAGTTCCGACATCACGTGCACTCGCCCCCCACCATCGCAACACCTGGGCAACAACCCCTCCACCTCCTCCCCATCTCCCTCCCCCATTCCCATTGTTACGTGAGTTTCCCTGGTCTGGTAAAGGCTGCTGGAATATATCTTTCAAGATTGCGTTCAAATCGCCGGCAGCTTGCGACGGTCTCTTGTTTCTGGGAACTCAGCCACTGACATCGTGTGTCCACTTAGGCGACTCGTCGTTCCCCTTTTTGTCTCTCATCTACACAGGCAATCATGTCTGTAAGTGTTCATCGAAGAAGCTTGAAGATTTTGTTTACCAAATACTAACTGATTGTGTTGCGCAGCTCGCATCCGGGTACGATGACCCCTCCCCTTACCCTCTCCGCTTACCATGCATATTGATATTCGATCGCCAGTGTCTCCGTCCAAGATGAGTGCATGGACAAGTTCAATGAGCTTCGCCTGAGCAAGGGCAAGGTCAAGTACGTCATTTTCAAGATCTCCGACAATAAGAAGGAGGTGGTTGTGGACAAGGTGGGCGAGGACCACGACTATGAGGTCTTCCGCACCGATCTTGAGAACGCCAAAGACAGCCAAGGCCGTCCCGCACCCCGTTACGCCACTTACGATGTTGAGTACGACCTCGGTGGTGGTGAGGGCAAGCGGTGGGTTTTTACATCCCCTCTTTCTTAGGCTGCTCTAGCTGACATGTGTGCGTTACAGCAACAAGATCATCTTCATCTCTTGGGTGCCCAGCGACACTCCGACCTTGGTATGACCAGCACTTTCCAAGAATTTTCTATCAAATGCACTGTCGCTAACCCTCCGATTTCAGTGGTCCATGATCTACGCCAGCACCCGCGAGGTCTTGAAGAACGCCCTGAACGTCAGCACCTCCATCCATGCTGATGACAAGTCCGACATTGAGTGGAAGACTGTTCTCGCCGAGGCCAGCGGTGGTAAGGCCGGTAAATAGATGACGGCGCAGGCTGGGCCCGGACCGCGCGACTAGTGAGGGGGTTTACCCGTTGGAGACTGCACGACCAATCCATAACCTTCTCTGCACATCGTTCTCCTTTTTGTCGCCTTTTTTCCTAGTTGCAATGCAAGACCGTTACGACTTGGCCTTTCTCGTGGGTGACTTTGATCATAACCTCCTACATTTTGCCCACCGTCCCATGAGGTGACTGGCGGTTCCCGGTCGTCATTTGTTATGTTGAATGGATTGGGTAACAGGAGAATTCGCATAAAATTTGATTTTTTGGTGGGTTGTTGTAGAGTATTCAAAAGGCAATCGAATCGTCTATCATATTGGTGATGCTCGCCTGGAATGAGGTGCCATTGGGGATACGCAGAGACAGTGTAATGTGTAGATGATGATATTTCTGAACATAAAGAGTTCCGAGAGGAATTTCGACCACAGGAACCATTGATATAGAACGATGAGAGTGATGATGCTCCTGGCGACCGGGCATGGCAGCGGGCCAATCACGAGGCAGCTAAACCCGATTCAGGCGCTAGACCGGGTCCTCGTCTTTCCACCTCAAACCACAAGCACAACTTCAGTCCTCCTCCATCGCGACCCCCTCCCTCCACTCTCTTCCTCCGCCCGAGTCTCCGAGGTTTCAGACTCTGCTGGCTCCGGCTTACCTTTTCCACCATCCATTGACTCGTTTTCGACGTGGTGCTGCCACCTCCCACCTGCCGCACAATGTTTCTTCGCTCGATCGCTCGCGCTGTTCCTCGCAGCCCGGCCGCCATCCGCGCTGGCCCAATTGCCTCTCTGAATGGCCTGCAGACTCGTGCTTCCTCCGACCATGCCATCTCCAACCCCACCCTTGCCGGTATTGAGAAGCGTTGGCAGGGCATGTCCCCTCAGGAGCAGGCCGAGCTGTACATGCAGCTCCGGGACCGCATGAAGGTCGACTGGCACCAGATGACCCTCCAAGAGAAGAAGGCTGGTACGTTACATCTTTGAGATGTTGTCGCTCACTACCCGACGGTTTTTGCTCGCTATCCTGCGGCTTCCGAGGGTGACGGACGCGACCATCAAATTCTTCCCCAGGACGATCGATTGCTGATATCATCTCTTCTCCTCGCTATCTAGCCTGGTGGATTTCTTTCGGTCCTCACGGCCCTCGCGCTCAGCCCCCGAAGGGTGAAGGCTGGAAGATCTTCTTCAAGGTGATTCAGCTTACCGCCGCCTCGGTCGCTGTCTTTTACGCCATCCATGCCTTCGCCGGCAAGCAGCCCAAGACCATGTCCAAGGAGTGGCAAGAGGCCTCCAACGAATACGCCAAGGTAAGCCTTTTCAAAAATCCCTTCCGTATCCCAAGCGATCTCGGATGCTCCGGTATCAGTGTTGGCGATCATGTACTAACAGATTTGATTCCTACAGGCCGAGAAGATCAACCCTATCCACGGTATCAGCAAGGAGGGCTACGAGGGAACCGGCTTCGTCCAGAGCCCTCCCGCCGAGAAGTCATAGACGGGCGAGTTGCCCAACCGAGGGTGAATAGGATGCAGATATTGGCGCTGGACGGGACAGGGAATCGGGGTGTGCGCATTCCTACTCGAGCCCGTTGGATGCTGTTTCCCCGGGTCCTGGCTCTCATGCTGCTCGCCTCGTCTCGAGGGAGATTATGACACCCGCCTGGCGCCGTACTGCGCTGTTTACCATACCTTTACTCTGTTTGATCAGCATCTCAAAATGCGTGTATCCCGTACTGTGCTATAATCAATGTATTTCTTTTGTAGCTATAGAGAAATATGTTGAATTGTTGTTCTATGTTCACTTCTTCACTTTGTAGGAAAGGTGATCCTCGAGTCTCATTATTGGGTGTCATGAATGGATGAATGGGACTTTGTTTCCGGATGGATTCGGAACCTGCAGAGCTGGTGCGGAGAACCCCTGTCGAGGAGTGGCAGCATTGCGAGTTCAATTCAGCTTGAGGTGAAATGAAATGGCGATTTTCTCTTTTTTATTGATACGCGGGAGTTTTAGGATCTAAGGGAGCATGTATACATAGCAGATTGGAGCTTCCAAGGTTCCCATCCCATTCTTCGGGTGTGTGGAAGCACCCGAACAACACGTCAGAGATTTCCACCATTTCCACAGGGGAAGCTCAATTGTCAACACGACCTATAATTGATACAGTCCAGGCATCGGATAAACTCCATATATACAACATAAAGCTTCCCATGCTGGGAATGTAAATATCTGTTGGTTGTCACGTCCATCCGCTGTCCAGCTTCGTCCCTGCATCCGGCGCCAAGCCACCGGTGAGCGAGTAACCAGGCCCTAGCAACGGGGGGCTGCCACCACTGGGGGTAGAAATGATGGGAGTCATTCGATAGAGAAGAGCATGTTTAGTCTGCTTGAACTATATCTATAGTTATAATAAAGTAAGGAACAAGCAAGTTCATGTTCGGCGTGATCGGTTCATCACGGGACCATCGGCAAAACCGCCCCGGAAAGGCTAAGGGCGCCCAGTTCCCGTGCGAGTCCACCAACCTCTTCCCATTCCTCTTCTTCCCTCTTTTCCCTCCCCCCAAACCCACTCCCTTCCCATCTAATCACCTCGCTCTTCAACACCTCCATCATGTTCAAGAGGTATGCTGCCCTTCGGATCACTCGCAATTATGGTCATCCATCGATTTTTGAGCTTCCCCCCTAACTTTTCTTCTCTAGCGGTCTCGCCCGGACCTTCGGGAGGGCTGCTTTTGCCCGTCCGACTCCCGTCGCCCGCGCCTTCCAGCCTCTCCGCTCCAATGCCCTGCCGGCCCTGTCTGCTCGCTTCGCCAGCTCGGATGTCGCTCAGTCTGGCAAGGTTCACCAGGTCATTGGTGCCGTCGTTGACGGTACGTTCTGCTCGACTCCCTGCCGGTTGGGGTCATCGCGAAAATCTTTTCCTGAGCCCCAACCCATCCCCAAACCAATTGCAATCGATGCCAAAGCTAGCTCCTGGACGCCCTCTGACATGTTATTCGCCATATTTTAGTGAAGTTCGATGGCGAGAAGCTCCCTGCCATTCTCAACGCCATTGAGACCACCAATAACGGCCAGAAGCTTGTGCTGGAGGTTGCTGTACGTGCTCTCTGATTGGACGTCCCCTCTCGATCCCGACCGTCAAGCTAATATGATTTCGATAGCAACACATGGGTGAGAATGTCGTCCGTACCATTGCCATGGATGGTAAGCTTCCCCATACTCCGTCGATACACCCCTTGTCGGAGCCAGCGTGTCGTCCCTTTCCGCCGAAAGGGGGACCCACACCCGGCCGACCCGACAACACCCTCCCCCCTTCTAGGACCTCCCCCATCTAACATTGTCTAGGTACTGAGGGTCTTTCCCGTGGTATCCCTGCCACCGACACTGGTGCCCCCATCAAGGTCCCCGTCGGCCCCGCCACCCTGGGTCGTATCATCAACGTCACTGGTGACCCCATTGACGAGCGTGGCCCCATCAAGGCTACCAAGCACAACCCCATCCACGCTGAGCCCCCTCTGTTCATCGACCAGTCCACCGAGGCCCAGGTTCTCGTCACTGGTATCAAGGTCGTCGACCTGCTTGCCCCCTATGCCCGTGGTGGTAAGATTGGTCTGTTCGGTGGTGCCGGTGTCGGTAAGACCGTGTTCATTCAGGAGTTGATTGTGAGTTGCCCTTGTCTTCAAGAATCTGCTGCGAATATCTACTTACAGCATTCCAGAACAACATTGCCAAGGCCCACGGTGGTTACTCCGTCTTCTGCGGTGTCGGCGAGCGTACTCGTGAGGGTAACGATCTGTACCACGAAATGCAGGAGACTGGTGTCATCCAGCTTGATGGTGACTCCAAGGTGTCTCTGGTCTTCGGTCAGATGAACGAGCCCCCAGGTGCCCGTGCCCGTGTCGCTCTGACCGGTCTGACCATTGCCGAGTACTTCCGTGACGAGGAGGGCCAGGACGTGCTGCTCTTCATTGACAACATTTTCCGTTTCACCCAGGCCGGTTCTGAGGTGTCCGCCCTGCTGGGTCGTATCCCCTCCGCTGTCGGTTACCAGCCCACTCTGGCCGTCGACATGGGTGTCATGCAGGAGCGTATCACCACCACCCAGAAGGGCTCTATCACCTCCGTCCAGGCCGTCTACGTGCCCGCTGACGATCTGACTGATCCTGCCCCCGCTACCACCTTCGCCCACTTGGACGCCACCACTGTGCTGTCCCGTGGTATCTCCGAGTTGGGTATCTACCCCGCTGTCGACCCTCTGGACTCCAAGTCCCGTATGCTCGACCCCCGTGTGATCGGTGAGGAGCACTACAACACTGCTTCCCGTGTCCAGCAGATGCTCCAGGAGTACAAGTCGCTCCAGGATATCATTGCCATTCTGGGTATGGACGAGCTGTCGGAGTCCGACAAGCTTACCGTCGAGCGTGCCCGTAAGCTCCAGCGTTTCCTGTCCCAGCCCTTCGCTGTCGCCCAGGTTTTCACTGGTATCGAGGGCCAGCTGGTCGACCTGAAGGACACCATCCGTTCCTTCAAGGCCATCATTGCTGGTGAGGGTGACGACCTGCCCGAGGGTGCCTTCTACATGGTTGGTGACATCGACTCTGCTCGCGCCAAGGGTGAGAAGATCCTGGCTGAGCTGGAGGGCTCTGCTTAAATGTAATATTGTCAATGGCTAGCTAGCGGCGTCTCCTTGTCTTTCCCCGACTTCGCGCCCTCTTCTTTCTCCCTCTTGCACCCATTTCTTTGTGTCTCCGGCAGTCCGGATTTTCCTATGTTCGAAGCCTGGTCCTGTGTTCCCACCCGACGTCAAAATTTCCCTTTATGATGCGTGTATACTACCTACTCGATCTAAAAGAGCAAAACCAGCAAGGGATTTGATTGTCGATTTTCATCCCGGTTTATTTTGACGTTGTGGGAATCATGTTACTGCAGTTTCGAACCAGCTCCGTCTCTGGAAACGGAGAACGGAGCGATAGCGAGCATCCGGACCTGGACGATACGAAGAAAGGTCAATTGGCCGAGCGAGAGGAAGGAGGAAGCGAGGAAGACGATCAGACGTGTCAAGTTTAGCAGCGAGTTGATGAGATTACCCTGGGTTTCATATTAAGCCCGTTGGACGATTCCCCTCCGCGGGCTTGTGTTTCATTATTGTGTATTTAGAGTTGAAAACCATGGCCTTGAGCGAGGCGATCCTGAGAAGACTTGGTGTTCAATTGTATTTCCTTTGTGATTGGTTCTTGTAGCTCGTAGAGACGTAGATGTACTTGATATCGATCAGATCGAGATGAATGTATCTCCCTCGACTATGGTCAATAGTCACTACGGCGTTCTCAGGTTGTAAATCAAATCTAATTATCTCAATCTAACGCAAAGCAATTACCAACAAGCCAATGCAGTGTTCCCGTATACTTGAACAAGCTAACATACCCCGTACCATCTATAGCGTCTGCTCCAACGCAAGAACCTAGTAAAGTTAGTCCAACCATTCAAACCTAGCACCGAAAAGGTACGATAATAAAGGATAAAGGATAAAGGGTAGAGGGAACGTACTAATGCAGTCCGTGTGGGAAGATAGACCTGCGTGAAATTCGCGCGGCCATTCCAAGGCATATCCGTCGTGAAGAATCGTGTTTCCTTGAGGTTTCTTCCTAGTCCACCGAATGCGGGATCGTCTGTGTCCAGGACAATCCGGTATGTACCGGGGACGTCTACACCGACCCGGTAATCCGTGTAGCTGTTTGTGGGATGGAAATTGAAGATCCAGAGGAGACCTGCGCGCTCGAAGGCGAGGACTTTGTCGCCTTCGTGCTTTAGGCTGATGTAGGCTTGCGACGCGTGCAACCAGCCGTATTTCTGTTCTGTTAGCTGCATGGCGCGGTCGAAGTCGTTGAGGAAGTGGTAGCGGAGAAGGTGGTCTTCCGTTAGATTGAGCTGGCGCCGGGCGTACCAGAAGGAGTTGTCGTTGCCGGCTCGTGGGAAGTCGAGCCATTCTGGGTGGCCGAATTCGTTACCTTCGAAGTTGAGGTAGCCTTCGCCGCCGAGTCCGTGGGTGACCAGGCGGATCATCTTGTGCATGGCCATGCCGCGTTCGATGACCGGGGTGAAGTCTGTTAGGACGGACATGTGGGTGTACATTTCTTTGTCGCAGAGCCACATCATGAGGGTTTTGTCGCCGACCAGACTTGGATTGTTAGATTATAGAGAATTTCCATGGGCTTGGTGGATGACTTACGCTTGGTCGTGACTTTCGGCGTAGGCGATAGTCTTCTCGCCATGTCGGCGGTTCGTCAGGGTGTGTGCTAGGTTACCAATGTCCCACTCGTCGTCGGCTTTCTCTTTCAAAAGCTTGATGTACATGTCCGGGATGGCCATGCCGAGCCGGTAATCGAATCCAACTCCACCCAAAGCATGTGGCAAGCACAAGGCGGGCATGCCGGAGACATCCTCGGCGACGGTGATACATTCAGGGTAGAGGCTGTGCAACATCTCGTTGGCGAGAGTGAGGTAGGTGACTCCCTCCTCATCGACGGCGGGCCCAAAGTACTCATGGTAGCCACCGGAAAAGCCACTGAATGAAAAGTCAGTAAAATCATAAGGGTCAGAGTGAAGGGAGAAAACGTACGTTCCGATCCCGTGGTGCAGGTAGAGCATGCTGGTGACTCCGTCAAAGCGGAAGCCATCAAATTGGTATTCTTCCATCCAGAAGCGCAGATTACTTAACAAGAAACGTAGAACCTCATGATTTCCATAGTTGAATAGGCGACTATCCCACTGTTCGTGTCGGCCTTTGCCACCTTCATGGAAGTAGAGGTGGTCCGATCCATCAAACATGTTGATCCCATCCAGGACATTCTTTGAAGCATGGCTGTGCACCACATCGAGGAGAACCACGAGGCCCAAGTCGTGTGCGGTGTCAATCAGCTCTTTAAGCTCCTCCGGGTTGCCATAGCGGCTGCTTGCCGCGAAGAAGTTGTTCACCTGGTAGCCAAAGCTAGCATAGTAGGCATGTTCCATGATGGCCATGAGCTGGATGGCATTGTACCCGAGGTATTTGATCCGGGGCAGCATATTCTTGGTGAACTCCTTGTACGTGGCAACACGTGTTTCCGGTGAAGAGATGCCGACGTGAGCCTCGTAGATACGCAGGCTCTCGGGCTTCTTAGGCCGTGAATGCTGGAACTGATAACGCTGATCTGCGGGCGGGTTCCAGAAAACCGCATCATATACCGGCGAGACATTCAGATCTTGTACGACGCGCTTAATCCATACGGGGAGTCGATAGATACGCTCTCCACTGGGCAGCACCATGGTGATCTGATTCCTGGTCAGTTCCGGTCCGCTTCGGACAAAGCGCTGGGAGACTCGGGATACATGCCTTGATTTTACTCTCATGGGGAATTGCTGGCGTACCATTCTGGGCTGGTACCGTCACTTCCCAAACACCAAAGGCATTCTTGGTCATGGGATTGGCATTGACATCCCATTGATCTGCCAATTCTCAGTAAGGCGCATCAAGCAGCAGCACGGGCGCACATACTGAAATCACCGACGAGGGACGCCTCCACGGCATTGGGTGCCCATTCCCGGTAATTGACATCGCCATTCGGCTGTGCAATGAGGCCGAACGATTCATAGCCCTGGACGAGGTCAGTTCCGAACGCGGCGACCCGAGACAGAAAATGAAGAAATGTTCATCGTGCCTTGCTGAATTTATCTAAACCACCCTCGCTGTCCTCGATATCCTTGGCCCACTTCTTGACCAAGCTGAATCGATGTTTCAGCACGTCTCGGTGGGGTTCCAGCCACGGGTCGAGCTGGAGGACACCTGGAGCGCGTCAGTCAATCATTCAATTCCCCTTTCTCAGAACATACCAGTTCCATCAGTGGGAGGTGTAGTCATTGTGAGTTGATTTCCAAAATAATTCGAGGAAGAGAAAGAGGTAAGAAAAAGAAAAAGAAAAAGGGGAGGTGACATCAACCCCTCAACGTTTCCCTGTTGCGGTCGATTGGTTCGCGCGGGGATGCGGGAGCTCGGGCCTCTATGAATTGTTGGAGAAAATAGAGAAATTATAGAAATTTTAAAATATAAAAATACGATAATAGGATAATAAGATATTGAATCATGATGAGTTGATGCAACCAGAATTCTAGTCTTAATGCGGCGATCAACATTCCAATGTTAACTATTCTACGCTTGACAGTTCTTTTACCTCTTTTTCTTATTTTGATTTGAATGATCGAGTGCACAATCTTATAGGACCAGATAAAAACTCGAACTCCTTACAATTAACCGCCTCTATTTATCCCAACCTGTCAACATGATCGACGTCGGAACATCGCAAATCATCAAATCAATCATTGAACGATTCTGTCAAAACATGTGGATCAAAGTCGCCTGGTCTATGATTGGATACAACTATCTTCCACAGCAGCCAAGTCTGCATGACCCCTGCATGACTCTTGCCCGAAAGCCAGAGCGACCGCGCCGATATTGACAACGATTTGCAGAACGCGAGACGAACAAATCTGTTACCCTGACAAGTGGTCCAGGTAGAAGGAGAGCGAAGTCCCTCAAGAGCTGATATCAATCAAGGTGTGGCCGATTCTACAGGCTGATCAACTCAATCCAGCGCGAAACCTACGAATATGCTCACGAGTAGCCTCGGAATCAGCGTCACTTGGGAACTATTCATATTGTCTACCGACGGGTGGTACTAAAAGCTGTGCTGTGATATCTTGCAACCAGTAACGCCTGGTTCGAATTCAAATGGTTGCGCCGAATATGCGAGCGTCGAAACTTTTCGCTGCACCTTGACTTTCCAATCCCAAAGGAATCTGGCGAAGACAGCGCGGGCATGATGCTGCCTTGCTGGATATCACCGTGGAGGTACTTCTGCATCCTTACTATGGCATTGTGTCGATCCCTATCAGAGCATCGTCTTTTCGGCAAGTACCCGTCGTGTCGCCGAATTCCTTCGTAGGCGGTTGGCTGCAGGATGCATCTTAAAAGAGCCATTCGTTTTTAAGAAGATGGATAAGCATGGAGAAAATAGTTCCGCCCGAGCCAAGTCTCAAGATTGGAATCATGCAATCGCGTTTGAGCTTATTAGACCTTTTTATGATCTAATTGCCTCGGTTGAAGTATTTGTCCTTGTTGGACGCAACAAGCAAAGCGTTGCTCTATGACAAGAGCCAGGGTTTGAATCCGAATACCTTTGTTTTGTGATTTCTCAAGAAGCTTTGGCAAAACAAATTAACATCCCAATGTGTTCAAAACTGAGTATTTGTACTATGGTACATGAAATGGAGATGAGTGTTCAGTCATCATCTAAGTGAAGACAAGTATCTCCACCGAGAGGCTCATCAAGGATCCCTCAAACTCCATGAGTAGATCCAAGCCCTTGACTAGCTGTGCCACCTTGTACCTGCGGCAAGTCAATAATAGTGCCAGATTGAGAGCGGCGGCGAAAATTCAACCACCGATTCCACCAAGCTAAAGAGCAAGAGCATGAGCAATGAATGAGATGAATAGTCTTCAGCGATCTTACGTAGACGTGTACTGCGTGGACGATGGGGACGTTCTGCAACGACAGGAAGACTGGGCAAGCTTGACGAATATCTGAAGTTAATTTCAGCAACTCACAAAGGATATCGAGAATATTGAATACCTGGTGTCACAGAGCATATAAAGCAGCCAGAGACATCCAGCGATGAGCAAGGCTGCGAGGCAAGCAAAGGCAACGCCGAGAATGATTGGCCATTTGCTCATACCGAAGACTCCCGTGTCGAGAGAAGAGTCATCGTCGATATTAAAATCATCAGAGTAAATGAGATCATCTAGTTCGTCACGGTAGATGAGCATGGTGAGGGTTTGATGTAGATGGATCTGGGGCACGTGAGGAGTGTTGGGGAAGAGATGAGTGAGACTGCGATTGTAAACAAAGATTGCGCAACAGTGAATGGAGTCCCTAATTCTCAATTTTGGATCAAACTCTTCAAGCTACCGCTCTTTCTGCGCACCTGTATTTTGTGATCGGTCTTGCAAATCACCGAGATATGCTACTTGATTTGTTGAAGACATGATTTTTGTAGTCAACTACCGCTATGACACTCCCATTTGAATCTTTTGCTCAGTGTATAGATATATTGGCGTTTTCTAACTGATGAGGGATATCCAGTCCTGATTGAACCCATTGATTGATGTAAACAATACGAAATGGGAATCACATGAGTAAAGAGCATCACAGAAAGCAAAAGCATATTCGCACGAGTCCACAGTACATTATCTCCTTCGCAATCCTGACCCTCTCTAGGATCGTAAAAGCCTCTTCGCGTTATTGTTGTTGTTTTCGCTGGTCTCGACTACCATGCACTGGTTCAGACTGACATGGTCGACTTCCGTTGGTTCAGGGAAGGTCTTATCACGACCTTCTATCTCTTTGACAACACGGAAACCCATTTGGTCAGTCCACTCAGCACATCCCCACACTCCTTCTTCCCCTGTTGCGCAAGGTGGAGCATAGCCCGATGATCTGAACGAAGCAATTCTGGGACTGTGGTCTCGAGGTTTTTCATCTGGATGATCGATCATCCAGGAGAGCGCGGATGTGAGCTCGCCACACATGCCATTGTTCTTGTGCTGCTGTTGATTTGCATTGGAGCACCTTTCCAAAGCCTCTTTGACCTCTTTGAATCTATCGGGCATGCTTGGGTTGGGTTCGCCAGTACCGCCTTTTGCGGCAGCTAGTCGGTAGACGATGGGATTCTGACCCTTGACCGAAGAGGAAAAGTAGACCTCGTTTCCAATCGAGAGACCAGTCATGATAGTTGGTCGTTGTTTTCTTGGAGCGATTTTCATATCCTGATAGGCTTGTTCGACCATACTCAAAAGGGTGGCATCGTCAGGTTTATCCTTGAAGATGCACTTCGATCCATAGGAAACCAGCTCATCGGGCTCAACTGAAGTGTCTTTTTGGATATCAAGGCTGCTAGCAGCAATTGCCAATCTGCCCAACAGTCCTATGAAGAGTAGGACGGAGAAGAAGATTTTGGGAATCATGGTGGAGGAGCCTGTAGTAGGCGAAGAAAGAAAGCAGTAGACAATACAATCGGACTGGGAATATAGAAAAGTTGGATTCGGGGAGTAGAAACCACTGGACCTGGGCAGGTCAAATGAACTTTGAGGGATGCTTGTTGGATTCTATTGAATCAATTGACAGGCACTCGGCCATTTTAAGTATTCCAGGATGCTAGTAATAGATCAGACAGTTCACTCACAATAATACAAGGAGTCTCGTGAAGGCTCATTAGGCCTTTTGGCCCCGATCTAGAGGGATCATCAGCCTCGCTAATTAGCTGTATCATTGGGGCCAATATGGCCACTGCCCCTTATGAAACGACTACTTCTTGCAGCTGCTTACACCCTTTGGACCAATCATCAAGGTAGGCCAAGGCCTGAACCTGAATTGGGCTTGCCACTCTAAACAGAGAGAGCTCTCTGATTGGACGGGATGGGATCTTCACTGAAGCAGGACGTCTGACATCCCTGATTAGGAAGGTGGATTCGTGTGGGTCTCCGGCTATCTTACATACAGCTTTGCATATCGACAAGATCGGAGGTTTCAAGGCATTTGATGTACCTTCCCACTGTTTATTCTATGGAAATGTACAATGTCTTTGGGCCTGCTAGCTTAGGTCGATATTTAGACATGGTGACGGACCCCACCATATGGCATTGTCGCCAAGATTAACCCCGCCAGCTATAGCAATCAATTCAGGCAATCCAGCGTCCATCATATGTCGCATTGAGCTGTAGTGCAGCTCGTGTCTTTTTTTGGAGTGTGATTGGGGCTGTTCAGGGGTTTCTTCGGAAAGAGCTGGTCCTATCGAGATGAAAATGGCAGACAGATATGATCAACGTACGGAATTGAATCTTCAATATACGGGAACAATAAGAAAAGCTTCTACCTAGGTACTGAGATAAAAGTTTAACCTAGAGCAAGTCATATATTGCCCATTGTATTCAAACTAAATTAAGTATCAAAACAACTACTGACTTACCTTTGCTTCAGAGAATGTGATAGCAAGCACAGCCCTCGGTTATCGAGTGGATACAAGGCCCAATGGGTCCGGAAGAAGTATACTCATCGTCTAATGATGCAAACAAAGTTATGGCCCCAAGTCTCACTCAGCTCTGCCAAGGAGCTGGCCTCAAACTGCCGATCAAAGTGAACAGTACCCACGCAGGAGTGACAGAATCATAGAGTATCTGGCTTATGCCGGCAATGCTTGGTCTTGTATAAGATCCCCGCAACGCCCCTGAGACTTTCCAATACTAGATCAATTTCTTTCCGCAATCAACATGAAGCTCTCTATCGGAAGGGCTTTGGTTGCAACTCTTATGTTGACATGCCATGTCAAGGCTGGAAGTTCTCTGAATGCCCGCGAGCCAGGTATGTGATCAGAAAAAGGCAATTGTTCAGCTTAAAGTAACATCAATTACAGCTGCAAATGTCGACGAGATTGAATACTCCCAGGACAATGGAGTAGCTCAAGATGATACAGTCACGAAGCTTGTTTGGGTCCGTGACGAACCTTCCTCGACTGCTTCGTCTTCCACCAGAACCCCTTCAAAGTCGAGGCATCCGAGATCTTCTTCGGAAATCGGTCATTCACAGCCACCTGGAGAAACATCCTCAGGCCCTCCATCGGCAACGACCAAGAGCTCTGCAGAAGAATCCAACTCTACATCTTCGAGGCAATCTTCAAACAAACCATCTCCACCTGGGTCAAATACCTCAACGAGGACTAAGAGCGCCAGTGATGGACCTGGTAAGCCGCCTTCCAGCTCGCAGGAGCCCAATCCATCTACTTCAACTCGGCCTTCTGGATCACAAACCTCGTCAAAGACGAAGACATCTGGTGGCGGACCTGGCTCTCCCCCATCTAGCTCCGAGAATTCTGAATCATCAACTCGAGGATCAACCACTGGATCTGAGACGTTTACCCGGCCATCACAATCTGGCTCACAAACTTCGTCAAAGACAAAAACCTCGGATGGCTCTGGTGGTTCAACTAGCTCCACTGGCTCTGGGCCCTCTGACGGAAATGGATCGAGCACTTCCTCTACAAAGCCACCTGGACCATCGACCGCATCAGAGCCGACCACATCTTCCGAGTCTTCAAAACCAGGTCCAACCAGTATGTCATCTTCGATGACAATCACTAGCGGTGGACACAGCACGACTCAGGGTCCCAAGGTTCCTGAAACCGTAAGTTTCCTGCTCGCTCAATGAACTTATCAAGCCACACTCTTCGCTAACCTTAGTCTAGACTATTCAAGTCACTAAAGGTCAAGAAACTAGCAATGTCGTTTTCACGGGTACTTCTGTCACTACCTCAGAAGGGTCCGAGCCAACTTTTGCTTGGGGTTGCTCTACAAAGCTGAGTGATATCTGTGGCTCTGGCGATTCAGGACCGAAACCTGGTAGTCAGGGCTGCAGTATTCCTTTACTTTGCCCAGACAGTGACAGCTGGGGCTTCGGAGGTGGTTGGTTACCGGTTGGAAACCCACCTCCCGGTGGTCCAAGCCCTCCTCCTCCTCCGCCTCCTCCGCCTCCTCCAAACCCCGAAGACCCTCAAGACCCTAGCTCGACCAAGGATGATCCCGAAACATCATCTGAGTCGACTTCGAGTGAGACTTCCAGCTCAAGCAAGGAATCAACTTCACAACAAACCACCCAGACAACAACTCAAAGCACCTCGTCGAGCTCTACATCGAGCTCTACATCAAGTTCTACCTCGAAGGCGAAGGAACGACTTTGCTTGACAGTCTTTGAAGAATCTGGTTCTGCAAAGCCTACAGAAACTGCTTCCAGCACGTCTAGGCCAAATAGCAGCTCAACCAACTCCTCAAGTTCCTCCAAGGCAACTACCACCTCTGCCTCAAAGGCACGTCTTTGTCTTTCCGTCCATGAAGCAAGTGGCTCTGCGACCTCCAGCCCGGCAACAAACACTCAATCATCCAGCCGATCCACTACACGCACATCAAGTGATTCCACCACAACCTCGGCTTCTGTGTCGGAGACCCGCACCCACTCGACATCTCCTGCTCCATCAAGCACGCCAAGTACCTTTTCCACTGCCACCAAGACATCCGAGAGTAGCCTATGTCATCCAAGGTAAGACAAATCATGATCTCAAGACTGAGCAAAAGTTCGATTTACTGACTGACTCCAGTGGAAACCCCCGTGGCCCAGATGAATGCATGTGCACCTCGGGGACGACTCAAATTCACGTTCCAACCATGACCGGATCCGACATGTGTGGATATACAAAGCTGCCCGAGACGACGACGTCGACCGAGGAGACATCAAGCTCGACTATGAGTATGCCGACTCCATACGTGACCACGGATAGTGAGCACCATGTCACGAGCTGCGCCAGCGCAACACCTTCGGTCCTGTCAATTGTGGGACAAACATTCACTTACCCCGCATGTGCCGGTGAAAAGTACGAGTCCCCGAATAATGGAATCATCATGGCGATGCACAGCCCAAGTGGATTTAGCTCGCCGACGTGGGAGGCATTCTTTGTGAGACACAATGACAAGGGTGAAATGCAGACGCCTTCGTTCTGCGATGACAAGCCGCTCATCGAGGAGGAAACCAGTGGCGATTACGCTGTGAAAGATCCACCCTATCCAGAGGGCACATTCAAAATTGGCGACAAGATGCCCGATGATAACCCGCAGGACTGCGAGTACAAGGGAGAAAAGGATAAGGCTGGCACTTTGACGTGCTGGGGAGAGGAATTTGAATGTGAGGAGTGGAGGCTAGACGATGACACCGAGACCTGCTATACTCTTTACCCGGATATCTATGGGCCCAAGGTTCTTTGCAAGTTCCCTGATGAGAAGGGCAAGCTGATTCGTGTGTAATGGGGAGGAAAAGAGAAGATTCTTGTTTGTTTATTATGAGTGATTGTTATGTTTGAATTGAACATTTTATCGACGCAGTGATATGAATTCATATTTTGCTGATGGCCCTTTATAGACTTGAACAGTTTCATCTCATCCACCCTAATCTCCAGAGACACGGGTAAATAAATAGATCCCGAACGAGTCAGTCATAGTTTGTCGCTAAATCCTCTGACTAACCCCATGCGTCCATCAGCCTTACCGTCGAGTCATTCACGGCTCTGATTGGTTGAAAAAAGGGGCCAGAACTCCGCAAATTCCCTGCCAACGGCCGAAATGGCCCCATTTCACCGCGGTCTGTACTCCGTCAACTTGTAATATTCACGGGGAATTCAAGAATTCAATAAAAGATGTAGTAGTCTTTTCAGATATTCCATGCAGAGTGGATTGACTTTGAGTCTCTTGACCGCAGTTTGAACGTAGTGTCGCGTCTTGATATTTTTCGGCAGGGATCGCAGGGAAAGTGGATCTGCTCGTATCTGAGCCTCGAGCCGCAGTCAAAGCATAGCCTCCACGGTTGAGACTCGAGCTTGGCGCGGTTCTCTGTATTCTATACGGCGTACCGTTTGGCCAGTGGATGTAGAGAAGGAATAGTTATTATGGCTGATATACTGTTGGTATATTTCATTCAATTACTATCATTAAGTATACGGAGTCTGCCATGATCGATTTCGGTGTTGGCAACTGGGCAGTGCAGCTGCACGGTTTGATTTGCGTGGCGAAGGTTCGAACTGGTATTGTTCTGGACGATCAAACTATTTATAACTGGGTTTGATCTTCTAAGATAAAAGTCTCCGCGGCCCCAAATTATTCTGGATTTCATTCTGGGTTGATTCTTCCACCGTATACTCTTTACTATTACTCCGTACTTCCAACTTCATCATGACTACCAGAGAGAGTGAGGGTAAGACCGAGAATATATCACTTTGACATGTGTACTGACTCGTCAGGTCTTATTCCCGTCGATGCGGCCGCGTCCAACCAGAACTCCGTCAGTCCGGCGACTCTGGCGCCGCAACAGACAGGCTCCGACACCATCGACACCATCTCTCCCAATTCAACGGGGCCTGCGCCAAGCTACGAGAAGTCGCAAGAGCAGCACCGCAACCCCGCCGACCCCGCCGACCCTCAACCAACTCTGTCGGAGAAAGCCTACCCGGGCCAGCCACAACCTGAGTCCGATCCAGGAGTAATTGGCCAATACCCGGTGCACTCGCCCTCCGACATCAAGGCGTATCCCGGACAGCCTGATCCCAACGCGCCTCAGGGCCAACATCCGCAACCGCAACCATTTTACACACCGTATGGTCAGCCCTGTAGCTATGCCACCAGCACACCCTTGCATGCGCTTCAGTCTGCACCAGCCCCGGTCGACTGTCCCTGCTGTGGACGTCGCGAAATGACCCGGGCGGAAGCCGTGTCAGGAGGAACAACACAGTAAGTCGAATAATTCCCGGTCGCAAACGCGACGGCGACGGAAGAAACCATTACTAATCCCGTCAACAGTGGTTGGGCTGCCGTCCTCTGCTTCTGTTGCTGTCTCGGATGTATTCCATACCTGATGAGCTCTCTCAAGGACGTCGACCATTACTGTGGCAGCTGCGGCGCCAAGTTGGCCTGCTGGCATAACAGCGGCCGCGTCCAGCTGATGCAGAATGGCGCCAAGAAATAATTTCGTCTTATACTGCTTTGCGATTGATTTCATGTGTTTCTGATGTGATACCACTCGTGTTTTGTGTTGTCCGAGATGACTGGTTGTCTTTGCCGTGGACTTTTGACAGCGTCTATACTAGATGACCCGCATATTGCGAATATCTAATCGGGTTTACACCTGATTGAATATAATGATCTTACTAGGTACCTTCTCTTCTCGGAGCCCAGTCATTATGGTAAATCTCAGTAGTCTAGCTTAGAAAAGTCCTGGATATGGCCCAAATCCGGTTATTCTGCTACAGAGAACTGCTGCCATACTTCAAAAGATATGATTATTCGACTGAGAATATTTCAATCAAGAGCAAGATGTAGAGCAAAACCGAGCAATCTACCCTATTGTAAGCCGTCTCCGTCATTTAATCCTCCTTTTGCTTAGGTTGAGTCGACTTTATGATCATCTAGAAGGGTTTGGAAACTTGTGGATTACTAGCCGGATATTCACCGAACACCGCTCCGTTGGCCTAATTGGTTAAGGCGTGTGGCTTTTAACCTCAAGATTCTGGGTTCGAGTCCCAGGCGGAGCATTTTTGCTCTATTTTTTCTTCCTTTTTTTATTTATTTATAGTGTTTGAATATTTGCTTTTTTTTTTTTTTTTTTTGATATGGCAAGCCTGTTTGATATTTTCCAAAATATTATAATTTTCGTGCTAGGACTTTAATCTAGGGTTAGCCTAGAGTTGACTGAAATGGTTAAAGTACATATGTATGTGACTTTTAACGTCGAGATTGTACCAAGCAAACCTTTTTCTTTTTCATTTTGTTTTCATTTATTGATTTGTTAGACTTTTATCATCTCTTTTCCTACAGGTAAATCCGTTGAAAGCCCGTTGAAAGCCCCTCGCGCTGCTGGAGGGCGGTATTCAACCTGTTTCGCTGAGGATTGGAAGACCTAACTCAATTATTCATGACCATGAAGTCTTTTCTTCTATTCATTGATTCTTATCTTTGTACAGCAAAATTTCCGTTAATTATTGCCTTCCAAGACAGCGCGAACCTTGCAGAGAAACTCTTCTCTCCCCATAGCACCACTATCCATGAGAGATTTGTATTCTTCAACGGTGTCCACCTGTTGATCGTACAAATCCAGCTCCCGTAGCTTCCTTGCTACGAATATCCTCACTTCATCTGTATCTTTAAGATCGTCCATATGCGCTCTCCAATTTTGTCCTCCCATCCGCTGCCTCAGTTGCATGCAAGGAAAACAAAACCAGTCAAAAAATCCACTCGACAGAAGCATATGAAGCCATATAGCCCCCGACTCCTCGGACCAAGCGACAAGCTCCGAGACTTCTTTGTTCATGGGCTCCGGCAATCTCGCCTCCTCCTCTTTCAAGACCCGTTTGAACATTTCAAGGCTCTTGAAGTAGCGGTCGGTAATCTCCGGTGGCTCGCCAAGCTGGAAATCCCAGTCCTCATTGACTGGTCGATCGAGGAGAAGCCACCAAGGAGCAGAGGCAAATAGTTGGGTCGGCCCAGCGTATACCCATTCGAGGTCCACTACACCGATGATTGTCAGGTCTTCACGACTCTTGACAATCACATTTGCAGGGCCAAGGTCGTCGCAGATAAGTTTGAATGGGCCTTTTTCGTACTTCTCATTGATCATGCCGGGCATCATGGACTGTAAGATTTTCAATGATGTATATCTCGACTTGGCATTCAGATCGCTGATAGCTGAATTGGGTTGCTGTTGAAGTTGCTGTAGATCTTGGTCCAAGGTATAACGAAAATACTCAGATGTCGATTCAAACCCTTTGCTGCGATCGCCTTATTAAGTTAGCGAAAAGCATACGCTGAATAGCGCCGTGACTAACCGAAGGTATCGATTCCTCCGTTCTGTATTATATCATGCACTTTCCATGTGAGAGGACGAATGGGAGGAGAAAACCCAGTGATTGGCGTTGGTAAGCTCCCAAGATGAGGCAAGTCGATCTTGAAAAGCTGAAGCATAAAGTTCGCCATTTGCCTATAGATGTATTCGATGTCATGGTCGGGAATCTCCTCTTTCAGCACCCTTGAGCCCCCTTCAAGGAATATTTCCTTGAGAGGGGTGCCATCGATGAATTCCATCAGGATGAATGGGCCTAGACCAAGCGGATTCTTATCTGATAGTCCCCATGCGTGGACCGATGGCACAGGTATGTTTGTTTTCTCCCTGATCAAGCTTAGAGCCTCCACTTCCATAGCCACTTTCTCGTCAGCATAGTGAGAGGGGATACTACTGACACGAGGTAGCCGAAGCAACACGATGGTTTCGTCGCTAAGGACGAATCTTTGGCAGAGGTTATATGAGCCGTTTAAAAAACCTCCAAAAAGGTGGCAGGGGGCTTTTGCTGGTAGGAGAGTCGCAACCCAGGCACAAAGGCTACCATCGGTCCGAGCTTCGTTGATGCGGTCAACCCAGATATCCTCTTCAACTTGATGCAGATAATCGAGACATTTGTGGTAGTCCATCAGAAATACAGCTTGTGATGTAGGTAGAATGTAGGCAATAAAGGGAGAGAAAGATTGGGGTAGGTAATTGTGGCAGTAAGATGGTCATATTTTAAACTTAGGCTGCTCGGGGCACATCTCAAATTTTGTTAGATTTTAGTGTCTTAATTAACTGACTATAGGGGGTTGTAGTGACCAATAATCAAACAAGTTCTCGGATAATAATTTTACTTCAATAGGATGAACTACCTGAACCCGTCTAAATATGGGCTAATTATGACAGCCTTGAAAAACCAATCATATGCATTACTGACATATTTTATGCATGTCGCAAAGAGCGATCTCAAGATCGAGAACGCTCGTCCTCAACCCTTCCCCTAGAAATGCCAAGACCGCCCTCGTATTTGGCTGTCAGTAACCCGAATGACGCCGTCACTTCTCCCCTCATCATAATTTCTTCCGAGGAAGATCGGAAAGACACTCGAATCAATATCATGCTGCGTCTCGCGGTGACTGCAACGGCCATCCTCTCCGGATCATCGGCTATCTACTTTTATGTCTTCCATCAAAGATTAGCCTCGCGCATTCAGCACCAGTCACATCGCGGAAGACTCTCGTCATCGCACAAGCCGATAGATACTACATCTATTCCGGATGCTGTCTTCTCCGACAATTACTTTGCACTTCATGATCGATCTTCAAAATCTGCACTGCGGACTTCACTGCCTAGCCATGTCCCGATGGAGGTGCTGTTAACCACACTGGTCCGTCGCAACATGATTGTTTTCGCTCGTTTCCCGCAGGCTTTGGCGCTTCGACTGCTCAGTAAGACAACCGAGGAGCGCCAAAGCTTCCAGGCGTCACATATCGCCTCTCTAGATTTCTCTGTCGGGGACCTTGTCTGTGGAATATACCGAGTGGCTGCGCGCAGCAGTGACAAGGTCGAGTTTGAGATCAAGAGTAAAGGCATGGACTTCGTCAACGGAAGACTTGTGATCAGCTATCATGAAAAAGGCGATAAAGTGTTGTTCAGCTCAGAAACGTGGATGTGGAAACAAACCGATGAGCCCCGGACAATGCCTTTGGAGAATTCCTTTCTTCGCTGGCTCCATGAACTTGCTGCATGGTGGTTACTAGACTCTGGTGTCAAGTATCTAATTGTCCAAGATGGCTAGAATGGCTTCCTCGTCAGTCGACCTTTGTTTCAATTCCTAATTAAGTCCATTCTTTGAGGTTTCTTAGTTTCCTTGACTGAATGGTGCATTGCTTAAATGAATATGGATCAAAGGCTCTATCATCTTCTTTATTGTATGCAACGCTAGTCATTTTTTTTTTTATCTTCGAGGTCTCTCCCAGACAAAAAGCCGTTGACTTGAACCGGTTCTCTTTGTTCCATTTCTGTCTCGTCCAAGAAATCATAGAACAGACAAGGACCGGCTTCAATGAAATCACACAATACCCTTGTGGCTCTTTATCTATGAAACGTGATCCCAACAAATGGGGCCTTTTTCATCAAAGTATTTATTCAAATTGTCCCCCGGCTCAAGGAAATCACCCTCACCTCCGCCATGTGTCGCTATACCTACCACCACTACCCGGGGTGCGGGCACATCTCCAGCTTCACGCTGGATGCATGCCTCGAATTCACCAACAGGCTCCGGACATCTGCGAGCACTAACCAAAGCATGTCTTGCGACAAAGTCAAGATCAACCATGATCTTTTGCCGGCTTCCCATCCCTCAGCTTGCGTGGAGTGTGAGCGAGAATGGCGCGAGATGATTGCTGCTGGTTCTCAGAGCGCTGAGCGTTCTAGAGCCAACACCAGTATCGAGGGATTGAATGCGAGGAAGCCTATTTTCAAGATCGCGGCTCAGATGGTCTTGGAAGAGGACGATGACGACTCGACCACTGACGATGAAACGGGAAGCGGGGATGAGATGTGTGATATCTTTCTGGATATTGCTCGTGAACACGACAGATCTTGTGATTGTTGCGGTCCGGAGAAGACGCCCCCAGACCGTGTTGCTGACAAGAATGACATTGAAGAGATCAAAGGACCTGAACAAGCAACATCGAAGGTGAATCCCTATATTGTAGATGTTGATCATCTCGCATATGGGCCTGCACAGTCTCAGGCCATTGCGCCGCATCTTAACATTCCTCTTCCTCTCTTCGACAGAGTCTGGAAATGGCTAGGAGGAATTGATTCCGGTATTGGTAGTGTCCGGAATAGCGCACAGCCTGAGAAGGATAATCATCTCGACCTGCTGGAAGAGGTTCCACGATCCCCTAAAGTTGTCTCCCCGGCATTCGACATCTTTACTGATGCGCCGAAGCAGAAATGTACCTGGCTGGACGATGATGATGCCGACCAGGACAAAGGAGTGAACGACATGCCGCAAACAGATGCAGGGGTTTGTCCCAAAATTAACCTTTTGGAGGACCTTCCCACTCAAGGGCAGCTGATCAATGATTTATGTCAAGCTCTCAAGTCGACACCTCCAGGATCGAAGCTGATGGGATCCCGGTCATCCACTTCCGCTGAAGACCCGAAACCACCGTCGCGCACTTTAAAGCATCTTGTCGCCTCTGCTACATCAACCCAGTCATCAACCATAAGCAGCATGCCCTCGGAAAGTGATATCTCCATTGAATCAATTCCCAACGTCAGACCGCAGAGACGCTTGAATGATGGCTGGGACTGGCTCCCCAGCCGAAAGATGCGCCAAGTCCCGCGCTTGCCGCAAATTCTATGGTCATTACCGACGAAAGCAGAGAAGGCAGCCAACGAGAGTGACGATGAGGAATACAAGTATCTGGATGAGATGGACCACCCGGCAAGGGACCGACAGGTGACGCTGTCTGCTTCTAGAATGGAAGTAGTTCACATAGAGCGACGCTGCAAAGTGATGTCCGAGGATGACGCTTAATCCAAAACATCGCTTTCGACTGCAAATGGTGGTCTCAACACGGGATCCTAATAATTTCATATCTCCAATGGTTCCGGGTGTTTGTTGCGGCACATTTTCTGTCTTGTCATCCTGATCTGAGCTGGTCTCGGTCATCTCCTTTGCGATAGACTTTAACATAGAAACTGTATTATATTTGCAGGTTAGCAATCTATTTCCAATTCCTGAGCATAATTTACCCTCGTAGAATAAACAGTAGCCGAACCGGTCATACTCCGGTTCGGAATTGTCCGCGGAATCGGACTTGACCCGATCATCCCACGCCGCAGATTCCAGATAAGCCCCTCATCCCACGGCGAAATGTAATATCAAGAAACAGTTGCAAGAGTTCTTCTATTTCATCAAAATGTCGAAACCGTCGGTCGGCTTTGTCGGTCTGGGAGCCATGGGCTTCGGCATGGCCACCCATCTCGTGAAAGAGGGATTTCCCGTGCATGGATTCGATGTATTCCCCGCGTCGGTGGAGCGCTTCAAGACTGCGGGTGGAATTCCAGCGTCGTCGTTGCAAGATTCTGCCAGTGGGAAACAGTATTATGTCTGTATGGTGGCGTCGGTGCCGCAGGTGCAGAGTGTACTGTTTGGCGAGGGAGGAATTGCGTCCGGTATGTATCTTGTTCTTGCTTTCATTACACTTCACTTCTCACTCCTCGACAACAAGCTAATACTTGAGCAGCTCTCCCACAAAATGCAACACTGATCCTGACCTCGACTGTCCCGGCCTCGTATGCCCAGTCTGTCGCAGCAGAGCTACAGTCGCGTGGTCGTGCCGATATTCAATTCATTGATGCTCCCGTCTCGGGAGGAGCACAGCGTGCTGCGAATGGAACTTTGTCGATTATGGCCGGCGCGTCGGATGCAGCGTTGGAGAGCGGTCGGTTCTTGCTCGAGATCATGTCCGATGTGAATAAACTATACCTGGTCCCCGGTGGAATCGGAGCCGGAAGCAACATGAAGATGGTCCATCAAGTGTTGGCGGGAATCCAAATCTTAGGTGCGAGTGAAGCGCAAGGATTTGCAGCCCAGCTAGGATTGGATGCGACCAAGACATCAGAGGCAATCAAGTCGTCCGGATCATGGTCGTGGATGCATGAGAATCGCCTACAGCGTATGCTAGAGGAGGACTGGCATCCTGGAGCTAGTGCCTTGACTATCATCTTGAAGGATGTCGTAAGTTCTCGTCTTTGCTTCTGTGATTGAGTTCTAATTGTCCGATCAAGGGAATCATCACCACCTCAGCCCGCCAGTGTCAATTTCCCACTCCTCTTTGCTCAACAGCAGAGCAAGTCTATCTATCAGCCCTGTTACAAGGCTACGGATCCATGGATGACTCGGCGATGGTTCGACAATACTTTCCAGAACCTATCACAAAAGTATCATCCACCAAGTCTGCCGAAGAAACAGCTGAACATCAACATTTGGTCTTGGACATAATGGAATTGACCAATCTTGTATCCGCTGCCGAGGGAATCGCATTTGCGCGCTATCTCAAACTTGATCTGAAACAGTATTTCACCCTGGTGAGCAACGCTGCAGGCGGAAGTCGCCAGTTCCTGACAAATGGACTGGAAATGGTCGAAGGTCGCGTTGGCACAAACGCCGAGACTATCAATCAGGCGATTGCACGTTTAGAGAAAGCTGTACAAAAGGCGAGAGATCTACACTGCCCGTTACATCTTGGAAGTGCCGCCTTGAATGTCTTGTATTTGGCGAAACAGGCTGGTTTTGGCACGGAGGGCAGCACCAGCGTGATCAAGGTGTTTGGCAATTAAGCAATTAGATCTACACATCTTGGAGAATGGAACTTGATTTGAAGTATAGCCCATTATAAGTGATTCAAAGACAAATACAAACGTAGCAATCAATAAATCTCCATCTATTGATCTAAATCCATCCCAAATTTCCCTCGGAACTTACCATCCGCATCAACTCACATTGACGTAATGCGGGACAATCGGAGCATCTCCGAGTCGGACAACAAGCGAAAGATCAACGCCAACTTAATAGTAACAACACAAACTACTTATAACCCACAACACAATTACTTCCAAGCAACTCAAAAATCACTCCCTATTCAATCCACAATGCCACTCGCCGACAACCGCGCCCTGCGCGTCCTCAACCACGCCGCCGAAAACCACTACGGCGTGCCAGCAATGTGCTGCTACAACGTCGAAGGCATCCTAGCCACAGTCCGCGCAGCAGAAGCCAAGCGCTCACCAGCCATGATCCTCCTCTTCCCATGGGCCGTGCACTACGCGGATGGAATCCTCGTCCACGCAGCGGCGGAAGCAGCACGCAAAGCGTCCGTCCCAGTAACCGTGCACATGGACCACGCGCAAACACCCGAAATGATCCGGTACGCGGCCGACCTAGGCGGCTTCGACAGTATCATGGTAGACATGTCGCACTACGAGAAGGCGGAGAATCTTGCGTTGACGCGGGAATTGGTGGCGTATTGTCATGAACGGGGGATTGCGACGGAGGCGGAGCCTGGACGGATCGAGGGTGGTGAGGATGGGGTTGCGGATACGGCGGATTTGGAGGGGTTGTTGACGACGCCGGAGGAGAGTCGCGAGTTTGTTGATACGGGGATTGATTGGTTGGCGCCGGCTTTTGGGAATGTGCATGGTGAGTATGGGCCGCGTGGGATTCAGCTTGAATATGAGCGGTTGAAATCTATTAATGCGGCTGTTGGTGGGGAGGTGCGTCTTGTGCTGCATGGTGCGGACCCTTTTACCAAGGAGATTTTTCAAAAGTGCATTGAGGCTGGGGTGTCGAAGATCAATATCAATAAGGTGTTGAATAATGAGTATATCAAGGTGCAGAAGGAGATGGCGGGGAAAGTGCCGTTGACGATTTTACTGGAGGAGGCGACGAATGCGATGCAAAAGGCCGTGGAAAGATGCATTGATATGTTGGGGTCTAATGGGAGATATCAATAGTTTTAAGAGTAGATGATGGCGTGCTAAAGTTATTTATTGCGACTATGTAACTTGTCAAGTTGAAGGAAATGACCGAGCTCTTTCCAACGCCGTAGATAATTAAAAGATTCTTGGATATCAATGTAGGCCAAACGTCAACAGAAAGACGCGGGACCGCAGAACTTCTCGAATACATAAATTTTCTGGTCAAAAAGGATGACTGGCTGTTTAGCCGCCGAGAACACTGCCGAGGATGGGCAGGCCACCGAGGAGGCCACCAAGAGGACCCAGAGGAGAAGCAGCCTTGCTAGGGGTAGGGGAAGCCGATGCCGACGACGAAGAGGATGCCGAGGCCGTTCCATGGGCGGCGCCAGGAGTAGCCGAAGCTTTAGATGGCCGAACCATGGCGTGTGTGGGGTGGAAGGCAATGGCGTGGGTGGAGAAGCTCGAGTGCATAGAGTGAGACTGCATCATGACATGCTCCACGGGAGCGTGGGTAGGCTCGGGCGTGGCTTGGATGGCATGCGATGTCGGCGAAGCAGCAACAGGCATGGGCAGAGAAGGAACGGGGTTGTCGATGGCCGGGACAGGGTTCGAGTGCACAGCAGAGCTTGCAACAGACTCCTCCTTGTCAGACTCCTTCCAATCAGAGAGGATGTCACCCTCCTCAGGGAGGAGATCTTCGTTGGGAGTTGGGGTAGGCACTGCAGGAGTTGGCGCCGCAGGAGTAGATGCAGGGCGCTCCATAGAGGGAGCCGGCTCAGGGTCCTCCTTGGCAGGAGGCATCTCGGGGGCGACAGGAGCCACTGGAGAAGAAGCAACTGGAGCAGGAGCTGCTGGGGCTGGCGCAGCGTGGGTCTGAGCCTGTTGAGGCTCGGGGGCATAAGAAGCCATCTCAGCCGATTGAGCCATCTGCATCGCCTCTTGCACAGGGTTTCCAAAGTCACTTTCATCTTCCATGCCGGAGCTTCCCATAGGCATGAAAGGGAAGCTAGCAAAAGTGTCCTTGCCACCGGGGTTGGGACGAGAAGGCGCGGCAGTAGCGCCAATGGCGAGGAGCGCCAGAGAAACGTATGAGGCGTGCATTGTGCTGGATGTGAGTGACTTGGCCTCGGCGTAAATAAAAGAGAGTAAAAGGTCGGAAATAAGTTGGAGAACGCAGTCGGAGAATAGGGATGTGTGGGATTTTATGTAGCGGTTGCTGAGATTCTTGATCTTCGCTTTGTTGTGAAAATCGATTGTACCGCGTTCTCCATACCTAATATACGCGAGTGATGATCAGCAACGCTGGCTGGTTGATGACGAGGGTTGCATAGCAAGAGAGGCGGGAGCCCTAGAGGTATGAAAGGGCAGGGGATTAGGGTGAATTCCAGCAGATTTCCCTTTGGATTATGGTTGGCTCTTGTGGAATGATCATCGAAAAGAAGTACAAACTAGGCACTCCAGGGGCTGGAAAGAGAGCTATCAGCATAGATCTTTCAATTTACTTCATCTCAAGGTGGCCGGCGTGTGCATGCTATGTTATAGATCCAATCCAGCCTTCTCAGCCTCTTCAGTTCGAAGGCTGGTCAGCAGCGATGCAGTATACTTGCTGCTTGTTGATAGAAGTTTTTGTATAAGGACGTTGAATTTAGACTACTGGTATAAGGCGCCAAATTGCCATGGCGCGCTAACGGCGACTCCTTCATGACGATGCAACTCAACCATGTTTTATTTTGACACGCTTTGTCTCGCAGTGCTCCGACCGATGGCACTTCTATCAAGGGAGATCCAGGCACGCGGGACTCATTTCCCTAGCAACCCTGGCTATCCCTTGCGGCCCAACCACCGAACCTGCAACCTCGCTATTTTTCCTTGTGCAAATTGTTGCTTGTCATTTCCATTAATTGTTTGTGCCTCATTTCGGTGACACTTATGATCCACGCACCGGTATACTTTACATTCTTGTTATGTTTGGGCTCGATGTTACAATCACAAATCCTAGATTTCGAGGCGTGATCTTGTTTATTCTGATAATGAACAACACCTGCTCTGACTGCTTTTGTCGTAGCTTAGCGTTTTGGGTGCTTTAAGGCTTTAGATCTATAACGGCCAAAACACTAGGACACAAATATTAGGTGGCCTTGGCCTTTTCTAGTCAAAATGAAAGGTTACCGATTGCGGAGTACGCTACAAATGTATGAATATATTCAAATACGAAGGATTTAATTAAGTTGGGGATGCAATTGTCTGTGGATCTAGTAATTTTGAAGTACCTAGGTACCGAGGTAGTTCCGATATATCACCGCTAGACTTGCTGAGCCAACAGATGCTACCTAAGTGCCTACGGATTTTAGATATGTTAACCTTGGAAGCTTCCAAGGTTTTCAGGATTCACCATCTGCTGTACTTGTTACTGAATAATAATAATAAACAACCTTGGAAAGATATTGATATGAAGGACCTCGGGAATTTGTGTTGTTAGTGGCTACCTCCGTTGATATATATTTCGATGTGGGTACCACATTCGGTTTGTACGCTATCCATGTAAATCTGACGGGATGTGAATATCAAGCAATGGAATTCACCCAGTGGACCAAAGCTTTGCTATAAAGTCATATAACAAACACATATCTCATGGCCATACAAAATCTCAATCGAGGAATCACAACCCTCTCCCTCATTCAAGAAATGAAAAGTGAAAGAACCAGGCATAAAAACAACAAGAGAGTAAAAGGAGAGCAGAGCCCATCATATCCTGCCAAATTAGAGAATAGTGGGCAGCGCATGCTTCTCTTAGACTGGCTGCTGCATGGATTTTGCCATGTTATACTTCTCCATGGGAACAATCCCCATGCGAGGGCGAGCACGCGCAGAGTCCACCCTTGACAATTTTCCTGGACAGGACGTCGGTCCGGAGCTCGAGGAGGAACTTCTCGCTCTGCAACCTGCCCAACCATTTCTCTCTGCTGGTCTGTCACGATAGCCAAATGATAGATACTCAAGAAAGTTGCAGATTTCACGATGTCGATCTTTTCACCTGAGGGCTGGAATTGCATATACTCTGCGTCTCCTTTCACCTGGTAGACATGGCCAGGCTCTCCTTGAGAAACATAAAGTGACTAATGATTTGGTTCCCCTTCTCCTTGTCAATTAAAAACAAGAGAAAGGTATAAAGGGGAGGAAGCAGAAGTTGACGGAGCGGGGATAAGGTTGACAGAGGCAGGATCATCCTCAATCCATTGATGGGTGCCTCTCATGCAGCTGAAGGTACGACCGTTGTACATATGCGGCCGGCTTTCTAGGGGAACTCGTCGATCTGGATGGAGAAGACGGCGCCACAGCGGTGGGATTTGAGAGGAATAAATGTTTCCAGGAAGGTTTTGTTCTAAATCTGGAGAATCAAATACGATCCTCGGAGGTGCTGCAATAAGGGGCAAGAGTCTATGAAAGGAACACTAATATGCTACCATCAAGGATTGCTAGTATTTATTTTACGCGACGAATCAGGATCATCATACACTTGGGGTTATCGAGGCTGACCAGCACGTATAGCACTACCTAAGTATAATGTATTCAAGTAAATGGGATCCTAGGTCGATAATCAAGAATATTGAAAAAGTTAATACGCGCCATCTCATTGACAAGTTCCCCTACGCGATCAACATAGCCGAACACAGCTTGAGCTATACACAGGCTGAACCATATCCTCTGAATAATGTACCACTCTCAAGACGCGGGGTTGTTTACATCCCTGTCGGCATGAAACCAAAATTTACGCGCCAACGGATGCACTTATGCAGCTAATTGCGTACATGGCAGGGTTGCAGGAGCTGACTCCTGCCATTTTTGGTTAGACTTCTACGCGTGCTTTCCATAGATCCCGACCGCAGTCTATCTTTGCTGATCATCCTGGTCGGCGCTCAGCCCTGGAGTTGCCTGGTGGTGGAATGGCGGGGCCACCTGGAGACTTGTTCAGCGGGAGGATTTTCAACTAAAGGAATGTGTTGATGGATGTCTGAGCGAGGGAAACATGTTTTTTTTTTTTTTTTTTTTTTTTTTTTTTTTTTTTACTTTGACTCGTGTTGCCTACGCTATTTTGGATTATATCCTAACCAATAAGATATTGATGCCATGACAAGCGAATCCGATTGCATTGCTAACAAGTGCTAATATATGTTCAACCATTTCCAAAATTCATAGTCCCAAGTCCATCTCCAATCAAACATCCAGAAAAACGACAGAATCATTCATTCAAAACAGCGCTCACTCGAGCCTGTACATCAAAGTGGCCTTCTTTCGGACATCCAACTCCAAGATCCCGGTAAACACTGATATTCTCAACCGTACACTCATGCAGCGTGAACTCGAAGCGGCGCACAATGTGAGCGATGGTCAGGTATATTTCGGCATAGGCGAGACTGTAGCATATTAACTCATATTTGTAGAATGTGAAAGAGCGGTTATAGCAAGGTGAAAGTAGACCGATAGAAAATGATTACTCACTTCATGCCTAAGCATTGTCGGCTTCCTTTAGTGAATGCCACAATAAATCGACTCAGGTACTCGCCCTTTTCGGCTGCTCGCACCCATCGCTCTGGGTCGAAAGTGTTTGGATCTGGAAAGAGTGTGCTATCCATGTGGACGAAGTAATTCGACTGGCTGATTGGAGTCTAAATCGAGGAGTTAGTCCGGGTGGAAGAATGAACATGAAGAAGTTCATACACCTGCTGGAATAATCCATTGTTTGTAGGGAAGAGGATCTGATGGCGAGACGCGGCTCAGTCGCGATGTCATACCGTGACTTAGGCGTAGACCTTCATTGACGACGCCAGTCTAACAGAGAATATCAGAATAGAAGCCCTTTTTTTCCTTGGAATACTCACGAGATATGGTAACTTCTCAAGATCAGTCCATGAAGCCTTGGACGTCGGTTTCTCCAAGACAGTTTTCAACTCTTCGCGAAGCTTGCATCCAATTCTCTTGTCGTTAGCAACATGAAACATTGACACTGCAATCGCACGCGCAGTCGTCTCCGTACCCGCACCAAGGAGCAGGGCAGATTCATCCATCAAGCGAACAGGTGTTTTCTCATGAGCCGGAATCCCAGGGCTAGTCAGCGCTTGAAAGATATTATTCGGCTTCTTCTCATCCACATCCCCCATCTTCACCTCAAGCAATGTCTCTTCCGCCTGCTGGCGCAGTTTGGCCTTCACATCCAACAAGGCCACCATGGGCGGTTGTACCCAGCGCACAACCACCGCGGGCGCGGCGCGGAAGATCCGAATAAGAATCGGGAAGAAGCGGTTGATATGCCACATGTCCATCAAACCGCTGACAGCGTCAACGAGATCGTTGCCCCTGGAACTATTCTCATCGTCCAGATACCCGTAACTCCAGCCGTACGCATAGCGAGTGATAACGTCTGCCGTCAGCGCCGCAAAGTCGAGTTGCAGGCGCAAGACAGATTTCTGCTCAAACGCCTTCTCAAAGCGAGCTATCAGCTGGTCGACCTTTTCGTGGATATAAGGCGTCAGTTCCGTGACGGATCGCTTCGAGAAGTAACTGTTGATGAAGCCGCGGCGCATGCGGTGGTGGTCATGACCGATGGTCCCCACCAGCGACTCTGGCGCCACAAAAGCGACAGCATACTTGGGATCTCTGGCGCGCTTGCGGGATCCTGATGCGTGGATTTCGTCGTAGTAGTATGGATCCTTGATGTGGAGTTCTCGGGGACTGATGCGGACAATTGGGCCTGGATGTTGTCAAATCAAGCTGAGAATTTTATACTTGATGGAAGTTGAGCTCGATTGTATTGACCAGGAGGGAAACCCACCATATTCTTGATGCATGCGCTCAATTTCCCAAATGTACATGCCGCCTTTCAAGACATCGTAGTAGAATTCGTAAAAGAAGGTCGCAGCAGCGATTCTCGGACCGGGGAATCCAGCCAAGGGATGCGCATATAGACGGTAGATAACGATGCGCACGGCGAGGAAAACCAGGAAGACGAGTACTGCCAGAGCAACATAGATCATAGGGTGAAGCATGATGTGCTAGAGTACGGCACGGTCCGCAGGAACGAAGTATGATGGATAAGACACCGGGTCGAAGACGAAGACGCAAGTCGTTTTAAACCTCGACCTACTCCAGCTGACCAGACTGACGCCGAAATGACCTGTTTCTAACTGGACGCACAGGGTTCTTATGCTGCATCGTTGCGCAGCAGGACCCCTCACTACTCACTATAGACTTTACCTGCTATAGTTACTACGCCAGACCTGTTCGTCCCGTGTACACATGGGTGCGAATGTCAAGCAAACATTCTATCACTCCAACTAGTTCCTCGCAAGGCCACGCTAGTCGCCAATCAGCGCTTTGGCTTAAGATGCGGGATTATACCCCAGTAGTGAGTGTGATGAGTAGAGGTACGGCATGCATCGCGCGATCCACCGGCGCTTGAGAAGCACGCTAGCGATGAACTAAGTCGCCAATCATAATCATGGTGTGATTGTGAAATTTCATGTAATTTCGAATCCCGAAGCTTTTCGTGTACATGGATTTATCTCGATCAACAGATCAGATACAAAGTCGCGCATCCTCAGGCGGATGACATAAGTACGAGTTGGGGCATAAACAAATAGCCGGTTTGCCGAGATCTGCGTGAGAACACTGCCCGAGTATACTCCGTATGGGTTGAATGAAGTGAGAAGGGATACCATGGACAGATTAGATCTTATCAGATCAAATGCACGATGGTTGCGAAATCATATTATGTCGTGTACGTAGCCTTGTTCGACCATGCATCGCAAAGTAGACCGAAGACATTGTCCCGACCCGTTGAACCGGACAAGTCAATCAAAATCAAACAGATCACCAGTGCATTCCTGTTAGAAAGATGTCCACATTTTACACCTATGAAAACATTCGTCACAAGATCAGAAAAAAGGTAGTAATAGAAAAAAGAACAAAAGGCGGCTGGCGACAGATTGAACGAAAGGAAAGATCCAACTCCATTTTAATATCCAGATCTTACATCGAGGCCAGCATCTTCTTGGTCTCGGCGATGGCGCGTCCAGGGTTCAGACCCTTGGGGCAAGTCCGTGTGCAGTTGAGAATGGTGTGGCACCGGTAGACGCTCATGCTGTTGTCGAGGGCGGCCTTGCGCTCGGCGGTGCGCTCGTCACGGGAATCGGCCAGCCAGCGGTAAGACTGGAGCAGAATGGCGGGGCCCAGGTATTCCTCGCTGTTCCACCAGTATGAAGGGCAGGAAGTTGAGCAGCAGGCGCACAGAATGCATTCGTAGAGACCGTCGAGCTTCTTACGGTCCTCGGGGCTTTGACGGAACTCGAGACCCTGTAATAGGCGGAGTTAGCATTGGCGCATCCAGCCAGATTAGTCCGGGACATGACTTACGTCTTCGGTGGGGGTATCACGCTGGAGGTAGGGCTTGATCGACTTGTATTGCTTGTAGAAAAGGGTCAGATCGGGGACGAGATCCTTGACGACGTAGGTGTGAGGGAGAGGGTAGATGCGAGAATCTGAAGCGGTGTCGGTCGGGATGCGGCCTAGAGAAGGGTCAGTAAAGACGATCACGGGTAATTCGTTGCGCGGATAGAAAAAAACATACACAAGCAGGCGAGAGTGTTCACGCCGTCAATGTTCATGGCGCAACTACCGCAGATACCCTCACGGCAGGATCGTCGGAAGGTCAGAGTCGGGTCCAGTTCATTCTTTATCCGGATGAGAGCGTCCAGCATCATGGGACCGGTCTTCTTGAGATCGAGCTGGTAGCTCTCCATTGTGGGCTTCTCGCTCGGAGTGTCCGGGTTCCAGCGGTAGACCTTGAACGTCTTCATTTGAGGTTGCTCAGACGGGTTGGGCTCGACAGTTTTGGTGGCCTCGACGGTCGCGTACGAGCGAGCCAAAGTGGCAGGCCGAAACAGCGGCCGCGACGCAGCGAACAATCGCGACGTAGTGCGGAGGGAGGCCATGGCGAAGAGGATGTCAATCACCGCAGCAGGTGATCACAAGGACAAATGGAGAAAGTGAGGAGAGAGATCAACCGAGTAGCACAATAGCCGTGGAGACTAGTACAAGCACGATGGCGACAAAATGAAGTCAAGAAGGACTGTCACTAACCTCGGGTTTGCGAGTTGACTGCACGCTGAGTCAGCGTCTCGCGTCCAATCAGAAACAGTGTAAAACCAAGCGTCGGGCGGACACGGCGTCGGATCTGGCGTGGATGTGGCCTTTGCCGTTGTCGATGCCGAAGGAACAGCCTTGCTACAGAGAGATGTTCGAAGGACCGATGACCTGCCACATGCTCGGCAACGATTCACTATCGTTATCGATTATCTCTCGCTCGAGTTTCCAACTCAATGGTCCTGAGGCATCCCGATTGCCGAACACACGTGATTTTCCTGGTTTCCGAACGCCTCGGAAAATGCCGACCTGCACCCCGTACTGCAACTACTACGGAGTATGCGTTGACATCTAATTCATTCACGCGACATCCTTCCTTCTTCTGATGATCAGCATCGGCTTACATAGTTCTGATGCCACTCATAATCCGGATTCTCTCTCAGGAACGCCTGGATTGCTTCACGGGGCGCCACTGGCTCGCGCCCAAGCAGCTCCACCATGAGCGGATCGGTGATGCTGGCCTCACCTTTGCTAATCGCATCATACCAGGACAGCATTGCTCGAAAGAAACCTTCCGGCTTTCCACCCTCGTCCTCGGTCGATTTCAACCGCACGTAATCCTCTGGTGAGACGATCTTCAAGTGCACCTCTCGGCCCGTCGTTTCGTTGATCACGTCTACGATTTCGGCGAATGTGATGCTTTGCTGCGCGGTGAGGAGGACCATCTCCTCTTTGCTCCCGCGCATCATAAGTTGTGCCGTGGCTTCGGCTAGCTCAGATCGTAGTGTAAAGGCCGAGCGCCCGTCAGACGGCAAGTAGACGGTTGAGCTGCTGGGGTACCATCCCATGAACACGGGAAAGGCATCGACGTATAGCCCCTCTCGGACCGATGTGAAAGGGATACCGGCCCTGAGTGGGACGATGATGAGTGGAGGTTCAAAATGATTGTTCGAAGTTCTTACTTGCGCAACATGTCCTCAGTCATTAAATGTGCCTGTTGTACATCTGCTTGCGAGTCGGAGCGAAAACCGCCAAATGCGAGTGAAGTATACCACACCTATGCACATGTCAGACTACAATCATGGGATAGGCCATCCCGCTCGAGACGGACATGCTTGACATTTGCCTTTTTGGCAGCATCGACAAAGCTCTGGTGTTGTCTTCGCCGCTTTTCCACGTCGAATGTGTTTGTGCTCACGAATAGGAGATTCTCCACGTCTTGAAATGCAGATTCCATGGTCTGGGAATCATCGTAGTTGACGACTCGAAAAGCAATGCCCCGGTCTTCGAATCGCTTGCGGTTTAGTTCACTTGATGATGCGGCCGCATACTGTGATGCGGGCACTTTTGCTGCGAGGTGAGAAAGCACCTGGGCGCCCAACCCGCCGGTGGCTCCTGTGACTAGATACTGCAGAGTCATAGCGAGATAATTGTGTATGAGAGAGTATTGCTTGAATTCACCAAATGCCAATTCATCGCCAGAGAATCTTATACCTTATGACCCCGGGTCTGAATCACCTAATGATCCAACATATGCTCTATTGGTAAGCATAACTACATGCTCTTGCTTAGAAGGCGCGACCAGGACTTCGGGGATTATTGTCAATTAACTCCGCGCCGAAGCTCGCTGAATCATTCAGTCTTGCGCAACGCCTACTAATCAATTGGAATTGGTCAGACTGCAAGGCGTTGTACAGCGAAGCCTATGATTACTGATAACCGGGACAAAAGATAAAAGTCATAGACATACAGGAAAACCCTGAACGATGGTTCGTAATCTTATTCTCTTAGCAGCCAAACCTTAAATGGCGTATTCCCGTTCGTCTCTTCGACCACTACTTCCCATCGCAGCTTGCCCCTCTTGACTGCCAAGCGACAATCGAATTTTCAGCCATTCAACCAAATATTTACTTTACCCTCCGAAGAACCACTGATTTTTAAGCGGCTAGACCAACTACCAGATTGGCGGATGGCTTGGCAATAGATTGGCTGGTTGGCGGACTGGTTGATTGGTTAACGGAACAACCGACAAAGGGTTTGTGCACAGGGTAAATGTGGCTGGAAGCTAACAGAGTATACGAAATGAGAACACGGGCGTACGACAGGGGTTTTAAACGACATTTCGTCTGGAGTGGCAATACCCTAGCGGATAGATTGAATTAATATCGGCAATGCATATCCCGTGAATTACTCCGCACTCATGCAAATTAAAACCAACAATGTACATTAATCTATCAATCAATCATGTCTCTCGAGACGAAGGCCGTGATGACCCCTGCGACGGAGACGCATTCTCAAATCGCGTTATATTCACCTCGTTAGTCACCTTGATTCCCGGCGACTTGGATCCCAAAGTAGTATCCCGGACCACCGATACCTCCGATGGCATCATCTCGTAATCATCGCCGACACCTTTGGACCAGCGTAAAAGTCGCTTGTCGTCCCGCGAGTGCGAGTTGAGTCCGCTCGCTGGCTTTGATTGACTGCGCAGTCGCCCGGCGGATCGCGAGCGACTATGGCTGGAGGTATACTCGGTGAGCGAGTTGAAGATGTTTCCGAAAACGGGTTTGAGTGATGGGACTGAGAGGGCGATCAAGGTGCCTGCGATTTCGGCGCTTTCGATGCACATCATGGGGTTGTAGGCCCAGCTGCCGTCGGAATTCCATTGGCCGACGACAACGAGCCAGACGCGGACGGCGGAGATGACGATGACACTGTGGTTGTTAGCTTGAGGAATTGCTTGTAAGGAGGGGAAATACTGACAAGACACCAGGGAACATAACCAAGGAGAGCTTGATCTTTTTCTCCATGGAAATGTGGAGTTGTTTGATGAGGATGGCTGGGATGACGAACATCAACAGATCACAAGCCAGAGACACGCCCGAGTTGACGGTGTAGACGAGACCCCATGATAGACATGTGTATTCTGTGACCTCAGGCTGCCAGTCATACGGCCATAGACCAGTGACCGGGTCGCAGTGGAAGATCAACAGGAATAGTTGAGGAAGGTAGGCCGCAAAGAGAGCAGGAGCCGCGATCAAAATGGACAGTCGTAATTTACTCCCGCGGGCAGTGAGTCGGTGATAGAAAGCCAAACCGGATAGACGACACAGGAACAGGGCTGTAGTATAGAGAATGTGGGCGACAAAGTCGAGGACCTCTGTTTCACGGACTGTTGGTAGAGAGAGGACATATTGAATGTATTCGAAATGACGACCACTTCCAAGGTTGATCAGGATGACCGAGAGCACAACGAACACAATATAGACCAGCTATAAGCGAGATCGATGTAAGTAGGGTATTCATGCGGTCCAGTGTGGTGAACTTACCAAGGTCAAAATAGCCAATGCATCATCTAGTCCGACTCTCTTCACCAGAAAAATGCGTGCATAAAGACGGACAATCATCACCACCCCCGTGAGGCAAATCATAAACAAGATGCCCACGATGGCCGAGTAGTCCCGCGACTCGGCCAGATACGACAGCGAGATGTCATCGGGAATTCTTCCAGCTGCATCTGCAGCAGCGATATCAGCTGGAATCTCCATGGTCAACAATCTCGTCGACAATCTCCAACAAGCACGTCGACTAAACACGCATCACGACGAATATCTGCAAGTGCATGAGGGGCAGCGAGACCGTCTATAATAATTATTGCCTGCGAGCAAGAAAAGATCAATCTGAACCAAGGAAACTATACGCGGAAGTGGGTCGCTTCAATCTACGGTTCCATCATCTTCTCATCCGGATAACCAACCAATCTGCGTACCATGTTTATATCCTGCTGAAAGCGAGGAAACCAGTGGATTCAGTTAATTGCTGCCAAAGTCAAATCATCGTATCGGGCCAATCTCGGTTGCCTCTCGAGCCTCGGGGTAGCATCTGATTTGACCGTTAACCGTCAACCGATATTCTGTCATTAACAGCCACAATCAATAGTCAAAGCGGGAATAGCTGTGCGTGAAATTATAATTTACAGTGTTAGGAAATTGCCCATCTGAGACATCTGGATGCCTATTCAATTAGCCCTACTCCATACTCCGTCGAGCTAGACCATCTTGTATTCCAACGCGCAATTGTTAGCCGCTAGCAGTGCCACATCAGAGTTGTATTCGGTAGCGACCATCCGCAGTGGATCTGACTTGGTGGGACCGATCGAGGGAATCAGACGAGATCCAGCTTGGACCATTTGGTCGAATCGAACCACATGGAGATTGGTACGGGAGGAGATTAAAAATTTTCAAGTGCGATGGCGCTAATTGCGAGATCGATCTGGTTGAAGACAAGGATGGCGTTGACTAGCGCGGAACGTGCGTCGTTACTGTTTGGTTCAAGAGATGAACAACTGAAGAACCAACGACGAATCCAGATTCCGAAACATCCGATGCTCCAGAAAGAGAAAGAAAAAAGAAAAAAAAGAAAATCGCAAATTAATTGAGTGGGTCACCCACTATATGATTAGTCACCTCCGTTATGCACGGTATATGAGATGCAGTTCGCCTGGAACCGAACCCCTTGCCACATGGTTTTCTGCGGGGTTTCTATCTTGCTTGACTTTCAATGGCGATTGTGTTGAAAGCCGTTGTGAGCGGCCTGGCTCTGGCCGGCGCTGCGATTGCGACGAAACCCAAGCATGAGGTTGATAACTTGGTTGCGTCTCAGATTCTGTCCAACCCCTATGAGTTTGATTTCCCGCGCTTGGGCGCCCCGGGCGCCTCGCTATTCCCAATGCGCCATTGTCATGGCTTTAAGCTCGAGGAAGCAACTGTCGATGAAATTCAGCAACAGCTGAGCAAGGGCAAACTTACCAGCGTCCAGCTGTTGGAGTGCTATCTCGACCGTATTCTGCAGACGCAGCCTTATCTGAAGTGAGTATTGTCCAAGTGGCTGTTGACGACCGATGCTAACAAGGATCTAGTGCCATCCTGCAATTCAATCCAGATGCCTTCTCCATTGCTCAGAAGCTGGACAAGGAACGCGAGGACGGCAAGGTCCGCGGTCCTCTTCACGGCATTCCCTTTATTGTCAAGGACAACATTGGCACGAAAGACCGCATGGAGACCACTGCTGGTAGCTGGGCTCTGCTCGGTAGCGTTGTGCCTCGTGATTCCCATGTCGTTCACGGCATGCGCAAGGCCGGTGCTCTCCTCCTGGGCAAGGCATCCCTCAGCGAGTGGGCGGATATGCGCTCCAACAACTATTCCGAGGGATTCAGTGCACGCAATGGCCAGTGTCGCAGTGCTTACAACTTCACTGTCAACCCGGGTGGCAGCAGTACTGGTTCAGGTGTTGCAGTGGGTGCTAATCTGGTCCCTATTTCTCTTGGCACCGAGACCGACGGCAGTGGTATGTATCACCCAGCTACATCTTGCTTCTTTACTAATCTCTTTCAGTGATCAATCCCGCCCAGCGCAACGCCGTTGTTGGTATCAAGCCTACTGTCGGCTTGACCTCGCGTGCCGGAGTGATTCCCGAGTCGCTGAACCAGGACAGTGTTGGAACCTTTGGCAAGACAGTTCGGGACGCCGTGTACGCTTTGGACGCTATCTATGGCATCGATCCCCGCGACAACTACACCCTCGCTCAGAAGGATCAAACCCCAGAGAAAGGCTACGCCCAATTCCTAGCCAACAAAGACGCCCTGAAGGGCGCCGTGTTTGGTCTCCCCTGGGACTCATTCTGGGCCCTCGGCAACGCCGACCAGATCGCCCAACTGGAGGAACTCCTCGACCTGATCAAATCCGCCGGCGCAACCATCATCAACGGCACCGAGCTACCCCACTACAAGACGATCGTTTCTCCCGACGGCTGGAACTGGGACTACGGGACAACGCGCGGCTACGTCAACGAGTCCGAGTACACCTACATCAAAGTGGACTTCTACAACAACCTCCGCGACTACCTCGCGGAAGTAAACAACACAAACATCAAATCCGTCGAAGACCTCGTCCAGAACAACAAGCACAACTTCGGTTCAGAAGGCGGCTACCCAGCCATCCACCCAGCCTTCGGCTCCGGCCAAGACGGCCTAATCGCATCCCGAGAAACAAAGGGCAAAATGGACGAAACCTACTTCCAAGCACTAGGCTTCTGCCAGCGCACAACGCGCGAAGAAGGCATCGACGCCGCACTAAAGCACAACGGCCGCGTTCTAGACGGCCTCCTCGTCCCACCGGACGTGGCGCAGAGTATTCAGATCGCTGCTCAGGCCGGGTACCCTGTTATCACTGTTCCGGCTGGGATCGGGAAAGAGTCTGGCATGCCGTATGGTCTCGCGATCATGAATACGGCGTTTGCGGAGCCTAGTCTGATCAAGTATGCTAGTGCTATTGAGGATCTTCAGAAGAGCTCTGGTACGAAGTGGCAGCGGACTCTGCCTGAATGGCGTGGGTACTTGGAGCGGAATTTGCCTGTGATTATGTGAATGGGGAATGGTTGTTTATAGGGGTTGGTGAGGTTGGTATTTACTTGTATTTGTGCATTAAATAGAGATAGAAGACATAATTGGTGGTACTGGTAATTTCAGTGGTCTAACATAATGTTCATGAGGATGTAGTTTACTTTATTCTGTTTCTATCAAGAGCCTCATCGGAGGGATCCACTCGAAGGATCGAAGGATCAAAGATTTGAGGCTCTGCGAAACACATCCTGACTTAGGTTTCTTGGCAAGTTCCTTGGGCAAGATTACTTCGATCCAGCTTACTGAACATTTTTACAAGAATAAGTCTGATCAATGATGGGGATGTGGAGACGAGGATAATTCTCCTCAAGAATATGGATTCTGGTAGAATTCAATGAATCTGTAAGAGTGCTCGCAGAATATGCGAGATCAACCAAGACTTGATCCAAATGAAACAGGGAAACAACTCCACAACTCACTGCCATTGGTAAAGAATGCATAATTACGGCTCATCACGCATACAAGTCAATATAATAATAAGAGAGCCTCATGTCCAACTACTCATGTGAAATCAATCAATTCACAATGATCAGACCCGGTCCAGCAAGAGTCCACTGGGCAACCATGTTTGCATCGGCGAATGGACCATCACTCTTCGTGACAGCGGCAATAGTCAATCCGTTCATCTCGTACTGGTCGTAGGGAAACAGAGCCTGCACTTCAAGCTCGTAGCCACTTCGGGACAGAACAGTTAGAGGCTCGACAATTGGCAGATTGAGTTGGTTGATGTAGGTCATCCACAGTGTGTGTTCAGTCTCATTGGTGGGATCCTGGAACGAGAAGGTGAGGTTCTGAGTTCGTGCCGTCGGGTGAGTGAGCACTTTCAATGGCTCGAAGGTGCGCAGACCGATCTCATTTTTATTGGGGCAACTGCCCGGCACGGTGAATTCCTGGATGGCCGTGAACGCAAAGTTCAGGTCGCTGGTAGTGAGGAATGGTAGCGCGCTGGGAATCTTGCCCTGCATGATGCGGTACCATCCCTGCTGCTCTCCTTCCTGGCCGATGACGGCGGAGATCTCGCGTGCTAGATCGACATCGCGGCCCAAGGCAAAACGCTCAACCACGTCCTGCAACGTGCCGAGAACAACGTCGGTGAAGGTGGATGCAAGGACAATTGCCGAGTCAAAGTTCTCAACAGGGAAGGAGTATCGGCATGGTTCGATGGGAGTATAGCCAAAGTGAACCAGAGCATCGTTGGCTCGGATTGCATGAAGTTCTTCTTGCTGTGGAATCAAGTCAGTGGAAGTCCTCGAAAGTGGAGGCGACAATCATACCGCAAGAATGGCCCGAAGCGAGCTGATCACAAAGTCACGGTCGCCACTGTTCTGGAATCGATAGCCGTTGACATTCTCGGTGACATTGGTGAGAAGTTCATGGAAGAAGGCGACTTCGAAGAGTTCATTGAAGGCAATCAGCTGCAGATTGAGAATGCCCTTGTCACTTATCACCGGCGGTGGAGGACTATTAGGCAAAGTGCCTTGAGCATTTTGCTCGATGAGTCTCAGATCGCTGGGACTAGGATGAGGCATGCCCTCTGGCATGTTCTCGTGGGTGTGAGCATTGCTTGTCGGAGCGGCAGAGACCACGGAGACCGCGGTCCAGATAGTAATGGCTGCTGTGAGAAAGTGCATAATGGAGAGTTGGATGATAAGATGAAAGCGTGGAAAAACTGCGTAGTGGGAGTTAAGTGTAGCGACTTGATTTCAATGAGAAGCCGAGAGCGAGTAAATAATTGGAGTTGACAACAAGGAAAGAACAACACATTGGCAAATCACGGGGAAATGGGAATCGCGATGATATTGGAAAGAGCGTTGAACGAGTGGGACAAACGAGATGGTGTGACCAGCGATCTATATTTGGTTTGTTGACGATCCGATGTGTGACAATGTTTGCGCCGCATTGTTTGTATGGAACTGGAGAATATTGGATCAGTACTACTTAGAAAGCCAAAATATTGGTGCTTCATTCAAATGACTTCGAGATGACTATAAC
>JAXQJW010000005.1:0-46418 GCA_037042135.1 Penicillium sp. PG113-03A | reverse complement strand
GGCTTGAACTATAACAGCGATGAGCCATTGCGACCAGTCCCTGGAGATGTCGAGTCACCCTTAGAGGAGATCCCCGATAACAAAGTTGAGTTCCCGGGTCTGGACGATGCGACTTGTCCCGAGGATCTTCATCCACTGGTCCAGGAACTTGTCGAGGATGAGTTGCACAACAATCACACCACCTGGTCCGTTATCCGGACGCACCATCGTGAAGCACTTGCCGAGGCTCTGGCAGTATACGTTCAATTGACTATTGGGTTCTGCGCTGATTTATCTGTCACCGTGGCGAAGGCTGGTAATCCCAATACTACGGCCTGGGCCTGGGGCTTAGCAACCATGATTGGTATCTACATCTCCGGTGGTGTCTCTGGTGCTCACCTCAATCCAGCAGTCACAATGATGCTCTGGATTTATCGAGGCTTTCCCACGAAGAAGATGCCCGAATACTTCATAGCGCAGTTCATCGCTGCCTTTTGTGCCGGTCTCACTGCATATGGTATCTACTACCACTCAATCCAATACTATGTGAGCTCGAACGTCGACACAGGGATCATTGATAGCTTTGTGACGGGCCAGCGTGAAGTCTGGATTGGACCCGCAACAGCCTTCTTTACCGAGTTCCTTGGAACTGCATTCCTTGCGGTGACAATCTTGGCACTTGGTGATGATCAAAATGCTCCTCCTGGCGCGGGCATGAACTCGTTCATCATCGGTCTCGTCATCACCTGTCTTAGTATGACATTTGCCTATCAAACAGGCGCCGCATTCAATCCCAGTCGTGACTTTGGTCCTCGACTTGCACTTCTTGCCTTGGGCTATCCCAATGATTTGTTCCTGAACCCATACTGGTTCTATGGACCGTGGGTGGGTGCAACCAGTGGCGCTTTCATGGGTGGCTTCTTATACGATTTCTTCATCTTTACTGGTGGCGAGTCTCCTGTCAATTATCCACTGGAAAGAACCCAGCGGGCAATTAAGAAGAGCGGCATGAAGTGGAAACGCCGACTGAGCCTTGCCAAAAAACCTAATAATCCGGCTGTGCCTTAGCCTGTCTGATCAAAGTCTTGGATGCTGTTGCCCAGGTGGAGGGTGTTGGCAATTATCATTGACTTCAGCGACCAACGTTCGTCATGTTTTAGCGATTTTGTTTTTACTTACATATGCTCTGGATCATATTGTAATTCTTGCGAATTGATTTGGATATGACAAAAAGTTACATGAATTATATAAAAATGGTATCATTGGGAGGCAGGGAATAGTAGAATATATTCAAGCCCGAAAGCTGGAGCCTAGTCACGGCTGGCCGATGAATGGCTCGACTCCGAAGCGGTAGTCTATGTTTTAGAGAGAAAATAGGAACTATGGTCTGAACAAAAATCAAACAAAAATCAACAAGATGTTCCACGTTAAGTGGCTATCTTGATAGAAAGGTAGAATAGTATTCAAAAGCGAAAAAATCATGCCTCGACCCAGAATCGAACTAGGGGCTAGTCATTACGAGTGACCAATGTTACCACTACACCATCAAGGCTTTTCGAGGTCAATTTTTCAACATTTGTCTCCATCAGCATAAAGAGGATAGAGCTGTTTTTTCTCCAATCTCTCCAAATTAAACATCTGTAACATACGAGACGTAGAATAATAATTTCATTTCTGTAGATGCTGATTTCTTCAAGACGAGAACGCTTTGATTTCAGGAATAGCATTAGATCAAGGAAGTCTATCTGTAGGGACCTTCCAAGGCTTTACCTACCAATAATCCTGTTCAGATTTTGTGATTCTATGAGACTGGATTGGATCGGTTGAAGATTTGGAAGAACAATGTCCTCAATCATTTAATTGAGCCGTCAATCAATCAGAAGCCTTGATGGTGTAACGGTAACATTGGTCACTAGTAATGACTAGCTCTCAGTTCGATTCTGGGTCGAGGCAAGGCTTTCTTTTTTCTTTTTGGCTCCTCCACAGAAAGGAGAAAGAATCCTTCTTATTTTATAGTATGTGAGGGAACATGTGACCATCTCGCCTGCAGAGCTTATAAACTCGACTGATGATGTTCGGCGGGCGGTCCATCTCTAGTCTTTTGTTTTGAAGATTAAGCACTATGCTTGGACCTATGCATCTTTTTTCTAAAATATAATCAAACAAATAAGTTTAGTCTTCATCAATCGGTAGTATAAATCATCAAAAGCATAATTTAGAACAAGAGTTGAATATTTATTGACACCATTAGCTGATAGACAAGACGAAAAAAATCGCTATTGTCCATCCCTCCAGCATTAGGGCTACCGAAGTACTATGAAAAATACAAAAAGAAGAGATGCCTTGCCTCGACCCAGAATCGAACTGAGAGCTAGTCATTACTAGTGACCAATGTTACCGTTACACCATCAAGGCTCTTCGATGAAAGACGAAAATTCTTCAATTTCAGATTGCTGCCTTAGTCACGATCTGATAGAACAATACCATTGGTTCATCACTTCCGAACCATGGATCATTCTGCATGTTTGGTGTTCTGGAAATTGAAATTTATTACATACTTTTCGAATATTGAAATATATCTTAAAATCTGTAAGATTCTTGTCAATCTTCATCCTGGATTTCAATTACTTTCATCATTTCACCAGCCCTGCAGATTAAATCGTTCCTTGCTTCACTTTGTCACTGACTGTAGACTTATGGACCAATGCTACTTTCGTCTTCTACTTGCCAATTCAGGAAATTGGCATTACTATGTGTGTTCCATGTGATGTCTTGGTTTAAAAGAATGAGGGGGTATAACAAATAAGAGTATGGCTTGCATGCATGTATATTGCGAGGGTCGACTATCAAACTAGTCTTATATACTCAAATGCACCCTCGTCCACTTCCAACCCCTCACTCGCTCTTCTTCATATTGGTCCACCGTGTCCTCAAGCTGTGCGCCGCGGCCTTGGGCTGGCGATTGCGGGTGAAGACACCCTTCTTGTTACCATCCACCCGGAAGATGCCCACGCTGGTCTGGAAGTCCGCGAAATTCCAGACATGCTCGCCAGCCATTGCCTCGAGGCGATCAAACACCCGGTGGTACATGTCCAGCATCTGGGTTTGGAACTCCTCGCTCCAGGGCTGACCAAGGACAGAATGCAGACCAGCAATAGTATCAGCGCCGTACTCGGACATGATAATCGGCCGGTCGAAGGCATCCTGCCAGCCACGCAGCTCCTTCTCCAGAGCAGCCTCTGCCTCGGCGAGGTCACCGGTCTGCGAGTACCAGCCAAAGTACCGGTTCAGACAGGTGACATCGAACAGGTCGGAGATCTTGTCAACCTTCCAGGTTGCGCCGCCGACGTTGGCGAAGGTGATGGGGCGCGAGGGATCCAGCTCGCGAGTCAGCTTGGTCAATGGCTCGAAGTACTCGCGAGCCCCTTCTTCATCAGAGGCAGGCTCGTTGGCGATAGACCACATGACAACGCTGGCGTGGTTCTTGTCCCGAGCCACGAGCTCGCGAAGAGCTAGCTTGTGAGCTTCCTGGGTCTTGTTGTTCATGGTCTCTGGAGACCAAGTGGGTTCCTCTGTACCCCCGAGCAGGGACATACCAAGGTTCAAACCAACGGCAGCAGTCTCGTCAATCACGACAATGCCATTGCGGTCGGCAAAGTCCATGACTTCCTCGGCGTAAGGGTAGTGTGATGTCCGGAAAGAGTTTGCTCCAATCCAATTCATCAGGTGGAAGTCGTGAACCATGTATGCTTGATCATGTCCCTTGCCGCGCACCGCGGTGTCCTCGTGCTTTCCAAAGCCGGTGAAATAGAAGGGCTTGTCGTTGATGAGGAACTGCTTTCCGCTGACCTTGACAGTGCGCACGCCGGTAGCCACGCTATAGGTGTCGACAACCTTATCGTCCGAGCCCATGATGCTAGCTTGGAACTGGTAGAGGTAGGCGGCACCCGGCTGCCACAGCTTCACGGAGTTGATCTTAACAGTTCCCTTGGCTCCAGTGGCATTTGCAACGGCGACTCCATCCTCGTCAATGACAGCGATCTTGATCTGTGCAGACGTTTGATTGGCCAGTTTGATATCGTACTTGATCAGGCCATCCTGTCCTTCAACATCCGTGACAACGGTAATGTCCTGGATATGTTGGCGAGGAACAGAGTAAAGCCAAACGGACCGAGCAAGACCGGCATAGTTGTAAAAGTCGTGATGGTAGGTTTGCTTTCTCTTGCCAGTGGCTTCTCCGATCTCGATTTTTCCTGGCGGGATGGTCTGGTAGGTAAGCTCATTGTTGACGGCAATCGTCAAGCGGAACTTCTCTCCAGCGGCGACAAGGTCTGTGATGTCGGCCTCAAAAGGTGTGTAGCCACCTACATGCTCGGCAACGAGACGGTCATTGACATAGATCCGGCCATGGTGCGTAGCGGATTCGGCTCGCAGCATATATTTGTCTTCAGACCAGCCCTTGGGGACGATCACCTCACGCTGATAGTACACCCATCCTACATGGCCGTGGATCTCGGGATCAACAAAGATGTCATTGTATGAGGCAGGGACCGGACATTCGAGGCCTTTGGGCAATGGCGCTGTCCACGGCTTGGCTGTGTCATTGGGACTGGCCGCGAGGGCAAAATCCCACAGACCATCCAAATTGACAAGCTCACGGGAAGAAGTTCGCTGCGGCTTGAGCTTGATCAAGGGCTGTACAGCTGGATCCTTGTCATTGCGCGCATGGTGCTGGACAGTAGGAACGCTCAGGGCTGGAGAAACAAGAGCTAGCAGTGACAATCCAGTGAGGAGCTTCATGGTTGCGAGGAGAAGACTGCTGATTGATCTGAATATCCCAAATCGCTGTTGTTGACATTTATATAGTTCCCAGATAGGGAATCGGCAATTGATATCTGATCATATCGGGAAATGACCAACTTCACATAGCGACTGCTCTGTAATACACGTGGGTGGAATATGGGGTACAGGGCGGGGGTATGGGGTAGAGTCTGGGGAAATCTAGTTGTCGGTAGATTGAACCCTGAGATGCCGTGATATCGCCAAGAAGCCAAGAATGAGATTGGAGAAGGTCCATGGCCTTCTGCGGGGATCGGAAGAGAGCTCTACACGAAATCCCTCAACATCGGCAATCAAATCGCCTGCCCCGCGACGGTTATTGATTTAACCTTTGGCAAAGCCATGATTTGGAGTGACCCAAGCGCACTGGAGTATGGCGAGCATCTGATCCTAGAGTGGGTCGGCTACCGGATCGATTAGTGGAGAAACCATGCACGCTGTGATGTGATGGGAGGCTTGGAGTTCGCTTGACCGGAGCTTCGTTGGAACTTGGTGTTTGGTTATCTTGAAGTATAGTTTGCCGACTTCGGGAAATAGTATTTGGAGGATGATAGCGAGGAGACGATGATCACAATATATAGACCAACAGAGAGAAAGTATTGTAGCTGACAATCTTATCTTGGGAAAGAGAATACGAACCGAGACTCACTACTGGGGATGGTCTATACCTCGGCACTTGCCAAGCAAGCGAACCGTGCGAATGCGGGTTTTGCGGGGAAATCAGGGTCTCTCCAACTTATCACCCCGGAATACTAGTTATGACGACATTCTCGAGCTTTCCAGAAAATTGATCCTAGTCCCTGCGTGGGCAGGCATATGTTGTGTGACAACGTAAAAAAGAGTGAGTTCACTGAAAGGAATGCACTGTAGATTGAGTAAAATTCTACTCGATGCCTCGGCAAATTGAGGGCTCTTGCACTCCGGTTGTTTTGGTTCGATTGAATTCCATTCTACACCGCAAAGCATAGACCGCGAACTAGCTTTCCGTCGGCAGCCACACTCCGGCTATTGAAATTGTTGATGTTACCAAGACAGCCACAGCCGAGATGGTCATTATTGGCGGTGACACGCCGACATTACCCCATTCGAACTAGTCTTTGCCAGTGCGGATGAATGGAATTGCCGGAGAGTATAGACACTTACAATGAGAGGGGAAGAGAGTAATAGATTGCGGTCTTCAAATTGTATCATAGATCATGTAGCCGTGTTTGTAGTAGGTGGGTTAGTTTGTATTCTCGCCCACTTGCTGCTTTTTGATCCGTCAAACCCCTTCAATCAATTCATTCCAAATCATGCTTCGTCTTCTTCCCTTCTTTGCCTTTGTGGCGGCTGCCACGAATCTCTATGCCACGCACTATGATGGCAACATCTACACCCTATCTCTCAATAACGGAAACTCGCTTTCAATTGCTTCATCTCTAAAGACGTGCGGCGATGCCCCGAGTTGGCTTACGCTCGATTCGTCAACACGCACACTCTATTGCGCCGACCACTCGGGTAATGCGAGAATCAATGGGTCATTGAGTTCCTACTCTGTAGACCAAAATGGCAGACTGAAGGAGCTTGCGAAAACTGTGGACGTGGGATCCTCAGTCCACAGTACCGTTTACCGTGATAAACATGGGGCGAAGTACTTGGCTATTGCGCACTAGTGAGGAGTGATTCTGCTGTTGTTTGATTGTGTAGAGAAAACATAAACTAACATTTCATAGTGGCGGATCTGCCCTGTCAACCTTCAAATTGCCTCTCGGATACGACGACGAGGCCTTGCAAGTCTTCCGCTACCAAATGTCGCAGCCCGGTATCAAACCGCAGCAGGATGCGCCACACCCGCATCAGGTAATCCTCGACCCAACCGGTGTTTTCATCCTTGTTCCCGATTTGGGAGCCGACCAGGTTCGCGTATACGCCATTGACCAGCACTCTGGACACTTGAATGTGTGTCCTAGTCTTAACTATTCCGCTGGTAGTGGACCGCGACATGGGCTGTTTTGGAAATCCAAGCCCTCGCATTTGAGGAAAGCGCCAGTGACTATGCTGTACACAGTCAGCGAATTGAGCGGACAATTCAGTGCGTTCGTTGTCTCGTACTTGCCCTCCGGTTGTCTCGCATTCCAGCAGACTCAATCATTCGTGCCATATCCAGGCGGACAGCTGCCAGCTGCGGCTACGCTGGCCGAGCTTCGTATGATCGGGTCATCTCTTTATGCTTCAATTCGCTTCGACCAAGCATCCTCTCCAAATGATTCTCTGGTAACCTTGGCTCACTCCGCCAATGGCACCGTCACTTTCAAGGAAATCACCTCTTCATATGGCACTGTTCCCCGCACTTTTGCCATCAACAAGAGCGGTACCTTGATCGCCGTTGGAAACCAGGCTTCATCTAATGTAGCCATCATTATGAGAGATCCGCGAAGTGGGAAACTTGGCGACCTAGTCACGAATTTGCAAGTTGGAGAACCCGGACAGGCTAGTAATTCGTCGACGGGTTTGAGCAGTATTATTTGGGAAGAGTAGATCCTTCTACTCAAATCATGCTTCCAAGGAAACTTCAACATGTTTAGAGTGGGCAATTGTCCAAGTTGCCGGTTCCGTGGAAGGGACTGTCTGGACCTGTACCAATGTTTATATGCATAGAGTAGGCCGAGATATAGAATGCACATAAATAATTGACAAGGTTGTCCCGCAAGTCTTCTGAAAAATTGTTAATGAAACAATTGATATCCTGGAGATATGCAAGGTATATCTTGACCTAGTAAGCACAAGAGCATTCGTTAAAAACTGGCATGTTGCTCGGTGGGAACAAGTATCAAGTAGGGCTGGGTTTCTGATTTTAATGAGGGTTTTAAAAGTTTTCGGTTTCCCATCGAAGAGCCTTGATGGTGTAACGGTAACATTGGTCACTAGTAATGACTAGCTCTCAGTTCGATTCTGGGTCGAGGCAAGGCATCTCTTCTTTTTGGTTTTTATGGCAAAACCTTTTTTTACCTTGAATTTCGTGGCCTTGAATTATTATCGTGGCGTTTTTCTTTTCTTTTCTTTTTTTTTTCGGTGATGATCATAAGGTAATCTCGAGGCAGCTTTGCTTTGATACAATACATTAACGGTATCATCGATCATTACGCTGTAGACCTTTGTAGATGGAGTTAAATTGAACTCACTTGTATAATATTAAATAGAAATTTTTTTTTTAATTAAAAATCAAAAAATGAAGACCCCACACAGCATGACCTCTATAGAAAACAAAAACATTCTTTGCACTAGGCAAACAGAAGCAAAAATATCCGCTGGGGCGGAGTCGAACCGCCGACATCCAGATCGCGAGTTCCTAGAAAGGAAGGTCCATTACAGTCTGGCGCTATAACCAACTAAACTACCAGCGGAATTGGATGGAAGGCACGATCCAATTTTGCATCATATCAAATCTCGAACTCACACCCGTGGTAGTTTATAATTACTCGTAAAGACCAGGCGATGCATACTTTTACCGAGTCCTTGTTTGGGTCTGTCTGAATTGATTCCTACTACAAGAAGAATATCGAGTCTGTTCGCATTTGAGCCTCCTTTCATTCTAAAATGTAAGCGACATTGTTGAAGCTATAGTCGGATTTGCGAGTGTAAGTCTCTCCATGAGAAATTGCATCCCATCAGATTCTATTACTTTGTTTGGCTTGGAGTACAAATCTAGGCAGTGTGAGCCTTTCAGTGGGACAAACCTAGCCTTGATTGTTGGTTGAGAATGGCCAACCTGGACACATGTAAATCCTTGTGCTAGGTTGGACTCGGGGAATTTGTCCGGCTACTATCTTCGCATTTATTTATCTCGAAAACTCCAGAACCTGGATTGAGTAGGTATCATCCAAGCAGTCATGCAATAGGGAATCATTAATCTCATTGTAGCTAGAAAGTACAATCACCATGTCAAGTCTTTTCATAGGTTAGGACTTAAAAACGTGTGAGCGTGAGGGTCTTTCAACGTATCGAAGTACAGGTGAATTTGATCATACTAATTGGATGGTTATTGATGGATAGACGAATGCATTGATCAACACTCACCATACCTAGGTAGTTCAAACGCACCGTCTTCAGCCTGATGTCTGGAATAATTTTTTGCTATGCCTTTCACCATATGTTGGGGATTTGATTAACTTTCGGAAATCCTCCTGGTCCACATGGCCTCAAAACCTACATCCAGCAACTTATCAGAACATATCAATAGCTACAAGATTGTACTTTATTCCCCCGTTCAGCTTGTACAACGTGTTTCCCCAACCAGGTGGATCTGCTGCAGGTGGCCGCAGTGGCAGTCGAGGGCATGCAGGGGTCAAAGTATCTGTCGCGTGCGTTGCTTATGATTTCCGGGGCATGTGTCACTTTCTCAATAGGATGCTCCTTGGGCCTGATAATGCGTCCTTCAAGATCAGTCAAAGTTCAGACTTCTATAGATAGCCTTGTAGTAATACATCTGGTGATGGTGGAGTCTCAATTGGGTACTCGTCCAGTTGCAATGGCCGGTCTTCAGTCTTCAAATTAAAAAGTCCGAAGCGAGTAAGTCTTATCTAGTCTCACAGCAAATGTTTTTGGCTGCTGCCACGCGTGTGTCACCGTTGCCTCGAAATTGCTGACGGCACTTTCCCCTTTGGGTTTGTTGTCTTTTTCGTCGCTGCTTCTTCACTCGTCTCTTCTTCCCCATCCCCCCTTCTTCCCCCATCACCATCTTGGAATCTGACTTGCTTCCTGAGTGCATTGCAGCATCCACGATGGCAAATTCTCATCTCCATGGCACCGCTGACCTCAATCTCATTGAGGCTCCAGTGACTTGGCGTGCGTACATGATCTGTGGCTTTGCCAGTTTTGGAGGTTGGCCATTTCCTCAAGATCCCCACCTACGTGAGTTTGGGCTAACATAGTAATAAAAGGTATCCTCTATGGCTATGACTCTGGTTACATCTCTGGTGTTCTGGGTATGCCCTATGTCCAGGAGCACTTTGGCCATGCGGTTCCCAAAACCGATACCAACCCAAATGGCTACATCATTCCCACTTCGCGAAAGTCCCTCATTACCTCCATCCTCTCGGCTGGTACCTTTATCGGTGCACTGATTGGTGGTGGCATCTCTGAGCGTATTGGCCGCCGTCTTACTATCATGATCTCCTGCTTGATTTTCGCCATTGGTGTCGCAGTTCAGGTTGGCACCGTCAACATTGCAGGCCTGGTGGCTGGTCGATTTGTTGCTGGACTTGGTGTTGGAGGAGTCTCCGCTACTGTCATTCTCTATGTTTCCGAAATCAGCCCTCGTCGTGTTCGTGGTCTCTTGGTCTCGGTTTATCAATGGGCGATCACCATCGGTTTGCTTCTGGCATCGGGGGTCGATCAAGCCTGCAAAGACCGTACTGATGGCTCTTCCTACCGTATTCCCATTGGCCTGCAATTCATCTGGGCAGCAATCCTCGCTGGTGGCCTTGCCTTTTTACCAGAGTCGCCCCGCTACTACGTTCGATGTGGTCGAATGGATGATGCCTTGCGTTCACTTGAGAGAGTCCGTGGTCAGGCAGGCTCTAATCTAGCCGTTCAAGCTGAGCTAGCAGAGATCAAAGCAAACTTTGAGTACGAAAAGCAGATTGCAAGCACTTCCTGGATGGACTGCTTCAAGGGTGGCCTCTCCCCACGTGGAAACCTCCGTCGAGTGATTGCTGGTACCTGCCTGCAGATGTTCCAACAGTGGACAGGCATCAATTTTATCTGTAAGAGCTTCTACATGACAAAATTTGATCCAAGCTAACTGGTCTAGTCTACTATGGTACCACGTTCTTCCAGCAGGTCGGGATCAAGAACCCATTCTTGATGTCCACCATTATGAACGTCGTCAACGTGGCGACTACTCCAGCATCATTCTGGATGATTGAGAAGCTTGGACGTCGTACTTTACTCATCTGGGGTGCTATCTCCATGTGTCTTTGCGAGTTCATTGTGGCGATTGTTGGCGTGACTAAAGGTGGAACCCATGCCGCGTAAGTGATCATGATAGCAAAGCAGACAGAGAAAACTGACTGGTCATACAGCCAACTCTGCCTTATTGTCTTCACCTGCTTGTACATCGCCTCTTTTGCTACTACCTGGGGCCCCGCTGCATGGGTGGTAATCGGCGAGATTTATCCGCTTCCCATTCGAGCCAAAGGAGTTGCGCTCGCTACAGCTTCGAACTGGTTCTGGAACTGCGTGATTGCCGTCGTCACGCCGTACATTGTGGACGAGGACAAAGGGAATCTGGCTGTCAAAGTATTCTTTGTCTGGGGTAGCGCACTCTTCCTCTGCTTGCTGTTCGCTTTCTTCGTCATCCCCGAAACCAAGGGCTTGAGCCTGGAGCAGGTCGACAAGATGCTGGAAGAATCGACTCCTATGACCAGTGCAAAGTGGAAGCCCCACGACACCTTTGCGCACGAGATGGGTATGGTTGACAAGGACGACACCACCGTGAGCATGGAGGAGCACAGATCCACCAACCTGACAGAGCCCACCAGCCGCGTCTAGAGATTCCATGCTGTCATGGAACACACCGATGCTTCAGTAGCTTGCTTGTTCATCGGAAAGCTTTCCCAATTTCATCTGCTCCCAATCTGGAAATCTGAAGCCTATTGTTCACAACGGTAAGCTGAATTTCCGGGAGTGGATGTTTATCGGGTCGCATGATTTTCTGCTTATTTGGCTATTTGACTACTCTCAACTCTATTTCATCAATATCAATCGTGAAAGTCTTCAATGGACTAATTTGAATTCATATCCTGGTATTGTGTCCTCGCGTAGAAACAACTCGGCATGAGATTTATAGAGATGAGATATAATCACTGAAGCCTGGCGCCACCGGAAGAGCCGAGAATTCTGTTAGAATGGAGGCTCAAGCACGCGTGTTATCTGGTTGAAGGGATTTCATTTTAAAATTGCTCTTCATTCTCTTCTCTGCCTGCGCCACCGTCGATATCCCGCTGTCATTGTCGGTGTCCATTCACATACTAATCTAAAAACTAACCAGAAACTGAGAATTGAAATGGATAGATAAGGTATGTCCCTCTTGTATTGAGATGCAGGACATTTTATTCGTCAGAAGTGAAAATTTTTATCCAAACAGACTCGGAACTGCGTAAACAGCAGCAAAAGTATGCAAGATAACAGGCTGTTATGCGAAACGGTTACTCCTTGCCAACCCGTGACATCAGTCCGATGCTTGAGGCACCGAAACGTTCATTATCTTTCTATCTAGTCCAATTTTCGGATGTAGATAGCATTATGGATTATCTTACACCTCCCCATCAGTCGGCCTCGGTTTCAGCTTCGGCTTCGCGCTTGCGCTTCTTCTTCTCTTTCTTTTTCTTTTTCTCCGCATCCACCGGTCTGTCCTCTTCCGGCGCAACAAAGTCCTTCTCGCGTTCACGCATCTTCTCGTCGCGTTTTTGGCGCTGACGCTCGAGTACCTCTTCCTTCTGTGCGCGGTCCTTGGCCTCCTTGGATAAGAAGTACTCGCCAGACTCGATCTGCAAATCGACCTTGCTCTTCTCGGGCGCAGGCGGGAAAGGAGTATACACCTTCTTGGACTTGTCGGCGACCTTGAAAGGCGTACGGCGCTTGGACAGGGTGCGGCTTTTAAAGTTGGGCAAGAAGCGGTCCCATGACTCGTTTGCGAGCGTCGGGTCCTTGGCTAGCTCGCGCTTGATCATCAACTCTTTAATGTGATAGATTGGGTGGATGTTGGCCATGCAGTCGTCGATGATCCGACGCACTTCCTTCAGTCCCTTGAACGGGCCCATCACTGCCACCGTATTCCCTTGCACCAGGATGTATGTGCTTGTCAATAGCTCGAGGGCTTTAAGGGTGGAGCCACCGGGCCCTAAGATACGCTGGCGACGCTTGACGAAGCGCTCTTTGTTTCGGACCTGGTTGCGGATCTTGATGATGTCGCATGCCACCCCGTCCTCCAGAATTTTCAATGCTTGTGTGACGGGGACACTGCGCGCTAGCAACTTGATCAAGTCGCGGGCTTTGAGGATTGCGGCTGGGTCCCAGGTCTTCCGGGTGGTTTTCACGGTCATGCTACCCTCCACCAAATCTAGGGTACAGGCGATACCCTGCTTCTCCAGTACCTTGGTGATGGCCGGCCATGCTTCTTTCAAATAGACTTCACGGTATTTGGGGAAAAGAGTCATGAACGAAGACTCTTCGGCGAAATTGCCGGCGGCATTGTCTTCGGGTTTGAATTCTTCGATCTGAAGATATGTAAGTAACTGCGCTGGTGAAAATGAAACGAAAAAAAGATCGTGGAGCTGAAGATGATCTGACCTTCCATTTATCGATATCATCCGTATCCCACGGTTTTTCCTTCTTGTATGTTGACGGCATGACGAATGGGGTCGTGAAAGGTTGATGGTCGGCAGCGCAAGAAAATCCGCGCCAACTTTTTTTATCGCCGCCGCTTTCCCCGATTGGGATGTTGGTGCCTTATTATCTGGGCAGGAACACATCTAGATCCAGTTGGGCTTATCACTCATCCAGACATGGCATTTAGTTAATCTGTGTCTTTGGTTGTATTCGCATATATCTATTCCTGGAATGATTTCCTGATTTCCTTTTCCATCGTAATTACCACGGTATGGGTTGTCCTGGTATGCAGCCTCATGTCCTCCCGATCTTGATAAGTATTGCCAAAGTCATGATCAAACATAGAATCAGCGAAACATCTACTCCATAGAATTAACATTTAACCTCCTTCATTGACTGAAGATGAGATAACGAGATAGTCGATATTCCTGGAAACGAACTCCAGGAGTAATCCTCGATCCAGGGGCTTCAAGCAGGGGAAATAGCCAAACCAAGTGCCTACGATGTTAAAATCGATCAATACCACAACCGTGCGCATCATTTCTGCCCGATGACAGCCCAATTTGAGCACCGCCGTATGTCATGAGCCTAGCAGCCCCTGATCGGGAACCAGTCAGGACCCCGGAACTAAGTATCGTCTCGAATAGAGTCTCATCCGACGGCACTATCGAGAGTATTCGGCGTTTCGTAGAAACGCGAGGACCAAGATCTGGTCACCAAAGTTGATCGAGAATCAGCGTGCATTTCCTGGAATCGATCCTGTGGCTGGGCCCGAGTGCATTTCCGGGACGAACTTTAATAGGGCGCGGGTTCCCGGAGTTTTGGATCGGGTATGTTTCTCCCTAAAAAGGAGACGCCAACGGCTGCGGCTAAGGGTTCAGCTTGTCTTCTCTTTGACGCTGTATCATGTTTCTGCTCACTGGATGTCGAGATTAGCTTGATTCTTAAAGAGATACTGCATTTCCTCGTAATTTGGACCCGATGTAGACGAGATTCAGTGCCAGGTTCGTAGACGGTGACTTGCGGTCAGGGTAGATTCCAGTTCTCTGGGCCGCTTGGGCAGCCACACGCGTGGATTGCAGGGATTCCAAAGGGCGCAATGGGTCGTGGACTTGGGACTATCTTGCAGAAGGTGAGAACTGGAACTCTCTCTCCCGGTTCCCGCTGTTTCAATCCCTGAACCCCCTCTTTCACGGATTTGCCTCGAAGCAAGCGTTCTTGTTTTGTACATACTCTCTCCTTGGATTTCGTCAAGTGCGATCTTGCAGGACTTGCCTAAGACAGTCTAGGAGGGTCAGGTCGAGTCATTCCACCGGTTCTCCGGTGATTCCTGGTGATCACTAATTGTTTCTCCACGCGAACGAACCTGGACATGGGAGTCCATTGCACAACATAGCCTAAGACTTCTTTCGCTTTCTGTCAAGAACATGCTGAGAATCGGTATCGAAACAATGACAACGCGTGGCGGTGGTCGGTGTGTTCCCCAGATCTGCTCGCATATCCGAGCCGCACGGAACAACGATCCGATGACGATGAAAAACCTCGAGGGTCTCTCCACAACAGAAAGAATCGACCACGACATATTTCAGGCATGACATTGCATGCTGCCGGGGAAACTACAGCTCTCGTGGTCCCGTTTGGTAAACTCATATACCACTTTGTGCGACCACGATGCCTTGTCATGCATCAATTGTGCGAGCTCGACTCTCTTTGCCAAGGTGGCTTGGAGAATGCGTGATCTTCTCTTCACAATCGCGAATATCAAGTGACTCCGAGGTATAGATGCGATGTAAGAAAATTTGTTCACTAACCGTCTTTGGCTAATTCGACATGCTATGCGGGTGGGAATGCGAAACACTACAACTGAATAATAAGCCTAACGAGGCGTCCAAATGTGAAAGAAGAAGAAGAAGAATGCCGGCCATATCTGCCGAATAACGCGATGTGTCGGGTTCAGAGGGAATCACAGTTCATACTGGCTCATGATGATGGCTTTCGGCCAATGCACACGTACCTGCCCTGTCAGTCATCGTCGTCAAGTCTGTCGTGGAAAGGCACTTACAATGGGAAATATGCCTTCAAAGAGTGATTCTTCGCCTCCTCTTGAGCCTGCCCCACCAGCTCATCAAATTTCTGCGGTGACATGTGCAATCGCTGAGTGAGAGGGTAAAGCGCCAAAGACCGCAGGAGCTGATGAATGTTGTCGCTGTTGGACTGTCCGATCTCTCGCATTCTCCGGTCTATATCACGTCAGGCCTGTCTCAACACGAAACCGGTGACAGTCGAACTTACCGGGCGACCAAGCGGATAGTGGGAGAGGGATCATCTTGGTGTCGACTTCCTTGAACCCCGCGTTGGCAAAAAGATTGCGCAGTGTTGATCCAATACGGAGCTCCTTCCTATCTTCCAGCGAGCGCAAATATTGCTTGCTCCATCTTCTGAGAGCATGATCGTCGGTGATCGAGCCGTTGTCAGATTGCACATTGAAGTATATCTCGACCATCTGCGCCCAACCTCCAGGCCTCAATACCCTTGAAGAAAGAAGACTCGCGTTAGCACGGAATGCTCGAAACAAAGGGGGTGAATTGCATGGAACTGGTAGCAAGTGCACATCTGCTTGGTGATGTTCGTACCTGAAGATATCACGGATATAGGATGGCCATCTAGCACGATGGATGCCGGTCGCAAGAAGCCGAGAGTGGACCAGGTCAAAATGGTTCGTGGGAAAGGTGAAATTTCGATTCAGGTCGTCTACCTGCACCGTTTTGTGTCAGCGACCGCTGGTACGTGGTGACGCAGCTGAATTTGAACTGCAAACTCGATATGGATTGAGCAAATGGGTGAGTCTGGCGTGGAAGATCTGGCACAGAGAAGAACCAAGTCACTCCCCCACCATGTCACACATCCAACAACCAGCAGATGACTAGAGGAGACGGATTACTTACCTGAAGCCACAAGTTTTCCGGCACATCATCAGGACTCATGTGCGGGGAAATATCTACGCCAATGACCTTTGAGAAAACAAAGTGTTTAGTGACTTGAGAAAATGCCCGAGGGACTGAAGAAGTGTCTTACTTCACAGTCTGGATTCTGCTCAGCAACTTCCACGGCCCACGAAGCAGATCCATGCCCACAGTCGAGCACTCTTCGCAGTCGACGGATGGGTGGAAAGACCAATCGGTCGTCGAACAGTCTCTGGAAGACTCGCTGCTGGTCCTCCAGGCGCTGTGCTTCATCCTGGGCGGGTCCTCAGTTAAATAATCGATACAGAGGCACAATGGATGTCTTACATCGTCAATCGGCGCAAAGTATATGCGGTGATCAATCGAGTATTTCTGAAACAGACGACCTTGGATGACGATAGTATCGAGATACTCGCGGTCCAACTCTTCCGTTTGTGAATCTGGGCTTCTGAAGAACGATGAGGGTCAGCGTCTCTGAGAGTTCCGGAGATCGAAAGAGAAAAGAAAGAACAGCGAAAGGGCATCTCCATACGTCATGGTGGCCTTGGTTCGTCTGGGTTGATTGTGAATCACGAAATTGGCAAATTGGCAGAGTATATCGAAAAACGAGTTGGCTGATTTTGACGAATTGTGGGGCTCAGTCAATTGGGTCAAAAGCACATCAACTTATAGTACCAGAGAGGGGGGCAAGGAAATCGAAATGCTGCGATTTTCATGGATGCGATCGGGTGCCGCGTGGAAGAGAAATGAACGTTGGCGGCAACGGCACTGGCGAACACGATGGCGGTTCGAGAACCATTCACGCTTCGTGGGAACCTGTCAACGCGTTGGAGGAGGGGTCTCTCCCCAGTCATACAAGGTACGTACTAGATGCAATGGACGAGGCGCCAACGTGCGTTCCTCCAATATTCACAGTCTCCCCCCAGTGTCTTCTCAATTCCAAGAAAGAAAGTGATGGGCTTCGGATCTCGATGCGCTTCTTCGACACCAGATGGGGCCCTTTTACAAGCGGTGATCCAATACGACTAAGATGCGGATTCTTTTTTAGTCTTTTCCGAAACGTTCCTGCGGCGGCTGACAATCCTCCGAGAGCTTGGATCGCATTCCTGACTGGAGTGGATTACTGCTCAATCAGGTTGTGCATGAGGAATCCCTACGTCCAGGGGCGAAGTGTACAACGAGGCCAAGGGTCAGTGAACAAAGGCGGGTCGGTCCAGTAACCGAGGAGTGGTTCACGAGCATCACCGGGATACCAAGTATCTGGATAGGCTCGGCTCCGTCTGCTGCTTAAGACCAAGCTAATGAACCTTGATGGAAGGCCGTCAGCGTCACGCATATGACCTACTTTGGCCTCAAGAGTCCAAGAGCGCCCGGTAGAGTGGATCAAACGAAATCCAGTCTGTGCTTGTGCACATCCCCAGCCTCCGTTACTCCGTCATGGATGGTGGCTGAACTAGTCTTGTCTGATACGTCCAGCGGCTGAGGCGCCAGTTTCCAGAAATGCCAAGTCAATCGGGAGTTTATCAATCCCAGTTATTCCGTCGATCTACTCCGTACGGAGTACATCTGTTCAATCTTGCAAGAATGATAACATGATGCAATGGGATTGAAGTCAGCATCCACGGCAACCATGGAAGGAAGGCAAACCGGGAAAAGATAAGGGGACTTATTTTCAGAAGTCAAATCCAGAAGTGGAAAAAACAATACGCAAGGATTTACGGAGTGCCGAGTCAAATATGGGTCTCTGCACAGTTCGGCGGCCCATCAAAGATGAAACGAACATTAAATCCATCGCCTCAATAATCGGAGACAGATGGGTACAGAAGACGATTACAATCTGAGCCGGCCTTACTCCGTACTGTAGGCCAGTTGAAGGCCTGCATTGCGGATTCCAAAGGGACGGAAATGGATCTTCGTCTGCTCCCGCTGTCAGAGAAATCCAAAATCGATTGAACCGCCGATTCGGTGTCAGGTTTCGAACGTAATCATTACACAGTCCGATGTGGTCCCTACCCGTGAGCGACCAATATGCATGCAGTCCTGCGATGCCAAGTGGCTTGCTCAGCTGGGTCTCTCGATGGCAAAAGTGCACCACCCCCAACTTGAGTGGGGTGGGACGGTCCAAGATCAGCGACATGCTCGTTGGGCTCCATTCTCTCGGGACTCTTTGAGTGGATATGATTCATTTCCCTTTTCTCACCGCTTGTCGCTCGGCCGCGGGGGAATAATTCGATGACATAGGGCAACAGTTGATCCTGATGCAGAGAGATGCGCGACAGGGATGTGTTTTTCTCCAGGCTTTTGCAATGACAAAGATACCGGCTTGTAGGATCGAGAGTCTGGGTCAGCATTCAGCTTGCTATTCAGCCCTGGACGAGCTGAGGGCTGGATGGTAGGGAGCTGCCCCAGCCGGAAAATATCTCCCTCTCAACCTTTCAGAATTTCTTGCTGGCGTGGAGGTGTGGAAACTTGCTCATGGGTTTGTCGTGTGTCCAGATCCACTTCGCTGCGAATGCGAAGGCGTACGACTCCATGGAGTATCATTGTCTACAGTGTACGGCCAACCGGATCGCCTTCTTCTCTCCAGGAGCAATTCCCCGCCTAGAGAGCAACAATCACTCGTTCCACGACAGCAAGCCTGCATGGCAACTACAACAACAACGCAGATTATTCCCCTGGGATGTGGAGATAGCCAGCATTTCCCAGGATGGATGAACACAGGCCCCGCAGCAGATGATGTGGCTCGACGGATTTAAGTTTGCAAGTGACCAGCCCGACTGCCATGTGGCGGATTTGAATCAGGGGGGGATTATTTGCATGACCGATTTCGTGCCGTCGCAGGACGTTCATGCATGTCTGATGGGGCAGCGGACGGCAATTTCCCGAAGGAGAGAAAAGCATCCAGAGCGTCGGGTCCCATACAAAAGGTGTTTGGTCGCCGTTGACTTTGAACCCAGCGCCATGGTTCATTCCTCGGGAGACCCTTCGCTCGTGAGAGCGGCTGGACCCGTTAGTCTCGGGGAATTCGCAGTGGACTCGGTACTCGACTCTCCCAACAGAAAAGAAAAGAGATTTCGCTGATCGATCGTGTTGTCGAGTTGGAAATTACATATTCTTCTGACCCGTGCATCTGCTTTCTTTTGCACCCCCCCTTTTTCTAGTGCGTCCGACACGCCCCGCCGCTGACCCTCATTCAATCCAACTCACCCGTTCAGATGTTTGGACCCGAGGATCAGGAGACGCGATCTGCCGACTCCAGCACACTGGCTCATGACACGCTTTCGGGATGGGCGTATCGGCTGATGCTTTTCTACACTTTTTCTACGGAATCAGCCCACTGGTGCCAGCTGGATGGGACCATCCTGAAATCTCACGGAGGAAAAAGAAAAAAAGAAAAAAGAAAAAAAAAAGGGAAAAAAAGGGTCTTAGCGTACCATTCCATCGGGTCCAAGCCCCAATTGACCCCCTGCCATGGAAAGTGGGCTGGAAGTGGGCTGAGATTGCCCGATCAAGGAGGGAATCGCGAGGAAATCGCCATGCTACGGGTATATGCTGTACTGTACCTACAGAGCATTTATTCGCTATCTACAGAAGACGGAGTACGCCGTAGGTAACTGTCTGATGCAGCAGAAGAACTTAAACTTGGTGATGGGACGTAGTGGAGCTTCAATTCCGGCTTATCGGGATTAGTCTCCATATACACGTCAATCTGAACACAGAACGAAATTGATAATGAAAATCAAGATAAATACATAGAAAGATAGAATATAGCATACCAAACATCAATAATTAACGAGAAAGCAAGAGCCAAAACTATAGCCATCTCAAACAATCCCAATACGTCAGAACTCCGCAATAACCAAAACAAAAATAGTACGCAAAAAGGCAGAGTAAAACACATCTCATCGAAACGAGATCCCGACCCGACACTCTGGTCCAGTCTGCAAACCAAGTGGCAGGGAAGCGGTCTGATCTCGACAGGTCACTATGTCAAATACGGAGATTGCTTGGCCTTGTCGAGATTGAGATACATGTACGGAGCACTCCTACTCATGACTTCAGTATAAACCTTGATACAGAAGAAATTGACTAGCGAAGGGATACTTTGGGCAAGGTTTGCTGGATATGCTTTGCGATAGTGGGTTCTATGGTCCGTGGTGGATTACTTGTTGATTTTTCCATGATTCTGGTTTGGGATCTATTTTGGGATCTATATTTTATTATCTGGTTTTGATGTGATGGTACCTAAGAGGTAATATATCATTATAGGTTTCATAGATTGCAAATTTAAGTCACGTACGGAGTACCTATATATAGGCCTCAAGTTCCTGGCATGCCACTATCTCTGATACTCTTGACTCATCCGTAACAGGCCTATATATCAAGAAATAATCAGCAGATTCACTGCTTTAATTGTCAAAACTTCATATCTTTGGCTTCTCTCCAGATTAGGTATATTAGGTGGTGCCATCGGCGATCTGTCCTTGACTGGTTTTAAGGGCGAAGGAATATAAATGATGTGTACTACTCCGTGAACGGGTTTGATCTTCCAATTTAATAGATATGATACAATCGAGATGAGACTTGAATTTCAGACGATTGGTCAGTCTCGACTAGAGACAATTCAAGAGGTAACTATACATGGACTTGCAAGGCAGTGCCGATCTCGGAGAAAAGATCGCGCTGTATTCCTACATTGAATGGTAAATCTCGGTCAGAAGCCTTGACTCCTCCAGAATTGGATTCTATCTTATCGAGTCCGAGATCTACCTTTGCTCCACCAAGATCCCTTGCCCGATTCGCTGATTGGCTCAGGCATGCGTCCGCGAGATGGAATCATATTCAGTAGGGCCATGGAATGAGACTGGTGTGCGGATCGGATGTCGGATTTAAGAATATCGTTCGCGAGTCCGTGAAATCAATTCCATACCGAGTGTTGATGGTCTGGAGTCAAGTGAGGAATATGTGTTCAATCCTCCTTGCCGATTGAACTGAGCGAGTGCGCAAGCTTCAGCAGAACGACACTCTCTGTCGCAGCGAAGTAGTTGAGGCTGTCGAGGAGTTAGAGCTGCCGATATATCCAGAACCAACGACGACATACCTGTCCATAAGAATGCGGAGATGGCGGTTGAAGTGATCTTCATAACGTTTGAATGTTTCTTCCAGCTTGGCAATTCGTGTCGGATCATAAGCGATCTTGTCCCCGGCCAAGTCGGGGTCCGCCGAAATAAGAGATTTGGCGAGTGCTACAGACGCCCACTGCGCGAACATTTTGCAGCAAGTCATCAGCTTAGAATGAATCTGCGGGAGAGATATTAGCACGGCTTTATATACGATGTTCGATCTCTTACCTTGAGGAGCTTGGCCTGAGTTAGCATGCACTCCTTCAAGCATGTGTCCAAAAAGTCCACATGATCCTGCATTAGCTCGTCAACCGTCCGACTGGGCTGTTTCATGCCATTCACGGTCATTTCCGAGCTGTTCGCGTCGGCCCCGTCAATTCGGGTCATCAATCCCACCCAGTTGGGCTCAATGACTTCGGCCGTACAAAAGTACAGCAGCTGCTGGACAAATACGAGCATTTTCGCGCGCAAGTTGAATGCCCGACGTTTCCACAATTCGAGACGTTTGTCTCCCGATTGATGCCGCCAGCTGGTCACCTTGCTATGGTCGACCCAGGACGTGACCAGCAGCGTCTCTAGGTGGCGAAGGGACAACAGATGTCGGAAAATGAGTTGGTATCTTAGAACGGTCTTGCGACTGATCACAAGCGAGAGTGGGAAAGGTACCGAATAGTCCAGTTCCAGTGCATCAAAGCCTTTAATGTCATCTTCATGAGAGGTCTGAGCAGTAGACGTTTGCGGCTTGTCAAAGATCGCATCTGGATTATCTTGGTCCATCCCCGAGACGCTCACAACCTGCATCAACCATTTGGTGAGACCAATTTTGTTCATTCGTACTTTGACGTCTTCCTTGAACGGATCTTGCGCTGCAATACTGCCCGGTTGACGGAGGACAAGGTCAAGCAATGACTGAAGTTTGCCTTCATTGACAAATCGCACATCTTTGCGCAATTCACTCCCACCGAGCTCAAGAAAGTATGAGAAAAAGTCGGATCGATCAAGAAAGAAGTAGTGTTTTAGGGATCGGAATCGGGTTGTAAGGGAGTTTTTAGTAATGAGAAGATTCAAAAGGGACGCATTGGCGTAGGTGTAGGCAGCATTGACATTGTCCAGAAATCGCGGATCGTCAAGCGTCTTGGGGACATCCTTGACAGCTTTGCTGACATCAACTCCACCGCATTCTCGAACAACATTGAGATACTTTCCCGCCAGGAGCACTTTGTCCCGAACGCTGTCAAGCTGTGGCGGAACTTCATTGTCCCGGATCGTGTAGCGTTTCTCCCAATACTCGTCAGTATAGTCTTCCTCGAGCTTTTCCCGCTTGATCCATTTCTGCTCTTTGACAAGGAATTCCGAATGTGGGTCTCTGATACCACCATGATGTAGCCATTCATTAAGCATGTTCATGTAAGGTCGACTGGCGTCTCGCAATAGCATTTGAACCAGGGATTTTGTAGTCGGGTCCCCGGAGAACGTAGCCAAGCGCTCCGTTAGTAGTCTTAAAACATTTCCTCCTTTGCAGATCTTTTTGCTCGCCATGGCGCCTGGAACGAGATCTCCACCCTCCTTTAATTGCTCAAGAATATTATCCACATCGTCATAGTCCACAATTGATTCGTCAAGATCGTTTTCCAGGAGACCATTCCGTTGAAGCAGCTCCTGGCCAAGTGAATACAGTTGAGCGAGGCATTGACTCGTGGACATCGTGTGAAGGTGAAGTTGGTGTAAGGTGAATGTTGGGTTGTTCAAAAGCTGGCCTTCCAGCTGGGCCATGAGAATCAGGTAGTCTTTAAGGAGCCTTCGAATAGATGCACAAAGCGCATGGCTCACAGCACCATACTCGGCCCGACTTTGGATTTCCACAAACGCCTCCATGGCACTGTAATGAGTCGCCATCTTCAACATGGATTGTGTCAAGTCTCGCAGCGTCGGGTCCAAGCCAGGGGCCATCTGGAAGATTGGTCCCGTTAGGCGATCTCTCTCAGCAGACGGATCATACGAGCTATGATAGTGGATATATTGACCCTCAAAGCCCATAAACACAAACAGCAGGTCTTCCAGGATGGCTGCTTCCTGGGCATCAGATGAAAGTTCTCGCCATGGTTTGGGGTTGAGGGACTGCGGAGCGGCCGAGGCCAATGGAGGAACGGAGACACGAGAAGCGAGCGGAGCTGTCGAGTGAGGAATCAATGAGGCTTGCGGGTTCCATGGTGCTGAAGAATCAATCTAGAGTCAATAACGGGCTTCAATATATCTATTGATTGGTAGCTAACCGTCAATCGCGTCTGTATCCGGTCGTCGAGAACGCGGGCTCGCGCCATCTACCTGCAAAGGCTTTTTGGATCTCGATTTCTCTCCATCACTGCGGTTGACCGCCGTCGAGGATTCCTTGACGGGATTTCTTCGCATGATCTTCTCTTTTGTTGTGATTGTTGTCCGTTCCGTGCGCTTCTCGGCGACATTTTTCTGATCTCGCGACATACGATTTTTCTGACTCGAAGTGCTCACGCGCAGGGGATCCATGTCAGCTGGCAGCGGCGATACGGCGCCGCGGTTGGGTTTGTCGGCATCGACGCGGTTGGAGACGACGCGGGGTCGTGGAGCGCTCATGTAACTGGCGCGACGGTCATTGGTGGCCATTATCCGGAAAGAGCGCAGACAGTGTCATGCAGGAAAGAGAGACGCCGGTAGCGCAAGTCGAGGCCATAGAAATCAGTAACTGCACGAACGAAACAGTCCAGACCTCGAACTCCACACGCCCTTGGGCACCACTGCGGCCTCGACACCTCAGGCCATCACCAGGCACGAACGACTTGCGTAGAGCTTCCGCCTCGATGAGCTCTCCGCCGCTTCCTGGACCTGCTCTTCCATCCAGTCCGATTCCCTCCTGTCCCCCCTTCTTCTCCCGCTTCCTAGCTTGATCTCGAATTGTCTCAATCGCCAGCATGTTTATCGCACGATCGGAATATGGTAAGCTTTGTCCCCATCCTGATCACACGGCGGGATTGCTAACAGCTGCTGAACAGACCGTGGAATCAAGTATGCATCCTGATGGCGGCGGCCAAGTCTTCAGTCAAAGCTTCTATCTAACAAGTTCTTGCTTTGTAGCACTTTCTCCCCGGAAGGTCGTCTATTCCAGGTCGAATACTCTCTTGAAGCTATTAAACTAGGTTCCACAGCGATCGGAGTACGTCTATCGTCACCCTTCTTTCTTCTACGACTGTCCGTGGAGAAACGGGAGCAGAAATAGCTTCCTGATTGATGCAGGTTGAGTGGATCGATAAAAGCTGACATTGGCCTAGGTTGCAACATCGGAGGGTGTCATCCTCGGTGTCGAGAAGCGGGTTACGTCTACCTTGCTCGAAGCCTCGTCCGTGGAGAAGATTGTCGAGATTGACCAGCACATTGGCTGCGCCATGTCCGGTCTGCAAGCCGATGCCCGTAACCTAGTTGAGCACGCTCGGGTCGAATGCCAGAACCACGCCTTCCACTATGCCGAGCCGCTTCGTGTCGAGAGTACCACACAGGCTATTTGCGATTTGGCCCTCCGATTCGGAGAAAGCGGGGACGATGAAGAGAGTGTGATGAGTAGACCGTTTGGTGTGGCGTTGTTAATCGCCGGTTATGACGAGGATGGGCCTCAGCTGTACGTGAAGGGACACTGGACAAGCACGCAGTCATGACTAACGCGACTCGCTTCTTAGATACCATGCTGAACCCTCTGGTACGTTCTATCGGTATGATGCCAAGGCCATTGGCTCCGGTAGTGAAGGCGCGCAGGCAGAGCTGCAGAATGAATACCACCGCTCGTTGACGCTGAGCGAGGCCGAGACACTGGTTCTGAAGACTCTGAAGCAGGTCATGGAGGAGAAGCTCGATGCGAAGAACGTACAGCTGGCCAGTGTGACAAAGGACAAGGGATTCCGCATCTACAATGACGAGGAGATGGGCCGCGCGGTGGCACAGCTGGGTGGGAATCAATAAATGATTCGACTCGCATGGTTAGACGATGAATTTTGAAATGAAATGCTCTTGGTCGCATTTCTCATGGGTTCATTGGACAAGTAATGACGTGGTCCAACAACGTAATGATTCCGAGCCTACTTGATCATGAATTTTATCCTGGATTTTAATCGCATCTCAATAAAAACTCCGATATACATGCGACTAGCGGATCTTGTATACACAGGGCTTCAGCACCTGCGCTTCTTCCTCCGGCGACAGTCCACTATCGAGGTCTGCTTTTCGTTCCACAAACCGCTTCTTTCCACCAGGTGCAGGAGCTCCTGAAGAAGCATGTTTGCCCTTCGATGGAGCACCACCCTGCTTGACGAACTCCATCTTGACAAACATCTTGTTGGACTTGTCGAGTGATTCGGGACGAAGAACAAATCCTCGCGTCCGAAAGACTTCCACAAACGCCGAGATATCCGTCTCGTCGTTGCTACCAGCCGGACGAGCATCCTCGGCGTAGATATCCGCATCATCAACATCAGAGCCGTCATCCTCAGCGCCGCCCTTCTTCTTCTGCTTTTTCTTCTCCGCCTTACTGACTGGTTTTTGAGCGCCAATCTGGGACTTCTTGCGCGTTACTTTGCCGAAGCGGCTTTTCACCTCGCTGACCCAGCACTCGCCTTTTCCGTCACTGCGCAAGACCCGCCATGCTTCCTCGACGAATGAGACCCAGTTGGTTCCCATCAAACTCAGACAGAAGATCGCCACATCAACCGAGCCGTCTTCTACCGGGAGATTTGAGATATCAGCCTTGGTAATGAGCGGGTCCGGGGCCTGAAGATCATAGCTAGTGAGTTTCAGATTCAATTTCTTGGTCGACGGGGTCAAGGCGCACGCAAGTCCAGCATCCCCGCAGCCCAAGTCGGCAATGGTGCAGGCACCATTGGGACGACGAGGTAGAGGTTGCGGCTTATTCGGTTGCGGCTTGTTGCCTTTCTTCGGGATCGGGACGGCGCCACGGCGGCGGACATTCTGGACATAGCCGTCGACAGGGTTGGACGGCCATGATTCTTTCACCTGGCGGGAGAAGCCGGCATGATATTCATCAAAGAGTTCCGGATTTGCGTTGAACAGCTCGACGGCCTTGGAGGAATCGGTGGTATACAAGGTTTCGTTCAGATGGCGGAATCGAGAAGAGATCAATTTCTGGCGCATCGCCTGTTGGAGCGGAGTAAGGGTTGCTGAAGTGGCTGGCGGCGCCGGAGCTATAGAATCCATCGCAGCAGTCGGAGCTTCAGTTGGAGCTGGAGGAGCGGCCTCGTCTTGATTTTTGTCCAACTGGCCATTCTTATCCTTGTTTTTCTTGTTCTTCTTCTGCTTCTTGGATGCTTTGCTTTCATCCTGACTAGGCGCAGCGTCAACCTTTGTTGTAGAGCCATTCGTCACTTCAGAAGATGCTGCATTCTGAGAAGCTTCCTTTGCCTTCTTTTTCTTCTCCCATGGCTTGACCGACTCGTCTCCACCACGCTTCCCAGCTTTGGGGGCTCCCCTGGTATTGCCTTCGATATGCTTGCGATACATATCGCCAACATTACCCGAGGTGACATTGTCGTTCCCGCGCTTGCGTTTTTTGTTCTTCGAGCTCGAGTCGTTGGCCGGCTGAGACTGGTTTGACGTCTGCGACACGGGCTCGGTCTCTTGCTTGAGCGCGGTGCTTGAGACGGACCATCCTGGCACGGCGAACATGATGGTGTAAAATTCGATGCAAAGTTCGCCTTGGATTGGCCTGGACGGTCTCGACAGGAAAATCGAGTCGTTGCGCGGAACAAAAATCGATTGTCCCGAAAGGAAAAAAAAGTTGCGGCAAAATTTCATCTCCGCACGGGTAATTCGATTACCAAAGTTACGCCGGATCTACAATCGAGAAGATCCATCAGATCAGAAACCTTCATTCCAGTCTACTCGTCGTGCTTGGTTGCAGTTAGATTGAGAGTGCGCTTTGCATTCAATTAGGAGATAGAAGATGCAGTATACCAGCCCCATCGAGAATACTTTGACTCGCGCGTTAAACCTCCAATATTATGTCAATCACTGGTCGATTGAGTATCTGCCATCATCAGGGTATACAAATGTATCAGCCAAAAGCACGTCAGCCTCGTCCTGATCTATCATTTCTCACGTGGAAACAGACACATCCAAATCAACGGGGTTGTACACGGTCTGACAATCTGCATGGCTCGGCAGCTGTGGTTTGGCGGAATTAACTTCGATCGGGGTCCAAGACTGAACTTGCTCTCCTGCCATCTCGCCCCACCATGTCTTGAGCCAACTCCCCAGCTTCTTAATGCTGTGAGATCCTCATTGACCTCGCTATGGAGGACCAAGAACAAATATACGAAGCGTCCGCAGGGATTATGCGCGATCATGACCGGGCCGAAGCGTCGACCAGGATTCCGTTGCGCCGACCTCCGAAGAAGCGAACCAAGACGGGATGCTTGAGTAAGTCCCCATACCTACCAGAATATGAATCCCCTCATTAATGAAATTGAACAGCCTGTCGTAAGCGCAGAATTAAATGTGGCGAGGAAAAGCCAATCTGCAGTAACTGCATGAAATCGAAGCGGGTTTGCGAGGGCTATGCTCAGCGCGTCGTGTTTAAAAACCCTCTGGGGCTCCTTGGAGCATATGGTCCGCCTCAGATCCAAGATCCACAGATGCAACCGCATATGCAAGGGCCGCCGCCTGATTATTATGGCATTTTGCCCGCTCAACAAGCTGCGGCGGCGGCGCAGTACCCGATGCTAGCCCCGCGTCCGATGGACTCGGCGTCGATGGGCTATCAATCGAGCTCGGCGGGAGCTTTGCAGACTGATAACATATCTCAATTTCAGTATCCGGCACCTCTAGCACAAATTGCTCCACCCTTATGGCCAGGTCATGACTATGCGCAGGCCTCGCTCAGAGCAGCCAATGATGAGATTGAGGACGAGGAGTTCCATGAGGATGACCAATACCAACAGGTATGGCAAGAGCGCTTTGAGATGCGATGAGACCCTTGTGCTCATGAATGATAGATGAATCTGCATTCAAATGCACCATATAATAATCTACAGTCTTTGGGACAGCCCCCACAGCTGGATACTCCCGGGCAGTTTATTTCACACACCCACTCGCAGGTCTTTTACCTCGAGAATGAAGCCGACGACTATTACGATGTCGAGTCCGATGAAGAGATGGCGGACCAAGTACAAGCCGAAGGCTTCAATCAGCTGAGTCTCATAATGGCCTCGGCCAATCATGATGATGGCCGGCTTCGCACCTTTACGACTCAGCTAAATGAACCAAACATCCTTGCTACATATCAGCCCACGATGGGTTCATCCCCGCTCAACAATCCCAAGACAGCTCGCATATTCGCACATTTTATTCACTCGACCGGTGCATCCCTCTCTATATTCGAACGCCAGCAGACTGACGCTTCAAGTGTACTCGGAGTTTCCGTTCCGCCCTCGCAGCAAAGTCTCTGGACGTATACTCTCCCGCTTAAGGCTCTGGAAAACCGGGCACTACTCCAAGCTATTCTCGCTGTTAGCAGTCTGCACATTGCGTATTTACAACAAGCATCTACTACAGTTTCCCTGAAGCACTATCACTACGCATTGAAGCGCATTGGTAATGCTGTTGGCTTGCCATTGCGACGCAAGCAAATAGGAACCCTGGCGGCCACGCAGCTCCTCGCGTATTATGAGGTGATTGCTGCCGATCACACCAAGTGGAATAGCCACCTCGCGGGTGCAGCTCACCTGATCAAAGAGATCGACTTTGCCAGCATGACTCGGGATCTTCGCGCTCAACGGCGCAGAATCAGGGAGCAGCGGCACCAGATGGGATGGACAGATCAATCCATGTCCTTCCATATCTTTGGCAGTGAATCATCCGACGATGACCCTTTCGCCGAGAAAGAAAGTACCGTCGACGAAACACTGATTAGCGCTATCATGGGACGAGAGGTGAGCTTTGATGAATTCGGTCACATTGAGGAAGGGCACACACCTACCCCAAGACACTTTTCGCGGATGGACATTGAGAAATTCCGTGTTCAATGCGACCTTTACTGGTGGTTTAACAAGCAGGACTTGTTTCACAGTTTGGTCAGCGGAGAAAAGCTGTTGTAAGTCGAGTCTAAATCTACCAATTATTTTCAAGGATGTTGTGCTAATTGAATCCTAGCTTGCCCTTTGAAAAGCGTACTCAGTGCCCACCTCGAGCGGGAATTGGCCGGCTGGATGCTATCTACGGCACTACGGACCATCTCTGGTTGATGCTCGCCCGGGTGGCAGATTTTGGATATAGGGACCGCAAACGCAAAATCAAAGCCCTGCGCGCCGCCGGTACTGATTGGAAGCCTCATCCGGGGCTATTCAAGTTTATTGGTCGCTTTGCTCCTCCTGGTCAGAGACCTGGGCCACCTGGGCCACCTGGTCCTCCACCAACTGGACCTCCAGCTGCGAGTCCCTTGCCCGGCTCATCTGCAAACCCAGAGACTGGCCCTTCCGATGCCCCACGCAGAAGTCCTCCGAACCCAGGACCAGAGGGTCCTCAGATGTATGGTATGATTCCACCTCGGCCTCCGCCGCGCCTGCCCTCTGGCTTTGTGGATCAACGACAGGACCGGCAGGATAGCCCCGAAGAGGAGCAGGAAGGCTTCACATATACCGCGGCAGAAAATGAGTGGGAAGAGATTCTCATCGCCCTGGACACCCTGGCTCAGTCCCTGGGTCGTGAATTTCAACCTCTTCCAGCTGATGTGACCAAGCCCATATGGACACCCTTTGGACCTGCTTTGCAGTACCGAACCCATACGGTTGCAGTGATTTGGGGCCTTTACTATACAGGTCGCCTTTTACTCCACCGACTCCATCCGTCGATGCCCCCAGCTATGATGATGGCAGCCGGGGTAGCTGCTCCCACCACATCCGATTACGCTCAAACCATTGGACAGATCATGGGGGGTATTTACTATTCGCAACGCCACAATTTTCAAGCCGGTAGCCTGAGTCCGACTCTCGGGGCGTCTCTCACGGAGATGAATATTCCAATTTTCTTTGCTGCAGTGCAGTATCTGGATCCGACGCAGCGAGCCTGGACTGTTGCTAAATTGCGAGACATCTCTCGTCTGACTGGATTCAAAACGGCCGATGCGATCGCCGGGGGCTGTGAGAAGGCTTGGGTTGTTGCAGCGAAGCTTGGACGAGGACCGCCCTATGAACGAACCTTTGGATGGGATCGAGGTCGGGATGCCCATGTAAGTCTGATCTTGTCCACCCTGTGGCGTCTCTTTCTGACCATGAATAGCCACAAGACGTCATGCACCGGGAGGCGGAGTCTAACGATCGGCGATTTGTTACGGTTCCCACGAAAGATCGGGCCTTTGTAGGATTTGGGGTGTTGAGTTTGGAGAAAGACATGCAAAGCCTGGAGTTGTAGGAAATAGGAAATACAAGAATGAGCGGTACCTGACAGTACCGGCGTACCTACATTAGCAGTAGCGCGATGTATTCAAAGTTGCCTTCGACTTTACCCCACATGCGGGCTGAAACAAATGTCATCGGCGTCTGCCTGACGCAAACCTCTTTGCGATTCGGACTGGGCTGAACTGCACTTGGAACGTGGATTTCTCACTCTCCGGTTGTTGGCTTGGTTCTCAACTTCTCTCTGCTTCTCTTCCCCACCAGCGACCCACGAGTCAGCCGCCCTCGTCATCCACGGTTCCCTCCCCCTCCGAGGCCGTTCCTGGTAATTCCCAAACACCATGTCTCGCTACGACGATTACAGGTCGTCGGCCGGGACACTCGACTCCCGCGATCGATACGATCGCTACTCTCGTGGTCCTGCCGTACTCGAACGTGAACGACCCCGCCGCTTTGAAGAGCGCTTTGAAACCCGACTACAAGATGAAGATCGATACGGACCCCCTGCTCGCGCACCCGGACGTCGCTACGAGGATGAGCACCTGTCCCATCCATCTGGTCCACTAGTGGCGCATGACCGCCGTCGTCGACGAGATGAGAGTCCCTCGTTCGCACGGCCGCGATTACTGAGACGGCAATCGTCCCTAGACACCTTTGATCGCATTCCACGACGCAGGATGGAGACGATGGAGCGGGAGCGTGCTCCTCGGATGCCCCGCGTGCCGCAAGTACCGCAACAGCCCTCGCCGGGTCGGTATCGTGAGCGCGAGATCTATGAGGATATTCGCATTGCCGAGCCAGATTACTATGGGGACGAGGAGTATCGCGAGCTTCGAGATCGAGAACGAATGGACCATCGACGTCGTTCAAGCAGTGGTGTGCGCCATCGCCATGAAGACAAGCCTTATCCGCGCAAGGGTAAAACTCGCATCCCGCGGAAGTGGGTGCATATCCATGCGATCTTGGATCTGGGTTATCCATTCAGAGAGGAGGTAAGCAGCATCTTCCGTGGATATGAGGTGAAGGAGTGTGTATATTAATTGGAGCAGGAAGAAACGATTGTCATCCAGAAGGCGTTGTCCAAAGAGCAAATCGATGAAGTGATCAGCCTGAGCCGCGAATTTAGGCGGCCTTCCCAAGCGGAGAGTGAGTTATATGGATGTGATCGACCTTGGGAGGCAGGTAACTAACTTCTACCAGCGGAATACCTGCGTCTACCGCGATCTCCAGTTCGGGAACGGCCTCGCGAGCGAGCCACTACCGGACATCTCATGGTTGAGGGGCACTCACCTCGCTCGAGCCATGATATGTTTATTGTCGAGCCATCATCATCTCGCTATCGAGATCTTGAGTACGAGGAGGTCTTGGAGCGACCGATCGAGCGGCCACGATACCGGGCCATCTCCCGACCACGATCGGTGTCGGTGCATCAACGCCGTCGACTATCGTCTCCGGTACGGATCGAACCGCGCAGCCATTTCGGGGACCGGATTGAGTCGAACAATCATACGGGATCGATGGTTTTGGTCCGCCCGCGTCACAGTGACCATGAGTTTGCAGATTACATCCATGACCTTGAAGAGGAAACACGGCTCCTGCGGCTGGAACGACAAGGAGGCATTGAAATTACACAACACCGTGAAACAGATACCATCGATAACCGGGGTAATGAGGAGGAAGTGACGGAGGTTCGTCGCCAGGAACGCAGAGGTCGGTCAAGTCGATTGCCCAATCAGAAAGATGTCAAGCTCACATTGTTCTAGAACCGAATTCGCGGGTGATGCGGGCCATGATGGCTACTTTGACGTAAGGAGATCTGGGGTTTACGGAAGCCTCGTGGCTTCGTCAACATTTCTAACGGGCCACGGTATTTCTGGATATTTCTTGTATTTTCTTTTCCTATTATTTGCTCCCTTATAGTTTCAATTCGATGCCATAAAGTGATGCCTGATCCACTCGTGGCTGGTGCGGTGGGGCGGTGCAGCGGGATGGGCCATCGCACTCGTAGCTGCTTCTGCTTCACAACTCGTATTCCCCAATTCCCCCTTAACTCCTTTCCCTGAAACCTTTACAATCATGGATCGAGTGCAGGCATTCGGTAAAAACTTCAGGTGAGTCAATTCCCGGACCCTGAATATCAACCCCCCCTATCCTTCTGCCCCCACATCCCCCCGTTCTGGACCGAGTCGAACTGACACCGTCTTGTGCCTGTTACGAGTAGCGCGAACTTTACGCCTTTTGCGCAGCGCACCCAGCAGATGATTAAGGAGCAGCTGGGTCAAGCCGAAGACAAGACACAGCTCCCCGATGAATACATCGAACTCGAGAAGCGTGTTGATGCGCTGAAGCTTGTCCACCAGAAACTGCTGCAAGTGACGTGAGTTGGAGCCTAGGTATCCTCACTTACGTTCGCGTCTGACCGATAGGTGATCACAATAGCTCCCAATACTCCAACGAGGCCTACGACTACCCGCCCAACATCCGCGAGTCTTTCAATGACCTGGGTCGCACGATCAACGAGAAGGTCCAGCTGCTGTCGCAGGCTGGTTCCCCCGCCGAGGCCCAGGCTGCGCTGACTGCGCCCCCAAGTGCTAAGCCGCAACCAAAGACTTTCAACCATGCGATCGCCCGTGCCTCGCTCGCTGGGTCCCAGACACTCGTGCAGAACACCGAGGGAGAGGACCCGTTGGCTAGTGCGCTGGAGAAATATGCTTTGGCGGAGGAGAAGGTCGGCGAGGCTCGTCTGGCCCAGGATGCCCAAATCCAGTCCCGCTTCTTGGCTGGTTGGAACACTACTCTTAACACCAACTTGATGTTTGCCGCCAAGGCTCGTAAGAACGTCGAGAACGCTCGGCTGACGCTGGACTCGATCAAGGCCAGCAAGAAGGCTGCGGCTAAGGGTGACCTGGATAGTTTGACCGAGGATGCTCGTGCCGAGATTGAGCAGGCGGAAGATGAATTTGTTGGCCAGACTGAAGAGGCCGTGAGCGTGATGAAGAACGTACGTTTCAAGGGTTGAAGAAGCATTGGTCCCCATACTGATCTGTCCCTTGCATCAGGTCCTTGATACCCCGGAGCCCCTACGCAACCTTGCCGATTTGATCGCTGCTCAGCTGGAGTTCCACAAAAAGTCTTATGAGATCCTGAGTGAGTTGGCCCCGACCGTGGACGCACTCCAGGTCGAACAGGAGGTGAGTATCCCGTTCCTCGTCTCGATGTGGAAGTCTCTAATATGTGATAGGCCAGCTACCGCAAGAGCCGTGAAGGCGCATGAATGTAGTGTCGAGTTTCTTGTTTTTCTTTTTCCAAGTTCAGATCGTGTATGGGCCTGTAGCCCTCGAATTTGTATTTATCCTCTTGCTTTCGTGCTATCCCAAGGGATCACCGCATGCATCTGTCTACAATAGACCAACTCTTTCTTCGTAGGATATTCTCACCGGAAGGATATTTAATAAGGCATCTATATACTCCGTACCTCAAGAGTGACCGCCCTGATGCCTGAGGCCACATGACCCGCTAGCTCCAGGAGCTCCGAATCCACGCCGCTTCAACCCATCAAGCCGACTCTACGATCCCATCCAGCCTCGAGTCAATACATTCCGGTCTCCATTGGACACGTACATCTTGTCATAATACGAACCTCGCTCGGAGTCTTCGCCACCGCTTCGAAGCCCACCACGAAGCCTACATTTCCCCTCCGATAGCATCCCGAACCGCGCTGGGATAGACATACCCTTATTTCCATTGGACTGCCGAGGATACAAATCTCTCTCCGTTCCCCGCTCGAAACCATCTGTGGTATCTTACTCCACGCGCATCGACATCGCAATTGGGAAATAGTCATCCAGGCTCTACAGAAAGAAACAAAATGGCAAGCGGGTACGTCCATATCAAACACCCGTGCACAATATTCCTTGAGACGCCTTTCCAGTTATCCCGACGAATGAACCCACCTCTCATGACCAAAACTAACGTCCACAGCTGGAGTCTAATCATCGGCCTCATCGTCGTCGTCGCCGCCTCACTAGCAGCCTGGTTCTTCAGTCCGAAGGGCGAGAACCTGACGTGAGTATTTCACTATTCACTCTGGTATCCGGATATAGTATACTGATTATTCAAGTGTCTGGCGGAGCACACTCATCCTCTCTTTTGTTTCATGTTTCTTGATGTGGGGTATGTTCTTGACTCTTGACTCTTGACTGGTATAGAGATGAATGCTAATGAGAACAGCTATCGTCTTCCTCGCACAATGGCATCCTCTTATTGCGCCGAAGAGAGGTGATATTCGGCCTGAGCGGGTACCTCAATAAATGTGAAATTCGATGTCGAGGTTAGGTTTGTTTTGACTTGTTTTGTTCGGTTGTTGTTCATGTATCTGTTTGAATGCTTTCGGGTATAGTTATTCCCTCGGATCAATGAGATGGTTCTGGATTGATGGAAATAAGGTCTTGATTCATGTTGTCTCGGACTTGACTGCTTGCATTGGGCATAGATATTTATGCAGATTGGGTGTTGTGTATATGTAGTCTACTGATTATCTCTATATTTCTATTAACTTCATCCTCGTCTTTCGTCAAGATATTCGAATCTAGTATTATTCTACATGTCATCCAATCCCCACCGCTCCAAGAATAACTCTCTGCACCGCCCATCGCGCCATCTGCCCAGCAACGGCAACAGCCACCGCACGCAAGTACCCGCACCCGAGAAGGATATACAATGCTTCGATATTACTCAGAAGCACAAGGTGCGTATCGACCACGCTGAGCGAAAGCAGCGAGGCAAGGTAATCGAATAACCCCGTTACATATCTCGTCGGCAGGTACGGGCGCAGCGAAGCCTCTGCAGCTGCAAGCCACGATTCAAGGAAGAGAGATCCCGGTGTTGTGCCGCGGCTCGAGGACAGGCCCGGGGAAGTATCCGCTGAGGGCTGCTTGGAGCTGGAGCCGCCAATCCGGTCTGCGCTCCAGATAACGAGGAGGATGGGGAAGAGCTTCGCGCAGCTGCTGACGAGAAGTGCGGTGCTGATTGCCGTCGGGCTTGCGGCGGTTGGAGGGGGGAGGGGCTGGATTCGGTGCAGTGGCGCAGTTGATGTGCGCTGCGGCGGCGGTGGCCGTTGTGTGATTGGGGATGGTTCGGGTGGAGTGGTGAACTCGCTGGAGGCACCGGGATTAAGCGTTCCTTTTGTCTGTGGGATGCTCGAGTTTATTGGTTGGACCGATGGCGAAGGGCGAATGCCTGGCGTTGGCGGACCGGATGGGAGTGTCGTGTTGTCTGGGCCGGCATTGGAATGGAGGTTGGCCGTATGATTCGTGACTTGCGCACCATAGCGACGGGATTGTGGGACTAGGATTGTCGATAGTAGACGTACTGTCAGATGGTGGGCGAGAGTCGCGGCGGCGTTTAGGGTCAGGAAGAAGAGGTATTGAATGATGATAGGAGCGCGTGAAATGAAGTTTCTCATCAGGGAAGGATCTTTCTCCAGGCGCGCCCAGGTGAGGTAGACATCAAACAAGAGAAGCAGGATGCCCAGTCGAATAATTGATCGCTAGAAAGTTGGCTGTCAGCTCGATCGGAGGTGACTGGGAGCTCCGCTCACATCAAGTCGATTGTCATCGCGCCCAAGACGATTGAACAGAAGATGTCGGTAGACCTGTGACCAATCAATTAGCTCCCCATTCCTTTGCTCGCAAAAGCAGTCCTACCTGTGGCTTGATGAGCACCAGGTCGATAAAGATCACGACAAAGTCATATTCGACATATTTGTCGGCGAAGCGCTGGCAGCGCGGACACTGAGTCAATCGCACGCCTTTGCCCTGGGATCGGTCATCGGCGCGACTATACGCGCTATACAGGTGCGAAACCGGATATGAGCATTCGATGCAGATGGGCATCGTGTTATGCCAAGAGGGAAGAAGTTGAGGGCGGTCGAGTTGATGTCAAGGTGGACGCGGCAGCCAATCAGCGCCGATCTCTCTATACTTTATTTTTTTACATTCGATCTGTTGTTTCCCGCCGAATTCAGGGCTTTATATACATTGAATAGTGCGCTCGGTATATGCATCGCCTCAATCAATCACATTCTTCTTGTCCGCCCAGCTGGGCTGGATCGTTCGACACACGGCCTCGTAGTCCTGGAACCGCTGCGAGTCTTCTGGTAGTCCAGGAGTCGTCCAGAACATGGTCCAATTGCTGTCGGACAGCTTCCATGTGCCACAAGACCGTTCAAAGTACCATTTGTTGACCGGGTTATCCTTACGACTGCGCCAGCACACCCCGTTCGGGAAGCATGTGCGCACCATCGCATTGAACACCACATCAGCCACTCCACCGGCGCCCTGGCTTCGCTTGAGGACAGCGAATTTGTCCAGATAGGGAACCATGCGCGAGATGCTCTCTTCACTGCCATCATCAACCACACCAGGGGGTGTTTCCCAAGTAAGGATCGCGCCGCCTTCATATTCTCCAGCAACAATAAGACCAGCGATGCGGCCATTAACCCGCTCCAAATAATTCTGTACATCAAGTTTCCGGTCAAATGAATCTTCGATGAGATGCACAAGGCGTGAAAGGTCAATCGACGGGTCATTCAGCTGGAGTCGTGGTTGACCTTGGGCAGTCCACGCCTGCACACGCGGATTTGGGAGAATGGTGAGTGGCATTCCACGTTTGACGAATGTCGTATGTGAAGTGAGTGGACTGATTGCATTGAACTGGCTTTTACCAGCATCACGCCGTCCAGGGGGTAGGGACGATGAAAGGAGAGGCTTGTCGGTGAGAAGATTGTGGATCAGTGGGTTGCGCTGCCGTCGGGTGCCAACAGCCGAGAGATCGGAGGAGATCTGGGGGGCTCGAGCAGATTGGGCAACTTCCTGTGGGGATGTGATAACCCCCGAGGATGTCGATGGCAGCATGGCTAACGTCTGTTGTGACAGTCGAAGATTCTCCAAGTGACCATCAAGTACAGGTCTCAACGCTGCAGCCCCGGGCAATTGCCCCGGTTGTCCTGGCAAGGGTGAGATTATCTCACTTGCCACAAATTTCGAAAATGGATTACTGTTCAAGATTGACGATGCGGCTTCTCTATTTTGATTGGTCTTCGTCACGGTTTCCTCGCCGCCAATAGTGCTCTGTGTCTCAAGCAGCTCTTCTTCGATCTCGTGGAATTCTTGTTCCATGTTGATGAAAACATGTGATGATTGAGGTCCTTGTAATGCAGGTATTCCCCCCAAGGGATGGAGGAGAATGACTCGATCAAGCGAGACTTCTTTTTGGAGAGTATCAATGCGCTCCGCAGTGACTATCGGATCCTCATCGGGATCTGGGAAAGTCGAAAGCCCTGCGAATTCCTTCGTCAATGCAATGACGGCTTCGTCGGCAGACACTGCAATTGCCCTGGGATTCTCCTCCATATACGCAATCGGTGTGACAATCACGACTTGTCCATCGCGAAGAGGACCTAGGAGCATTTTGCGCGACAAAATCGTGGGTTTTCCAGGTCCCTTTTCAGGGATATACAGTGCCGAGTCCAAGCGTAAAGATTTTGAGTCGGGCTGCTCGTCAATCGCCGCCGAGATTCGGTTTGCCTGGCCGATGGCGGTTTGTCGCACTGCACCGACTTCGTCCAACTTCCCCGGATCAACCACGACACAGCATGCCATCCCCAGGCGGACAAGCTGCGACAAGGTTTTGGCCACTCCGGATATGGTTTCATCGTCGAGGGACTGTGGTGCAGTAATTTTGATCAGGGCCAGATGTAGCTTTTCGGCTGACTCTTGCCCTTGCGGAGCAGTGGTAGCATTTTGAAGGAATACCGGGCTATCGTAAACGGCCCTCGAAGCCCCATAGAATGAGCCTAGATTAACGCCAGATGGGGAGGACTCTGGTGGGGATTTCTCGGCCGTCTCTAGGTCGGATTTTTGAACGGACTTTGAAGGGTTGGCTTTAAAGCGTGCCAAATATGACTTTGCCTCCCGCTTCGTCGAGGCCGAGCTCAACAGACTCAAAAAGAATTCCTAAAATGAACCCCCATCAGTACTTGGTATCATGTGCCACCGCATCCCCACATACCCGATCCAACTGCTTTTCATGTGCACGACGGCCCAATCGTTCCTGACGCTGACTGGTATTCGAGAATTCGGCCACCCGAGGAGTTCGAATGGGGAGGGAATGTGCCGGACGAAAATTCCCTGACTCATTGGGACGGACGACCTGGTGCTGCGGCTTCAATTAGCAGTGCGGGATCGGTGGAGGGAGATAATTCACCTTGGCTAGCGAAGCTTGGGCCGTTCGAGGCCAGTTGAGTGCCCGGGAGCTCATGGCTGCCAACACCCAAGAAAGGGAGGGAGACAGCAGCCGCCAAACCGAAAGAATGCCAGCTCATCAGAGAAAAAGAAAGGTGAATCGTTCGAGAAAATGGAGCATGACGCATCCTCGGCAGCGATTCACCGCCTGTCAATCTTCGGGTAGAGGGAAAAGGGAAAATTCCGATGGAGCCGGCATCGGCGGTGGAATTTAGTTCCATAACACTCGCTACGGGAAATACTTGGTGATTGTTATAGGCTGTGAAGCAGCTGCTATGGATTACAGTGGTGAGTTGAGACGATTCAGCTGCAGCCGCATACCTAGGTAGGCACGTCAGACATAAACTCAATGGGAGATGGTATAACTGAGGTCGAAGGTTTTGGCAATCCATTGCTGTGTCTGTACCTCTTAAATGACTTCGGAGTACATCTATGGATTAGCAGGAAATCAATAGTGATTTTCCCAAGTATATAATCCTGTCATTCCATGTAATCATCCCATAGCCACTCACCATTCATATGAATCAGATCTAACACATACCCAATTCATGTCCAAGACAAATTCCCCCATGTCAGCAAGCCTGCTTTGTTTCCAATCTGGTCCTAGCAACATATATATCTCTTCATCTTATAAAAACCACCTGATCTGGGGAAATGAATCTCCTCCAGTTTCTGCTTCTAGAAGCCATAGATCGCCCCGCTTTTCCGCATTGGGGCAGGCGGTCGCACTACCGGAGGGGAACCTGGAAGTCAAGGGCGAAGTTCGTCATTTCGATACTTGCGTCTTTCGCTAGTTCCTTTCAAACTCCTCATTCCATCCAATCGTCCAAAAACGGACAGAAAAAGTCTCTTTAGTAATGTGAGTCGGATGTGCCTTCTCAGTTACACTCCCCCTGCATCATTCTGATCCCCGCTTCCCCTCCTTGCGCACATACGGTCTCTGGATCGCAAAATCTGGTCCGTAGGCGGATGTCAATCCAGAGAGGGAGTAAAGGCAAAAGACTTCGGACAACTGGGATTGGTCTGATTGCATAATACATCCTGATAATCTGCATGCAATTGAGACTAAGCTAACCCCCACTCGTTCAGATTTGCATCCCTCGATCCCCATCGGCGCCACCAAACCGGGTCCCCTGCAAGCCCTTACCCACTACGTGATTTCCAATTTCACCGTCACACCGCAGCCTATATCCCCCCCCCGTGAACTCCTTCCTAATTCGTGACCCCATTCGATCATGTCCGATCAAGGCGAGCGACCCTCGGAATCCATGCCCGGTCAGGACCCGAGTGGCTTGAAGCCACTGTCCAATTCCGAGGATATTTCTCTGCCCAGTCCGAGCCACAGTGAATTGTCCCGCATCATGAGCGATGCTGGGATCTCCTTGGCCAATGGTTTCCCGCTAGTGGATGACGACGACGAAGGCGATGAGGAAGTGGACGAGGATTATGTTGCGGTGGACCAGGACGATGCGAACGATACACCATACTGGTTCCGTCGGCCCCCGATTCACGCCCGTACGAAGTTGGATGAATTACACCCGTTCGTACAGCTCCTCTCTGCATCCAACGTCGATGACTGCGTGTCCGTTGAGAGTGCATTCCCGGAGCCAGAGCGTTGCTCCCGTGATAAGGTATGCCTGTGCCCTTGCAATGCCTTGAGAAAGCTTGACTAGACATGGATCGGTCAAGATCATGACCATACTTGCCTAGCGCCGATCGATTGGAACTTGCGCATACTAATTGATCGGATAGTTTATCTACCGTCTCACTCGGTGCCCTGAACTCAGTCTGGGGTTGTTCACCTTGCCTCCTCTTTCTTCGAAAGACGACAAAGATAAAAACGAAACACCCCGACCTCGTGCGACACTGGTGGGCCACATCATTGCCACTCGGACCTCGGAGCCATGTGTGACTGATCGATCGATGCACCTCCCGGCCAATTGGCAAAACGAACGTTGGACATTTGAAGGTGGACATGCCGTAGGTCATGAAGAGGGCGGCGGTACTATTGCCATTCACTCGTTGGCTGTGCTGCCCGAGCACCAGGGTAAGCAAGTTGGCAGTACTTTGATGAAATCGTATATCCACCGGATTCGAGAGGCCCAGATTGCCGACCGAATTGCAATCATTGCCCATGACCATTTGACTCCATTCTATGAGTCTTTTGGGTTTGAATCCCGTGGCCCCAGCAAGTGCCAATTTGGTGGTGGCGGATGGGTTGATCTGGTATGTTGATCTTGTTCGGATCTTCAAAGTCGACATGCACTAACGTTATCCTCAATAGGTCCTAGAATTTGGTAATGAGCAGAATTAGGTCTGCCATGGACTTTGTTTGCATCTTTCTCGGCGTGGACCCTGTGTGTGTGTGTGGCTCTCTCGTCCGTCTCTTCAACAGTTGTGCCTTTTCCATAATGTCCCCGTTACGCACGTTCATGTCCGGTCATCGATTTTGGTCCTCAGGTTTGAAAGAAAATGGAGTTTGTTCTGTTCTGGGGTGGGATTGATGGCCAGTCTTACGAATATCATGGGTGGTAAAAGGCTCCGGCTTCCGATCCCAAGGGCTTATGTATCATAGACGAAATGCGATTTACATGAGCGATTCGTTCCAGTTCACAGTATCTTAATCATCTCAAAATTGGAGCTTTTGCAAAGTAAAGAGTATAGAATGCCCGATTTGGCTCGGTTACTGTATCCAATCCAAGTCCCCGCATTCGCTTACCGCCCGGCAGAAAAAAAGCCGGACAACAATTTTTTCGTGGAGAAACAGTCTAGCCTCAACAAACCTCCCACTCGAGAGTCAAGTTCTTCCGTTGACTCCTGTGGCCCATCATGAAGACGACGTGGAAGGATGTGAGTGATCAGAACTTGCTGGATTTCTCCTATCGCATAGTGTTTTTGAAAACCACAGCTAATCTGTTTCACCGCTAGATTGCGCCTGTGCCGACGAGCCAGGAATTCCTCGATATCGTCCTGAGTCGCACTCAACGTCAACTGCCCACTCAGATTCGTGCTGGCTTCAAGATTAGCCGTATCAGAGGTATGGTCCCAAGTTTTACCCAGTCGTTTCTTGGAGGATGAGCGACTGGCGAAAAAAAAAAGACTTATCGGGGTTATCGATAACAGGTTTGCTGATCGAAAATTTTTACCACTAGGTTTTTATACTCGAAAGGTCAAGTTCACACAAGAAACTTTCTGTGAAAAGTTCCAAGCCATCCTTGATGGATTCCCTCGGCTTCAGGACATTCATCCTTTTCGTGAGTTTTCCTGGAATTGTTCTGCGACCGGCCCGCTTCGAGTGGGGTCTAACACCGATTAGACAAGGATTTGATGAACACCCTCTACGACGCCGACCATTTCCGAATTGCCCTCGGTCAAGTCTCGACTGCCAAGCATTTGATCGAAACCGTTTCTCGCGATTATGTTCGCCTCATCAAGTATGCCCAATCTCTGTTCCAATGCAAGCAGCTCAAGCGCGCCGGCCTCGGTCGTATGGCCACCATCTGCCGTCGTCTGAAGGACCCTCTGGTCTACCTGGAACAGGTCCGTCAGCATTTGGGTCGTCTGCCTTCCATTGACCCGAACACCCGTACTCTTCTGATCTGTGGATACCCCAATGTCGGCAAGTCGAGTTTCTTGCGCAATATCACCCGTGCGGACGTCGACGTTCAACCATACGCTTTCACCACCAAGTCGTTGTTCGTTGGCCACTTCGACTACAAGTACCTGCGATTCCAGGCTATCGATACCCCCGGTATTCTCGACCACCCTCTTGAGGAGATGAATACGATTGAAATGCAGTCGATTACCGCCGTTGCTCACCTACGGTCTGCGATCTTGTACTTCATGGATCTTTCGGAGCAGTGCGGCTATTCCGTCGCCGATCAGATTAAGCTTTTCCACAGCATCAAGCCTCTGTTTGCAAACAAGGTTGTCTACATCGTGATCAACAAGATTGACGTTCGACGCCCTGAAGATCTCGATCCCGAGCAGCAACAGGAGTTGCAAGAGATCTTGAATTCCGGCGATGTCGAAATGCTCCAGGCCTCTTGCACTACTACCGAGGGTGTGAGCGCAGTGAAGAACGCAGCCTGTGACAAGCTGCTCGCCGAGCGTGTGGCGCAAAAACTCAAGTCCGGCACGAACACCACCGCCGGTACCCCCGGTGGTCGTCTGGGCGATGTTCTGGCTCGTATCCACGTTGCGCAGCCCATGGGCGGTGTTCGGGAGACTTTCATCCCTGAGGCTGTTAAGAATCTTCAGAAATACGATAAGAATGATCCCAACCGCCGTAGGCTCGAGCGTGACATTGAAGAGGAGAATGGCGGTGCTGGTGTGTATAGCTTCGATATGCAGCGTGACTACACCTTGGCGAACGAGGAGTGGAACCACGACAAGATCCCTGAGGTCTGGAACGGCAAGAACATCTACGACTTTGTGGATCCGGATATCGAATCGAAGCTGGCTGCTCTGGAGGAGGAAGAGGAGAAGTTGGAGGCCGATGGCTACTACGATTCTGATGAGAGCGTGGAAGATGCCGAAGATGCCGACATTCGCATGAAGGCTGACTTGATTCGCGAGAAGCGAGTTCTCATGCGCAATGACGCCAAGATGCGCAAGTCTCTCAAGAATCGGGCCCAAATTCCTCGAAGTGCCAAGGCCAAGAAACTGTCCGAGATGGAGCGTGGCTTGGACGCCGCTGGTTACGATGTGGATGCCGCTGCTTCTCGGGCCCGCTCCCAAAGCCAGGCCCGGGGTCGGACTACGACCCGCAGTGAGGTGGGCGATGATGATGCTATGGATTTGGATGACCCGCGCCAGGCTATCTCTCGCGCGAAGAGCCGTGCCCGCAGCCAGGCAGCTACTGATCGTCGTAATGACGGTGTCACCAATGACACTGCCCGTGAAAAGGCGGAGCGCCTGTACAAGCTGGGACAGAAGAAGATGAACCGCATGGCTCGCCAGGGTGAGGCTGATCGTCACACCACCGCCTCCTTGCCCAAGCACTTGGTATGTATTTTTGATTCTGACCTCGGGAATGACCAACTAACAAATGTAATAGTTCGCCGGCAAGCGCGGCATGGGCAAGACCCAGCGCCGTTAAGGCTCATTTGCATATACGGGCGACGAATCAAGACCCATTCTTAATCCTCGTCGATTGGTATCTATACCGGGTGCACGACGGTGTTGGGCGTTAGTCTTTTCTTTTGGATAGTCTTTCTCTGGATTCAATCCTCTTCTCTTGTGGATGAACAGCTTTACGAATTAGGCTTTGATTTCCCAGTCAATAGGACTAAAAGTTCTTGATGATGCATATACCAATACAGATGAATCTTTGAAGACACTTCAGAGTAGACTCAATGTAGCGTCTTGGGCTATACAGACCGTGCATCTATTGCTTTCTGGTGAGACAGATGATCTCATCTGATCGGAGTGTATTAGCTCCGTGCAACATGCCTATCTACTCGGTGATTGGGTTATAAAACTCTATCGATCAGGAGGATGGCAAAAAGCATGCTTCCAAGATTCCCTCCAACAGTAAATCTTGATGTGAACGATGTCGGATAGCAGAGTTTGGCAAACAATTCGCGGTTGCAATGTCAAGCTAGACGGATATGTACCAAGCCGTATAGCACCCGATCTAGGCTGAGGGAAAATTCTTCCCAGTGAACCTAGACCAGAACTCTATTTCATTGAGGATGACCTAGAGAGCCAGTAATTGCAGAGTATTGACACTTCCACTTTCTGAATGTACTTTCTAGACAAACAGTCACTGCTCATCGCTTTCCGTCAAGTTGTAGAGTACCTGAATATTGAATACCCAGTCCAAGCCTAGATTGAAACTTCATTTAGCCTGGGTCTGAGCACCTTACGAACGCGTCCGCAGCTTCCTCGTCCCACAATAATCCCGTGTCGGCTCGGCCTCGGGACCATTATAGACTCGGTGTGCCGAATAGTGTCAGTGGGGCATCAAATAGCCCAATCCGATCGGGATCTTTACTCGGGCATTCACCGAAGACTCACCGGTAGTGGAGACTAATTATGTTAGTACCGGTACACCGAGACCTCATGTCAGTTTTTATCTACTCCGTACGTGCAATCTATACTGACTGAGGAATGGACATTGAGATTGATATAATTCATAGTTGCTGCAATTCCTGAGATTGTATTGTAACTTTCATGATTCATATATCATATTTTTATGTTTCCCTTTTTCGCTGGATTACTATATCGAGTCACGCTTTGGTGATCGACATTATTGTCTGAGATCGGTGTTTGTCGCAGTGAAGAATCCACGACCCACTAGGCACAAAGTAAACAAAAATTTTCATGAACTTTTCCACGGATTGAGCTTCACTCTCATAAGATCTGTAAGTATCTACCTATAATAAAATGAATTCAGTATCATCATTATCATGCCATCATGACACGCTCAATCAATAGAGTCCGAGACGCACTACTATGATTGGTCACTTGGAATTCCTCTAACCGAATTGCGTAATTTTCTAGAAAATAGTCATTGTAATATGCATGAACATGCCACTCACAGTTGACTTGGTATGCAGTCTCAAACACAGACAGAGATACCAGAGTTGTCAACAGAATCATAATAAAAAACATTCACCCTTCTATACTCCTATAGTAAATAGCAAGAACTACCTAGGTCTAGGCAGGTGTAGTGCAACCATTGCATCGCACATGGATATCCCCTTTCTCCACTATTTCCATGCATGGAGAATGCATGAAGATAGCAATTAGCCCTATTCGGATTGGATTCAACGTGGGACGCGGATCCGGACCCTCGTTGCTTGCCATGGTAGCCCAAGGGGGAAATCTCGATTCTCCGTTTCCATATTTATTGTCTCCCTTCCCTATTTCTCTTTCTTTCTTTTTCATTCTTTCCTGGTTCTTCATCTTTCCATACATTTAATCACCTAGTTGGTGGTTATTCTTCACCATGGGCTTTGGAAATATCATGTCAAAGATTAAGCCCGCCGTGGCCGAGTCCCAATTATCTTCACAGGCTGCTACTCCTCCACGAGCTAATTCCGAGGCCGAGAAGAATGAAGAGATTCTCGACCATAGCCCCATCCAGTACCTCACCTGGCGCTCCTTCATCCTCGGCCTGTGTGTGTCGATGGGTGGCTTCATCTTCGGTTACTCTACTGGTATGTGACACAATAGAGTTACATGAAATTCAGCCCTGATTGAAACTAGGTCAAATCTCGGGTTTCACTACCATGTCGGATTTCAAGACGCGATTTGCCGAATACAATCCTCAAACGCAGAAGCATGTCTTCAGCAACGTCCGCAATGGTCTTATCGTCGGTCTGGTATGAAATGTCTACTTTCTAAGAGTATCTTCACACCGTAACTGACTTGTTTTGGTAAAAATAGTTGTCTATCGGAACGATGATT
>JAXQJW010000004.1:0-64392 GCA_037042135.1 Penicillium sp. PG113-03A | reverse complement strand
ATACTAGTAAATATACAATTTGGCTCGCAAGGTCGCTGTGTATATTACGCCCAGGTTACCTTATTACCAACTACCCGGTATTGCGCAAGGACTCATCTCATACCTTGGGTGAAATTCCTCTAGTAATATAGCCGTAACACGAAGGAAGGTTGTAGTCCAGTATAAACTCTGGCTTTCTGTACGGTAGATTGATCATGGGCTCGTGATAAGTTAGCAAGGAGGAAGAAACATTATACTGAAGATTTCTGACATTTGGTCTTGAGTGGAGTGGGTATGCAGACTCAGCCCTATGCCACCCGATATCGACAGCGAGAAGGCACCTGAGTCTGTTAAATCGCTGTCCATCTCAATATTCTGCCGATCCACTTTCTTATTGATTATCGTGCCCCCCAATTGGTTGTTTTAGAATGTTCAATCCAAGCTTGAACGATCGCAATGACAGTCCAAGTGCCAAGCCACTAGTCTATAATTGGTTTCTGTTACCCAATACAAATATTGTGAGTGGTAGATGTTCAACTGCGGCAGACTGAGCATCACAAAGGTAGCTGGGTCCCGTGCCTGGTTTAGGTCCGCGGAGATGTATACGGCTGACGCAGAAAACATTCTTACAACAGCCACCATGTTCCAACTCAACAGACTACGGCTTTATCCGGAACTGAGTGGCCCTCGATTCAAAATACTCCGGCTTGGACTGTGGTGCCCTCCAAAGACCTGGATAGAACGCTAAATACTTATGTTCCTGAGCTCCTTCCAGTTGCCATGGGCCAGTCGCCGCATGGACCAGGGGTTCTGGCTAGGGTGAATTCATGGAACCTCGACATTGACCGATTCCTCAACCCAATTATTCCGGCACCTAGATGGCATCTTTTCCCACGGCGCCTAGCGCACTTCTTGGGATACCGCGAGGGTCCGACCAAGCCACTCGGTAACATCATGATAGCTCTCTGGGCGCTGGTTGGTGTCTTCTGCGGCGTTGCCTTGATAGCTTCGATCTCAAGGCGCGTGCCAGCATTTGAAAGCCGTGATGTGCCAGTGATTATTGGGAGTTTTGTAAGTTCCAACGTTGTTTTGGTGGTGTGGTACTGACCAGCTTCGTCAGGGTGCTGCGGCAGTAATCGAGTTTTGTGCTATCGAATCACCTTTTGCACAACCGCGGAATGCATTCTTCAGCCAAATGTGGGCATGTCTTTTTGGTGTCGGGATATCCAAGCTCTTCGCTCTCAATTCGCACGCAGAAAAGTATACTGAACTCGGCGGTGCGCTTGCCTGTGGCCTGACGACGGCAGCCATGACTCTCACTGGCACCATTCACCCACCAGCAGGCGCAACGGCTTTATTAGCAGTCACTCATCCTCAGACGGCAGATTTGGGCTGGTTCCTGTTTCCTGTCATACTGTTGGGTATCGCTCTCATGCAGGCGACGGCCTTGATCGTCAACAACATTCAACGTCGCTTTCCACTGTATTGGTGGACGGCACAGTCTCTGGCACGACGTCAGCTCTCAGATTCGGAGCAAGCTCGTGTCAAACAAGCGCCTAGCGACCCGAGTCATTACGAGGACAGCCTCTCTGAGAAAAATACTCGGCGGCTCGAGGTACATCAAGGGAATGTTGTGGTACCTGATGGGATATGGATTTCAGCGGATGAAATGGCTGTCTTGAAATCAATCAGTGAGCGCGTCTAGACATAACCAGCACTTGCACCAGATACCTCTGAGAGTAAATCGTAATCCTGAGTCTCTGAATGGAGATGACGGTGGTGGCAAATCGACACCTGAGGCAACAGGGCTGCCCGACCAGTGACGTCTCACTCCCAATCAGATGCATTCACACTTTTACACTGGCCCACCGCTGGTTTTTTCTCTTCCTTTCCTTCTCTTCTCCTTTTCTTTTAATTACTCGAGAGGAGGGTTTTTGAAACATTCTTCTTCTTTCTTTTTCTCTTGTCTCGTGGATCGAGTTATAGGATTTCTACTCGACAAGAGTCTTCCTGTGCTTCTTTCACTCTCCACCCCACTCATCTCGCCCCTCCATTCTCCGCCCCGCTAGACGATCCACTCAAGTTTTTGCATTTCTCTGCCACCAATCTCTTTCGGCTTTGGTCCCTACTTCCTCTTCCCCTCCTCATCCCATTTTCACCCCCTTCATCCGCCAAGATGGTTTCTGCTTCCAAGGCCGCCCGCATGGCCAAGCGGGCCGAAACCAGCGATGCTAAGAAGTCGAAGAAGACCGACGAACAGCCCGAGGAGCAGCCCGCCACCACCGATGACAAGATGAAGGAGGTCGAGAAGCTCACTGCTCAGATGGACAAGCACGGTCTGTCGGATCGTGTCACTACCGGTGTTCTCTCATCGCTCCCCTCCTCTCGCGACGTCAAGGTCACCTCCGCCTCGTTGGTGTTCCACGGCAAGGTCCTCGTCACTGACTCCACCCTCGAATTGAACTTTGGCCGTCGCTACGGTCTGCTGGGTGAGAACGGCTGTGGCAAGTCCACCATTCTCAAGTCCATCGCCACCCGCGAGTACCCCATCCCTGAGCACGTCGATGTCTATCTGCTCAACGAGGGTGCGCCTCCTACCGATTTTGGCGCCCTAGAATGGGTGGTTCGTGAGGCACAGAACCAGTTGGAATCCATGGAGAAACGCGCTGAGGAGATTTTGGAGCACGATGGCCCCGAGAGCCCGATCTTGGAAGATCTCTACGACGTAAGTTGACCGCACTTTTCCCGCTTGATCAGACATATTCTAACATACGTGTATAGCGCATGGACAAGATGGATCCTTCCACTTTCCACACCCGGGCCTCTCTGATCTTGACTGGTCTTGGTTTCAACAAGACTACTATTCACAAGAAGACAAAGGACATGTCCGGTGGTTGGCGTATGCGTGTTGCCCTTGCTAAGGCTCTGTTCGTGAAGCCTTCGCTTCTTCTGCTTGATGACCCCACCGCTCACTTGGATCTCGAGGCCTGTGTGTGGCTTGAGGAATATCTGAAGAAGTGGGACCGCACCCTGGTCTTGGTCTCGCATTCCATGGATTTCCTGAACGGTGTCTGCACCAACATGCTGGACATGCGCATGCAGCGCCTGCTCTACTATGGTGGTAACTACGACTCCTACCATAAGACTCGCAGCGAGCAGGAGACCAACCAGATGAAGGCGTACCACAAGCAGCAGGAGGAAATCCAACACATCAAGAAGTTCATTGCCTCCGCTGGTACTTACGCCAACTTGGTTCGTCAGGCCAAGTCGCGCCAGAAGATTCTCGACAAGATGGAGGCCGATGGTTTCATTCAGCCCGTCATCCCCGACCGTGTCTTCACTTTCCGTTTTGCCGAAGTCGAGAAGCTGCCTCCTCCCGTCCTCTCCTTTGACGACGTCAGCTTCTCCTACTCTGGCAAATGGGAAGATACCTTGTACGAACACCTTGACTTTGGTGTCGACATGGACTCTCGTACCGCTCTTGTCGGTCCTAACGGTGTTGGAAAGTCTACTCTGCTCCGTCTGATGACCGGCAAGCTGAGCCCCATTGGTGGCCGCGTCAGCCGTCACACCCACTTGAAGCTCGGCATGTACAGTCAGCACTCTGCCGAGCAGCTGGATCTCACCAAGTGCGCTCTTGAGTTCGTCCGTGACCGTTTCCCAGAGAAGTCCCAGGATTACCAGTACTGGCGCCAACAGCTAGGCCGTTACGGTCTCAGCGGTGAGTCGCAGACCGCCATCATGGGAACCCTGTCCGAAGGCCAGAAGAGCCGTATCGTCTTTGCCCTGCTTGCCATCGAATCCCCTAACATGATTCTGCTGGACGAGCCCACCAACGGTCTTGATATTCCCACCATCGACTCCCTTGCCGACGCCATCAACGCTTTCGAAGGTGGTGTTGTCGTCGTGTCCCACGATTTCCGTCTCCTTGACAAGATCGCCAAGGATATCATGGTGTGCGAGCACAAGACTGTTCGTCGCTGGGATGGCAGCATTGGTCAGTACAAGAAGTACCTGCGCGACAAGATGGTTTCGGCCGGTGCTGTCTAAGCATGAGACCAAAGTCTCGCTGCTTGACAAATTTCTTTTCCCTCTCTTTGATGACGACGAAATGCTAGACGAGAATCGAAGGATTGCCGGTTGAGTGCCCTTCAAAAGTTTACTTCTCGGACTTGGGAACTCTCACCCCCCGACCAATCGGATTGTGTGGCCCAGTGATTCCCCCATAGTCTCAATTCCTTCAAAATTTCCTTTAGATCGGTTGTTTCTGTCATACCTCCATTAGATGGGTTCTTGGGGGCCTGACTACGTTTGATTTCATTTTCCTTTGTTGCTTGCAAATTCCAATGTGATGAACCCATTTCCTCGGCGCATGGCAGGCCCAGATCTTCTCGGCAAGGGCTTCGCCTTATGCATTCTGTTTTATAGAGCACCTGGAGGTACTCTCCGCTGGTCATCCTGTGGGAGGCTACTATATCAGGTTCTTGTTCTGCTGTTCTTCATCGATGTATCTACGGATCTTCAGAGTGGATGAGCATGAATATTCGCTGTCTACATTGTCTAGTAAGATTCGAGAACAATAGAAGTAGAATCTGTAGATCTTGCCAGGCGTATAGCTTAGGTACGGTTGTTCCCACGCCACGGAACTTAGCATTCGTCTCATCCCAAGCAGATGGGGTTTTGGAGCAGGAATTATGCCCAAGCGGACTCGAAGTCATACTATCTCTTTGATCAGTTAAGAGACATTTGAGAGGCCTGTGAGATGACCCCTGTAGCCCTCAGCGAGCAGCCATATAGCCATTTGCGAGAATTATACCAGTATCAAAGAAGCGAAAGTAGCATAGACATTATTGTTTCGTTCGCTCCGTCACCAACTCCGCTCCAAATATATCCTGTGCTCTACCGCCCTTCTGTTCCTGCTCCAATTTACGCTTCTTCGCTATACGCTCCGTCTCACTTTCCGTAGCTGCACCAGAATCCGAGACTGCCCCGGGTGTGGGAGTCGGCTGACCTGATTCGCGCTTCTGGGCTGGACTTGGTTTTCCTAGTTTTTGGCAGCGGCGTACCTTATTCGCGATTCGTAGGAGGTTCTCCCGTTGCGCCTCATCGTCAGATGAAATGGGCGTGTAGGATTGAAGGAGAGCGGAACAGTCTTCGAGGGCTTTGCGGAGCTTTGTGCGTAGCTCGTACAGGGGATTTTGTAGATTATTCTTGTCTGGCTCTGCGGCGGTTTCGGTGATCGGGCCACCGAGTTTAGTATCGAGGTAGAAATCGGCTAGTGGTCGGTCTGCGAGTCGGAGAGCAGATAGCCAGATCTGCGAGGGGGTATAGAGGAAGTAGGCATCGGTCATTTGGGCGGCGGACTTGAGAAGCTCGCGGGTTGCGCCGTGGGCGCGTCCGATACGATCTTTCATAGACGATGAGCGGACAGGAGGTGGCGCAATGGCGAGGAGCGCTTGTTGAAGTTGTGCAGGGGTTTGGTCTGGGAAAATAGGCGGAGCTTGGCCGGTTCCTTGTGCGATGTCTTGGAGCTCCATGATGCCACCTTCAAGCCCGCGGAATGGGTGTCGGACGTCGAATGTGAAACGGAGTCCTTGCATGAGCAGGAACTCGGGCCCTATTACGTCTTCCATCGATGTTGGCGTTTTGCCGGGAATCGCGTCTGCAAAGTGTCGGAGAGACATGTAATAATTGTCGGTTTTTGTCGCCAGAAACAGAGCGCATGTCATGATTGATTTTGGGTGATATGTCATGGGTGAGTTGGTCAGATAGAAGCGACGCATGTATTGAATCGCAGTGGCCTGACGAGTGCCGCGAATATGTCAGCCAAAACACCATCGCTCGTTCTGGCGTCAAGCCAAACCTACCCGGACCATTGTTGGGAGTGGAGGCCGATACACCTCCCCTAGCTCGAGTGTCTGCTCGCAGTAGTACCGCACAAAGAACAGCTCTTCCTCCGGTGTCAAGCATTCGATGTCTTTCTCTTCGGGTTGCTTGGTTTCCGTCTCGCTGCTTGGTTGGGGTGTTCCGGCGGCAGAGGGTGTAGTTGAACGGCCGGTCTCGCGTGTCCGGCGCACAGCGGCCTTCACCCGCTCACTGGCAATCGCATTTGTGGTCGCGCGCAAAGATTTAAGAGAAGCTTCCGTGTAAGACCATAGTCGAAATTGAGAGGAGGTGCGGTAAATATCGTCTTCGATCATGTTGGTCAAGCGGGATTTTCGCTGTTTAATGCTGGGAGAGGGAATTGACCAGTCTCTGATGGTGTCGAATATCCGATCACAGACTGACAAGGTGTTTTCCAAGGTGACACGCAGGCTGTAAGCTGTTTTCTTTCAATCGGAGATTGTCGCGAAGCAGTCCAGGCGGGATCGTCGGTGACGAGGTTGGGTTTTTGCCGCGGTGCTTATCGATAAGGGAGTAATCAACACAAAGAAGCGATGTATTGAGATCTTGCCTAGCTCCATTCGCTACTTTCGCCATTCCGAATGCAAATTGAGTGTTTCCACAAAACGACTTATCATGACCACATCTCTCTGAACGTCTTTCATTCGTCATCGTACTGGGTGCTGATGCATTCACGCCTCGCCAAGCAAGCTGGCGGTGATATCATTAACTTGAGCATCTTCAAGGGCGTGATCAGCGCCGGCCATACGATCGACTCCAGCCTGGTGAAACGCAGAGACAACATTTCCTACATCGAAACCCATGCTGCAAAAGCGGTCCACCATCTCTTTGCTGTATCCGTCATATCTGATGGCGCTTAGCGAGATGATCTAGCGGGACCGTAGAAGTCAGGCTGAGATTCACTTACCGGCTCAAGTCATCAACCTCTTGTTGGGAATTCACGCCACGACCGCTTCCACCTCCTGGCTTACCTGAAGGCGCACCGGCATACAAGATAGACCATTCTCGCGCAACACGCTGGAATTCCTCTGGTTGGCGAAGCAACATGTTGGCAACCTCTGCATCCTGAGGATCCTTGGGCTCCGGGCTGCTGAGCAAGGATTGCAGTGAAAGCAATGCAGACCGAACAGTCAAAACAGGGGACCACGCACTGGCCAGGGTATCCAGGCAAATAGCACCCTACAGCCACAGTGTCAGTTTCAAAAAGCACAAGTGATTCGGAAGAATCTTACAGTCTGACTACTGATGTTGGGATGCCACACTTTCGTCTCGAATTTCATACCCGGGGGACGGAAAGGATAGTCGGTGGGAATGGTAATGTTGACATTGAAGGTCCCACCTTCATATGGAGTTCCTGGAGGACCAGGAAAGGATCCACGCAGATTCGTGATATCATCCTGGTCTCCAATGGGTTCAACTCTGATTTTGGAATGGACGTCGGCTTTGATGTCAGCGAGCTCTTTGCCCATACGCCGCATACGATTGCCAGCCATGCTGATGTTAGAACAGAGATAGCGACCTTGAGAAACCAGACGAGCAAGTGACACTCGATACGTTCTTTTCCCGAGGTGCGTTGACAAGTCAAGTCCTTGCGTCGTAACTCGCCGGAAAAGAAAAATAACAGGGAGATAGAGTCGACGAGCTGTAGACAGCCCAGAAAGAGCAACTATTATAGAGAAAGAAACCTTGGATCAATTAATAGGATGAAACACACAGTTAGTATGTAGGCTCACAAGAAAAACAAGTCGTCCACCCCAAGTCGAGTCACGCGGGGAAGTATAAGGACGTGTGTAGACTCTCAAGTATGTCTCAGAGGTGGCTAACTTGAAAGTTTACTCAAAGCTGCCGCTCAGAGAATTACAATTGGGTAATTCTCACAGTGACTTCTATGGTCGTCGAGTCTAATTTAATCTGTTGGTGGCCGAGAACACCGAGCTCCTAGGCACCAAGGCAGCAATGACCGCATTTATGGCCTGGGGCGGAAATGATCACGTGGAACATGGCAACAGCTTCCAGCTCGCGGATCCCCGAGTAGCATCATCGGCACCACTGCACTTCATCCCTTCCACTTTTCCAGTTTTCATCTCGATCTCACATCGCTGAACTTGGGATACTCATTTGCCAGTGCGGATCGCCAATCGTTCTTTTCAAGCTTGACAGTGTTGCTGTCGCTGGCTTACAAACATGGTAGGTGATACCATCGGCCGGGTCTTCTTGCTGGCGGCTTTGGCTCATGTATCTTCAAACAGGGTAATCAGCAGTCGAACATGGGCGGTGGCCCTGGTGGAGATGGACGCGACGACAAGGATAAGAAGGTATGGTTCCTGTGCCTCGCACTGCCTGACAGGCTCTGACGGTGAACGACAGAAGGACAAGCCCAGATACGAGCCTCCTCCGCCGCCGACCACCCGTGTTGGAAAGAAGAAGCGCAAGGCCGCTGGCCCCAGCACTGCCTCTAAGCTACCAGACATCTACCCTACTTCGAGATGTAAGCTACGTTATCTTCGAATGCAGCGAGTCCACGACCATCTGCTGCTGGAGGAAGAATACGTCGAAAACATGGAGCGGCTACGAAAAGCGAAGGCCCAAGCTGCTCAAGGTCCTGCCACTCCTGGCGATCTCGATGTGACGGACCGCAATGCAGACGAGCGGAGTCGGGTCGATGACATGCGTGGCAGCCCCATGGGGGTGGGTAACCTCGAAGAGTTGATTGACGATGATCATGCGATTGTTTCTAGTGCTACTGGCCCTGAGTACTACGTATCAATCATGTCGTTCGTCGACAAAGATCTTCTCGAACCTGGCGCTAGCATCCTTCTGCACCACAAATCGGTATCAGTGGTTGGTGTCTTGACGGAAGAGTCAGACCCTCTCGTGTCGGTCATGAAGCTGGACAAAGCACCCACTGAGTCTTATGCCGACATTGGTGGTCTTGAGACACAGATTCAAGAAGTACGAGAGGCCGTGGAGTTGCCTTTGCTCCACCCTGAACTTTACGAAGAGATGGGTATCAAGCCGCCAAAGGGCGTCATTCTGTACGGTGCCCCTGGTACTGGTAAAACACTTCTCGCCAAGGCTGTTGCCAACCAAACAAGTGCCACGTTCTTGCGCATTGTTGGCAGTGAGCTGATCCAAAAATATCTCGGTGATGGGCCCCGGTTGGTCCGACAAATCTTCCAAGTTGCCGCGGAGCATTCTCCATCTATTGTGTTTATTGACGAGATTGATGCCATCGGTACCAAGCGTTATGAGTCGCAATCAGGCGGTGAACGAGAAATCCAGCGGACCATGCTGGAACTTCTTAACCAGCTTGATGGTTTCGATGACCGCGGTGATGTGAAGGTGCTCATGGCAACCAACAAGATTGAAACGCTGGATCCGGCCTTGATTCGTCCGGGTCGTATTGATCGCAAGATTCTCTTTGAGAACCCTGATCGTAAGTGCCCATGGAAAATTTTGGCGATTTTGAAACAAACCACTGACTATCTTTCAGAAAATACCAAGAAGAAGATCTTCACTCTGCATACATCGAAGATGTCTCTCGGCGATGATGTCGATCTTGATGAATTCATCAACCAGAAGGATGATCTGTCCGGTGCGGATATCCGTGCGATCTGTACGGAGGCTGGTTTGATGGCCCTCCGAGAGCGTCGTATGCGGGTGCAAATGGAAGATTTCCGATCTGCTCGGGAACGCATCATGAAGACGAAGCAGGACGGTGGCCCCGTCGAGGGACTATACTTGTAAGCTCTGGGCAATGCCCGGCAGGGTATTATGCACCAGCGATCTCTTCGGCGCAGCTTGATCTGTATTTTAATTGTGGATGAGGATTTATGGAGGAATGGCATAAACTTGATATATCCTACCAGCCTTCTTTTGTCCGTAGCTCACTTTGTTTAGTTTGTCTATACTCTACCTACATAGTAGTTAATGGCTGCAGATCTAAGTGACCGTGCAAACAATGCAAACAAGCTCGGTCTTATCAGCTCGCAAGCTCTGCGGCGCTGCAACATCGCGCCTAACAAAATGGACGATTTTGACGAAGAGGCATTCAAAAAGTTTTTCCCATCTGGGTTTGGGAAACAGGAGAAAACGACCGATGTCGACAGTCAGATTAACCGGTCCAAGCGAACCGAGGTGGTGGCACCATCGGCCGATGATGGAGAGCGAGTATTGAATGCGCCCGCAACTACCGATGTCGCGAAACCAGAAAAGAGACCTCAAGATCCCAAAGACACCGATGATGACTCTGACGACGACGATGATGACTCCGATGACTCCGATGACGAGGACGAATTCCCCGTGTCGCATGAAATGGTCCTCAAAACGCACGAGCGCGCGGTGACAACGATGACCGTGGATCCCGCCGGGGCGCGACTGATCACAGGCTCAGCCGACTGCACACTGAAGCTCCATGACTTCGCATCGATGACACCTTCTACGATTCGGGCCTTCAAGTCCGTTGATCCTTCTGTCAAGAAGCAATCCGCGGCTCAGGACACCCATTCAGTTCATTACGCTGCGTTCAACCCCATCTCCCCGAGCTACGTCCTTGTCATTCCTGCGACTGCCCAGCCCCGAATCCTCGACCGAGATGGGGAGACACTTACGGAGTTCGTGAAGGGTGACATGTATCTGAGAGACATGCATAACACCAAGGGACATATCTCAGAGGTGTCGAGTGGCGCTTGGTGTCCCTCGGACGAGAACTTATGTGCTACTGCAGGATCTGATAGTACAGTCCGTATCTGGGACGCCAATGTTGGCCGTTCGCAAAAGGAAGTGATCGTACACAAGTCGAAGGCTGCTGGATCTGCGGGTCGGACCAAGATGACTGCCGTCGCCTGGGGCTCGCCCAAACAAGGCGGGTCAAATGTTTTGGTTGCTGCAGCTCTGGATGGTAGCTTGGGGATGTGGAGTGGAAATGGGCCTTTTACACGACCCAGTGCTGAAGTACGGGATGCTCATACTCGAGATACTTGGACTAGTGGACTGGATATCAGCTCGGATGGAAGACTTGTTGTCAGCAGAGGTGGAGATGATACGATCAAGCTTTGGGATACAAGGAAGTTCAAAACTCCATTGACGACTGTTACACATCCGTCAACCTCCTTCCGTCATCCCACGAGCAACATCCAGTTCTCCCCAACATCTACTAACATCATCACGGGCTCGGAGACCGGCCATCTACACATTTTGAATCCGGCCACCCTCAGACCGGAGCTTGTTACTCCAGTCACGCCGGGCTCTCCTGTAATTTCCGTTCTATGGCACGAGAAGCTTAACCAAATTCTGACCGGCTCTGCTAATGCCGAAACTCACGTCCTCTACAACCCAACCATGTCCACCAAAGGAGCGGCTTTGGTCATGTCCAAAGCCCCCAAGCGCCGTCATCTGGATGACAATGCAAACTTCACCACAGATCTGGCCCAGGGGCTTGCTGGCGATGCCGTGGTTGTTGGGTCCAACGGTGTTCCTCATTACAGTTCTGCAACTTGGTCTGCCCGTCATCCCAATGTCGGCCTTACGGCCTCGGGACGTTCTCGTGATCCCCGCCGACCTCATCTGCCAGCTGTCACACCATTTGCCAAGTCCCAGCCTGATGAGAAACACATTCGCGAAAACATTCCACTCAGCTCGATGCGGGACGAGGATCCACGTGAAGCACTTTTGAAGTACGCGGACAAAGCCGAGAAAGACCCGATATTCACCAAGGCATATAAGGAGACTCAGCCTAAAGCAATTTATGCGGATTTGAGCGACGAAGAGGAGGGTGCCCCCAAGAAGAAAGCACGGAGATAAACAAAAAAGAACACTTGAACCTTTGTATAATACCCCTATTACTCACACATCAACTGGTTGCAATCTCAAGCGCAGCTCAACGCGTTACACGCGTCCATATAGCCTCTTTCCTACGTAAAACCGATGCTGCTGAAACAAGCGCATGGCGGTGCTCCTTGCATATGTTGCTTCTGTGCTCTGGAATGCGTCCCCTCTTTTCCCGCAGTTGAATGACGTCCAGCCGATCGATCTTCACAGCGCTTTGTCCCACGATATCACCAATGACATGCACGAGGAGAGCTGCACGGGCTCTGGCCTCGCATGAATCTCGGCTTGGGCGGTGCATTTACCTGGGCGGTGGAGCAAGGAGCATTGGATGCTGACATGATCAACATCTCCGCTCGAGCTTCTCTTCTGATCCGCCACCTTCATCCTCTCAGCACTCGCGATTGTGAATACACGATCGGAAGTCCTGTGGCTCAAGTCTTTCCTTGACCAGAATGCAATCCTTCTCCATATGAAATGTTGACTCTTGCTCATCGCTCTGACTGGAGTTGATCACTGTTGAAGTGCTCGGGCGGTGCGAGCCGGACTCGGGTCGGTACACCGATCGTAGTCTCGGTGATTGCGGTGTATCTCAGCTCAAGATTCTTTTTGGTTTCGGCTCACACGACTTCATGGACTCCTCCCAGGAGACGCTGGTCGCAGGCCTGCTTACCTTTGTTGCTTCGACCATTGCGCCGTCAGCCGCGACTCCGTATCTCGCCTCCTATCCTCATCCTACCCATTCCGCGCTTCCGACGATCACCCCCACGCCTTCGCATAGCCATAATGGCAATAGCGACGATGAGATGCACGAGTGGTCCTCGCTGATTGGTATCATTACTGCTCTGGCTGGAAATGTACTCATCTCCGTGGCTCTCAATATCCAGCGCTATGCGCATCTCCGGATCGCCCGCGAATGGCAACACGACAAGGTCCACAAGGAAGCCGACTGGACAAGAATACGCTCTGGTGATAACGGAACTACCCCGTACGGTTCTGTTGAAGGCGATGCTCCTCGAAATAGGACCAGGACTCGGGACCACCGCGACGAGCAATTCGAACCCTACCACGACGCGGACGATGGAGGTCGGAGCCAGGCAAATGGCGCTTCTGAGTCTGGAGATCCACTGCGCGATTCATTCGTGTCTGATAGCACTACTTCTGGAGACAAAAATGATGGTCATACACATCCCAAGTCCTACCTCAAATCGCCATATTGGTGGGTTGGAATTGTGCTCATGTCTCTTGGGGAAACGGGCAACTTTCTTGCCTACGGTTTTGCCCCGGCATCCATTGTCTCTCCATTGGGCGTTGTGGCACTGATATCCAACTGCGTCATCGCCCCGTGCTTGCTCAAGGAAAAATTCCGAAAGCGAGACTTATGGGGTGTGTTGGTCTCTATTGCCGGCGCAGTGGTAGTCGTGCTAAGCGCCAAGTCCTCTGAAGAGAAACTGGGACCGGATGAAATCTGGCAGATGATCACTCGGTGGGAGTTTGAGCTTTACCTGGGCTTGACTGTAGCCTTGATCATTGGCCTAATGTGGGCCAGCCACAAGTATGGTCCTCGCTCGATTCTCATCGATGTCGGGCTGGTTGCGCTGTTTGGTAAATAACCAAAGGTTTTTTGGTTGATACATGATCCCATCGCTAACAATCACACAGGCGGATACACAGCCTTGTCTACCAAGGGTGTCTCGTCGCTGCTATCATTCACGCTTTGGCACGTCATTACATTTCCCATTACCTATCTGCTGGTCTTCGTTCTCGTCTTCAGTGCGTTGATGCAGATTCGGTACATCAATCGTGCGCTGCAGCGCTTTGACTCGACCCAAGTGATTCCAACTCAATTCGTCCTCTTCACCCTCTCCGTTATCGTCGGCAGTGCGGTCTTGTACCGCGATTTCAATTCCATGTCCGCCGCTCGTGCCGGAAAGTTCATTGGGGGTTGTTTTCTGACATTCCTCGGAGTCTACTTCATCACCAGTGGTCGGGTGCGCTCCGACGACGAGTCAACTTTTTCGTCTGACGATGAAGAAGAGTCTATTGGCTTGATGCACGGAGAGAGGTATCATGACAGGGTAGATCTGTCTCCCCCTGGTCAGCAACCGCGGGCATCAAAAGTCCTGCATACAGATCAGGAGATCGCTGGTAGTGCTGCTCGATCACCTCCGGGATCTCTGCTCAGTCGCGGAATTGATGGGGTTGACGATGACCAGCTCACGCCCCGAGGTGTCTTGTCGGCTGCGCCCTCTTCACCAAATGGCTCATTGACCGCCGATTCTCCTCTCTCGGGTCCTTCTTTCGAGCGTGAATCGCCTCTACGGCCTCCGTCGCGAATGTCCAATCCTTGGGCAAATTCTCATGATACCCCTGCCATCACACCACTGTCCGATCCTGAAGTATACACTCCTAGCACGCCAGTTCAGCAGGCCCGTGATGCCCAGGAATCAACGGTTCTTCTCCGGTTTCCACCCGCCCCGGGAATTGAAGAAACATCGTCACCGAGCAGTAAGGCAACGGCTCTCCGACGTGCTTCCACATCTGTTACAGCAGATCCGCCTCAGACTGCTGACCAAGCTCCTACCGTTCTTGATACACCTTCACGCCGCGCGTTGCGCAATTCCATCTCCAACCGCTTCTCCCCCGGTCCTCTTCTTCCTACCATCTCGGCAGGCTTCAGTGCCGTGGTCGCGGAGTCTCTTCGCCGCGGCGAGGGTAGTCCATTCAAAGATCGCACTAGGCGCAAACTAGCCCGCCGACGGCAGCTTGATCCCACCTTTGGAGATGCTGCGGGCCGATATCAAGACGGCGATCTCGAATTGCCGGATGACGGTGACTTGCATGACAACCCATTAACGCTCGCTAATGCACGACTTCAATCCGCCACTTTACCGGCGCGTGCGACTGAAGCCGGTCGTTCCACGCCTGGTCTCGCTACGGACGTCTACACTCCGTCAGTCCAGAAGACGGACGAGGAAAATACTCGTCTGCGCAGCTTCAGCGACTCGTGGAGCGGCGGGCTTGCTTGGCTTGGCGGTGCCATTCGCAAGAGTCATCACAATCAGAACGTGGATAGCGCTGCAGCGACGCAAGGAACAGTGACTCCGCAGAACGACCAATCGTCACATTCCCAGGGCAGACACAACAGTACTCGTGTCCACCCCGATTCTGCGCGATAAATACCGCAAGGAGAAGTTTCATCCCTGTGTCTTTGAGCCATGCATGCAGAGTGGCTGGGTCCCTCTACCTATAAATACCACATGCAGTCTCTTGTAATTTCATCACCTGCGATTCCCTCTCGTGCTTTCTGGGTTTTTGGTTTTTCTCTCTTATGGCGGGTTATCTTGTTCTCATGGGACGGGGTTTGGCATTATTTGATTGTAATTGACATTGCATTCTGCGGGGTACATTTTTAGGCATTTAATATGTTTTTGCATGATATTCTTGGTTCAACGAGCTGCATTTTAGCATCAATCTATGCTTATGCTGCTATCTTTTGCATCGTTTTGCCAGTGGTCTATTCAAGTCCGTCAGCTAGATAGACAATTTAGGTCATTCGGTCATTTTTTTAGTTCTGGGCATTGCCATCTCGCAGAATCCTTTTACTGTCCAGGGGCGTCTTTAAGTGAACAAGCAAATGCTCTAATTCCGCACGCTACTCGATTCCTACGTAGGGACATGACGGTATTTCCAGATCAAACCATCCGGCATACTTGAAATTGGCTTGCGCATATGTATGAAAATTCCCTATCATTGCTTCTGGCTTCAACTTATTATTGCAGATAATCCGTGTCAATAGCATTTGGTATGAAGACTCTAGTGAAGAGTAAAGAGTGAAGAGTGAATATTGAACCCAATAACTTTTCCAGATTTGAATCTCCATTCCGCTTGATTTGAAAATATCATTTATCAAGTCGTGGGGGTATCAGTTCTAGCCTCAGCGTCCGAGGCGGAAGCATTACGGGAGGACATCTTGGTCGAGGATTCCTCATCAAGATATGGAGAAGCCGGAGTCTCTGGGATCTTGGAAGGGAGATTCTGGCCATCATTTGAACGACCTTCGCGTCGAGTTTTAGCATCCTCCTTCAATTTCTCCCATCGGTAATGGTGGCGACCAAGTGATTTCTTGAGCTTTTCGTTTTCGCGACCTATGCGCTCGAGCTCTTTTTCACCGCGACGGACGAGATCTTCCAATTCTTTCACCTTTGCATCTTCTGCTGGGACACTTGGGGTAGACAGCGGTGCTACTGGCGAGGTGGTTAATGACGAGCCTTGTGGCAAGTGCTCTAAGGACCCGGCGTTGTGGTGATGCATTGCTCGTAGAGACTGCTGTAGCGCCATGGAGGACGACTGTGCGTTTACTTCCCACATGTGCAGCCGTTTCGACAATGTATCCGAGAGTTGCTTCAGCGCGTTGTTCTCCATCTCTAGTTCTTCCAGGGTCTTTGGGTTTTGCACGTTCGCTGATTTATCGCTTGTGCCGTGGCGCCCAGTCCGTTTGCCACTGCCAGTGCTCTGGCGCATTTCTGGGGATGAAGGGGTTTCTCGAGCATCCACAAAGTCATCGTCACCTTCATCAAGACTACTTCGGCGGTTTTCCTTCTCGGCTCGTTTCAAGATACCTGCATACGACATTGTTCCACCCGTTGTGGGAACGACGTAGAAAGACTCGGCCGGATTCCCGGGGCCGGCTCCTGGTGTATCACGAATGGATCGTAGCGCTGCCCGAGAAAATAGACGGCTGACGTCTGGCTCGGCGAATGGTTTCACCCGGTCTGAAATGGCATGATGACGGTCGACTTTCGGGTCCGCTAGAGACTTGCGATTGCTGGAGCTAGCTTTTGAAGGATCTTCTGGTCCGAGAGGTAGGCCTGCGAATGCTAGTGGTGCGGAAATTTTGGATATTAGTCCTTCAAATGTGGAATAGAATTTCTGGAACGGCTCGTCCGCGTTTGACGACAAAGTTTGCTGATGTGTTGACTCCGCCGTTTCTGGTACGACTTGCTGAGATGTGACTTCTGTGGGACTGGAGATGGGCGGCGACCATGGCTGCCTTGAAGCTGATGCTTGATTGGGTCGATTTTTGGGCCGTTCATTTCGCAGTCTCGATTCGCCTGTTCTGATTCTTGGTGGTGCATCTGTCATCTTGGCTCCCGCATGTTGCGAAGACAGCGTTGGTGACACTGGAGATCCCCGACGGGGATGAGCCGGAATGCCTCGCGCCGACGCCAGATTACTGGCAATCGAAGATGACTCTCGACTTGGCAGTCGAGCCCCGGGCAGCCTAGGTGGCTGGCCTGGACCATCGTGGTGGCCAGTAGCAGCCTTGATATTTCCGCTATCGGCCTTGGATTGAGTAGCTATAGAGGGAGAGACCGTGGTGGTCGGCGCTTCAATATTCGCACTGGCGGGATGCTCATGCTGGAATCGCAAGATTTCTGCAAGTTGCTTGTGGTGATTCTCCAGGAGCCTGAGAGTACGAACGGCCTAATGCGAAGATTTTCGTCATCACCCAGTCTCCGCGAGAGTCGATAGCCATCAGACTCACCTCCTGGTCGGAGCTTTTTTGAGCTGCAGCTGCGAATTCTCCGGCTGCCAGATCATGTTCCTCGCTGGCAGCGACCGGGTTAGACTTGCGAGTCTCCAGGACGGCATTTCGCGCGTGCGTGTGGGCCTGGAGGATCAAGTCAGAGATAAGCGATGACAGTGGAGATGCGCCTTACCAACGTGAGCGGAGCAGCATCCATCGTTGGAGGGTCAACAGAGTGGACAAAACGGCCTTGCAATCTTAGAAGAGTGACGCCATCAGCCACAATGAGTCGGCGGTGAATCCAGCTGACCGCAACCGCAACGGATCTATCCGATGTCAACGCATCCCCATGGAGATGAATTTTGTGTATGGAGTACCTATGGAGATAGGTCCCACCAATTACAAGGAACTACAGGAGAATTGCGTTGAGTCTGGTTCCATTCTGAAAGCAGCTCTTCCGGGCGTCACATCCACATTCTGGTGGAGGCCGGACGTAACATAGCGAGAACAATGGCGCAGTCCACTCCAACTCCATCTTCCTTTAAAAGAATCGGAAAATGTCTCTCAATTTTTTGATATTATAGTGATAGATCGATGTAGGGATATAAGAATAATTTAACATCCCCAGATGTGAATCTGCATTCGCGTATATAGCTATAGATAGTTCTAGTGTACCCTGTTCATGTTCACCCTTGCAATATATCTTCCTAAGTTAGTATAATAGGTAGAGTCTTGAGTGATCACTAGGTACAATTTCAATAGTTGTATTGTTTCGGAAATTACATTTATTAGTTGATGTCTGTCAATCTTTTATTTGAAGGATAGTGGAGTTGGTAGTTCCATAATTAGTGCACAAGGACGATTGTGTCGACAGCGTGACCTCGGCATCTGACTAAGACCCCAGTCAAGCTCCCCCCTCCAGGGGAAGAATAATCCCATCCCAAGACGTCACACCATGAACGCCCACTCGTGATCGGGGCGTCTACGTCTACTTTATGCTCTCGTGTTGAAGTTGGCGCCTTTTTGATCTTACTGTGTTTCGGGGCTGATTCCTGCGGTGTTCGGAGATGGCGGACTCCTCGTCTTCCAGTCTGAGAGGCAGTAGCCGATCCCGCCGCGCCTGGACAGTCTCTGCCGAGTCGGAAGCAATGGAGAGCTCTAGTAGGAGCAATGGCCGATCCTCGATAGACTCCAATGCCGAAAGACCTAAGACCCAGGCCGGCGAGGTGCCGGATTCCGCAAAGGCTGGTACCAGCGGGTTTTCCAAGCTCCTCAATGCGCGGCGAAGGCGGAAGAAGAAGAACAACCAGAAACAATCGGAGGAGCCACCAGTACCGGGGATAGTCACAGAGCAGGAGTTGCAGGAATTCCCTTCCAATGAATCGCGTGATGGTACCTCCGGGGTACCATCATCCAACAACAGCTCGATTCCGCCGGAGGGCGAGGTGATCAACCTTTTGACCGATGACTCTGAGCCTGATAGGTATTTTGAGCACACTCGATTGTCTTCGCTTTCCTCTGAGGCTGACAACTCCGTCCTATAGAACGCCCCCTCTTACCTCTCACAATTCCCATACCGGCTTCTACTCCTCCTCTTCCCCGCTGATCAAGACAACATCGGTCGATGCCGCTAATACGGACGCAACACACGCTGATGTCGAGTCTGCTGTAAGTGGGCCTAGTGCGACTGGCTCCGAATCAAACCAAAGTGAACGCCTCCAAAGAGTGACTACCCAGTCAAGCACGAAATTGGATGTTCCAAATGAGCCAAGCAGCAAACGGCGCAGTGTATCCCCCGGCCGGCGATTCAAAGATGCTTTCAGCTCGGATAAAAAAGGAGTCAGTGATGATTCGGACCAGATATCAATGAAGTCTGCAGGAGGCAAGAGCGGAAAGGGTCTATTCGGAGGGGGCCGGCGAAGTAGTCTATCGTCAAGGCGAACTCAAGTGACGCCAGAGCCTCCTCCACCGATGCCTCCGCCGCCAATTCGCACCGATTTGGTGGAAGAAAAGCCTCGCTCATTGCAGGCGAGTCCACTGCCGAACACTCCGCCCCATACTGCTATTCCTGCTCCCTCTACCACGATAACTCCTCCTACTCCCACGGAACCTTTCCCGCTCGGTCATCAAATTACATCTGAGAACATGACAGACTCTCCGGAGTCGATTAAATCCCGAAGTTCCTTTTCACCTGCAGGGGTGACGACGGTCAGCCCTTCTGGAAACATGATCTCCCACCGACGAGTCCGTTCGGCTTCTGCGGCCCATGGCCCGAGCAAGCTGTCTAGTTCAATGTCGGCTTTGACGCCGCTTGAAGAGTCTAAAACGCCAAAGGGCGCGAATGGGCAACAAAGTGGCTTCTTTTCGTCTATGTTCTCCGCCGCCCAGAACGCGGCTTCCTCCATAAGCAACTCCCTCAATGCCCCACCGAAAGGGCGAACCATGTCCCAGTCAACATCCGCCGGAATGGAAAACTCGCCTCTGGGCAGCGCTGGAAACGAAAACGAGCAGAGTTCGGATGCCCAGGTCAACGAAGGTGATCCCGGGAAACCATCTGCCATCGAAACCCTCGGGGCCGGTGATTTGGATTTCGGCCACTTGGACATTGATGCGCCTCCCGGCGAGGTTATCTCCACAACGGATGGCGTAGTCATTACCAAGCCAGAAGCCTCCACTGATAAGCGCAAGATCCCAGCTGTACATCGGCGAGATGAGGAGGCAGCCAAGCTTGAGGATCGGCGTGCGGCACGTGCGGTGCATATGGCGTACGAAAAGCCCTCAGACTCAGCGCTGGGTTCTCCCGCAGACGATGTTTTTGAGGATCAGTCTACTGTATCTTTACCGAGAGATGGCACTTTGACTGGAGATCATACTCCCCCAACCGGTAGTATCATCGACGGCGACATCGGGAGTGGTATCAGGCGAACGGGCAGTGTTCGCAGTCGATTGGCACAGCGACACCGAGGCTCATCGGGCGCCACTTCTTCAACCATTGGTGCAATTGGCGCCAACGCTGTGGCCTTGGGTCTTCCAGGTGTCAATTCTAGTGTCCCTCGATTGACCGGCTTCGCTGTTGCGAGCAAGAAACGCAATCGTGACTTCCACCAGCTGTTCCGAAGTGTTCCCGAGGACGATTACTTGATCGAAGACTATAGCTGTGCATTGCAGCGTGAGATCATTCTTGCTGGTCGCATCTATATCTCCGAAGGTCATATTTGCTTTTCAAGCAACATCCTTGGATGGGTCACTACTCTCGTCATTAGTTTCGATGAAGTCGTGGCCATCGAAAAGGAGAACACGGCCATGGTCTTTCCCAATGCAATCGCTATACAAACTCTACATGCGCGCCATACATTTCGGAGCTTGCTCAGCCGTGAATCCACGTATGATTTGATGGTCAATATCTGGAAGATCAACCATCCCTCTCTCAAGAGCTCTGTCAATGGAACTCGAGTGACAAACGGAACCGGTGACAAGACAGAGAAGGTTGGAGAAAGCGACTCAGAGAGTGACGTCTCCGACGAAGACGAGATCTACGACGAGGATGAGGAGGGTGATAATGCCGACAGTTTCTTTGAAGCCGGGGCCAGTGCCAATGCGAGCGAAAGGTCGTTGCCAGCGAGAGCCAAGTTGAGCCGTCAGGCCTCGGGCCTGTCTACCAACGAAATGGCACTTACAGGAGGACAGGCTACCAACGGTGACGCCAAAAATGGCGACAAGTCAGGCGCCTCGAAGGAACCTGATTTCCCTGGCCCGTCCACTCACGCGCCAACCGAATACACTGACCCCAACGGTCAGTACGAAAAAGTCATCAAGGATGAAGTGATCCCGGCACCGCTTGGGAAGGTCTATTCTTTGGTCTTTGGTCCGGCGTCGGGCGAGTTCATGACCAAGTTCCTGGTGGACAATCAAAAGTCTGGCGAGCTGCAATTCGAAGGAACAACAACTGGCCTGACCAACGAAAGCCCAATCAGAAAGTATTCGTACATCAAGCCTCTCAATGGCTCCATTGGGCCAAAGCAAACCAAGTGCATCACTACCGAAAATCTGGACTTTTTGGACTTGGAAAAAGCCGTCCTTGTCACCCTGGGTACGCAAACCCCCGACGTGCCCAGTGGGAATGTCTTTGCGACGAAAACCAAATATCTCTTTACGTGGGCAGCTGGTAACCAAACTCGCTTTCTCATGACCTGCACCATTGAATGGACGGGCAAAAGTTGGTTGAAAGGTACGTTACTCCTTATAAAACTTTAGAACGAAAAGTCTAACAGCTCTAGGTCCCATCGAGAAAGGTGCGATAGATGGCCAAACGGCGTTTGGTACCGAGTTGCTTAAATCTTTGAAAATTGGCGTTGTCCCTCGTGGCCGCGCCAATGGTGCAGGCCGAGGTAAGCATCGGCGCAAGAAGGGCGATGCCGGCGCTATCGAGACGTCTGCAACCGCATCCATTAAGGCAGCCGTGGACGCTAGCGCAGGCCAGGCCGAATCTTGGGGTCTGTTCGAGCCTGTTCGTCCCTTGCTGGAACCGTTTACCAGTATCCTCAAACCTCTCTGGAGTGGCAACATGGCGATTCTCATCGCTGGTCTTTTATTGTACATGATTTTCTTCCGGTCGCCATCAAAACCATCTGGTTTCACACCTGATATAGGATGCCCTGGCCTAGCTCTACCCCAACGAATTGCCGCGTACGAGGAAATGTGGCGTCGTGAGGAAAGCGAGTTGTGGAACTGGCTGGAAGATCGAACGGGCATGGATGGCCTCGTCTTTCCTACCTTGCATCACCGAACACCCGAGCCTCGTGCCAGTCGAAAATCATCTCGTGTGAACAGTGCTGATGAACACGAGCTTGCTGCGCGACTTCGCGAGGAGAAGGTCTCTGATCGCGAGATGGACCATGCCATTCGGACCACCCGTCAGCGATTGGACGTCCTCGAAGAAATGATGAACAACCGCAATGCACAACGTTCATCTGATGAAAATTCTATTCGAAGCGAACTGTGAGACCGGTCCTTCTTCCCTTCCTACACTCCAAATTTCTTCATGGAGCATTCTCCTATCGCTCTCTTATATCCTCCCTGTCTTTTCCTCTGTCTTGTACCCTCCAACTGTCTACATCTCTCTACTACACTTTCTTCTGCGGATTTGACAGAACCCCAAACCCTCTGATCTCCGCCTCTCCGCCTCTCCCAACCTCAAAAGATTTACCCTGGTCACTCCTTGCATACCTTTCTGTTCCTTTCTATGTATATGAGCGTCAATTGTTGTTCATACGGGTGTTCATCCAGCGGTGTCGGCTGCCATCTGCGATTGTGAGCGTTTTGCTTGTTACCTGTCCTTCTCTGCGGGTTCTGCTGTACAGTTAAGGGAAGTTCTCTTCAGTGTGTGCTTTTATTCAATACTTTTACCGTCTGGTACCATCTTAATGGACCGCCGAAGTTGGTGTCAATAGCAACTGGCGTACATAGACCAACATCGTCACATATTTCCTGTCATGGAAGACGTCAGTCTCTGGCTTTCCTGGCTTCTACGTCTGGTATTGTATGTCGTTGCACGATTTACATTCTCGATCATATTTACATGGTGCATCAAACTATTCTCTCAACTCCCGACTCCTGACCTGAGAAAGCTCCTTATTTCTCGCTGTGGATGTTTGCCAAGGTCGAATGCCAGATTCAAACACATCATCAATCTGCTCCAACGTCAAGCGAGCCGTCTCAGGTACCAGCACAAACGCTAGAACCGTGATCACCAAAGTGACGCCAGCATAGAAATACCCAACATTCGGTCCCATGTTCCCATAATCCGGGTCCAGCATATACGGCGTCCAAAAGGTGGCACCAAAGGAGAAGATGCCATAAAATATAACCGTATTTGCCTGTCCATACGTTCGCAGAGACACGCTGTGCATCTCGACTGATGCTAGACCCGCACTCGGTGCAATAGTTGCACCAAACACAAAAGCCCATAGGCAGAGAAAGATGACCACCACCATTTTGGAAGTTCCATCCTGACCAAGCGCTGTGCTAACGGATGACAGGACCAACATACATGTCGCCATGGTTATATACCCGGTCAAGATGGCCAGCCGACGCCCACCATATTCAACGACGAAAGGACCGATGAATGATCCGCCGAGGATACACAGGCCGATCACGACGTTGATCAGGTATGGAATGCTCAGTCCAACGCCTTTCAAAAAGGTCGTGGCGTATGGCTGCACGAATTGAATTCCCGTCACTGCCAATCCGACCATGACCAGTGCTGAGATGAAAGTCCGCCGAATCTGCGTCTTGTGGTAGATATCAAGCCATGAGACATCCTTCGAGCGTGTTCGTTCTGCCTTGATATGAGCCATGATATCTCTCATCTGCGTCGTGATCTCCATCGAGTGCGGATCCATTCGATACAAAGCACTAAACGCCAGTCTCGCTTCATTCTCTCTTCTCAAATCCTTGCTGAGAATCCACCGCGGCGATTCGGGAAACATCAAGATCCCCGCGCCGAGAATGAATCCCAATGGAATCTGGCACAGGATAGGCGTTTTCCACTGCCAGTTATTACGCGGCTCGAGCTGTGCAGAACCTGCGCATACAGCCGACGAGGCAACATTCCCCATCGCCAGACCGACATTGTATAGACCCAAGGAAAGCCCACGCTTGTGCGCGACGATACACTCCGATCCGTAGGTTAAGCTCGCGGTCATGAGTTGCCCGATTCCCACTGCACTAATACACCGACACACCATGTAATGCTGGAAGCTCCCCGTTCCGCGTCCGCCAGTTCCTAACATTCCCGCTGCGCCGATGATGGCGAATGTGCAGCCAATTTGGATAGAGCCTCGACGGCCAACATATCGCCCTGAGAGCCCGGAGACACCGCCGCCCAGAGCGATGAACAAGTAGTTCAAACTGATCAGCGATTGTTGTAATGGCGTGATAGAGCATTGCTCGACTACTTTGTCGGTCGTTGGATCGAGTAGTTGGCTGCAGGTGCCGAACGCTCGTCGGTATGAAGGCATGATCAACACGGTGCCAGAATATCCATTGTCGAAGTTTGCTATCCACGCTGCAAATGATATCCAGAGTGATAGGCGGAGCATGGCTGCCGTTGAAATTTTTTCTTCTTTTTGCGTTTTAGAGGTTTGGCTGGAACTGAGATCGGGCGTAGCCCTAGACTCGATATCGTCGCTTCGCATGGTGGGTGTTTTTCATTGAGATTCGATTCATTCGAGAATTAATTTAAGCCCTTTGCTTGTCTAGCCCCTGTTTTTGTCTGTTCGTCATATATGGACTGCAGGCTCGGCAGGTTCGGCAATCTGTCTACATACCACAGGCGCGGCGCACATAACCAGATCGATCATCAGGAATGCGGATAAGCTACAGGAGCCAATGAAATTGAGAGTTGAAGCTGGGTAACGGGCACTTCCTGCTTTGGTTTTCTCTAGAAGCTTGGACTGTTTATGGCCCGTCTGATTTGGAAATATGAGGTCACTGGACATCTATGGGACTAACGGTGGCCGTGAATATAGTTAGATGAATGTACCACCTGTGCAGGAATTAGCAAGAATGTGATGACCGGAAGATAAGCAAAGCCACTTTCTGTTTTTTGTCTTATTATATGAAAAGAACGCATCTTTTACCCAGGTACCTAGGTAGTCGTGAACCTTGGAAATTATGGGATCGCCATGACAATGTAGGTAGGTGTCAGTTTCACTATTTAATTGTAATACTTATGATAAGCAAATCAAGTGTACTAGAGATTGAATTACGGGAAAGACCTACCTACCTAGGTAGGTACATGCTGTTCCGTAGATTGTAAATGTGTTTTATATGATCAGATATTGGATAGTTGGTGCAGGTGGTTCTTGTTTAATGATCTCGTTTGAAATATATAGTTCATCAACAGTGACAATTCCTCGCTTCAGACTTGACACCTGGGCAGCTCGCGAAGAATTTCGAAAATCTCTTTTCGAATGTAGAGCAGTATACACAACAAGCTAGTAGATGATATTAAACCTTGATCTCAGATAACAATTGTCGGGATTAAAGTCTTTGGATATACTCCGGGGCAGTCACGTGTTCAACAATAGAGAAGACTCCACTGACATCCACCCTCTTCCACCAGCACCCACAATGCAACTCTCGACGACGCTAATCCTATTAGCCCTTTGGATTGGTAAGAGCAGTTCGACCACTCTGCACGGCCAAACGCCAAGCTATAGTGCAAGTCAGGGGCACAGACAATCGCTAACACCACACCAGTTTTCAGCATCTGGAGAGCACGACGCGAAGCATCAAAGCCAATGATTCCACACGGAAAGGTGACCAACGTCGACAAGTAAGATGATATACCGGGCCTCAAGTCAAGCTCAATTCTAACGGAAGAATGAACAGCGACGTCATTTTCAAGGCGCTCACCTCGTCCGGCCCCGTCGTGATCGATTTCTACGCTACCTGGTGTGGACCCTGCCGAGCTGTCTCGCCGAAAGTAGGCGAGCTCAGCGAGAAATATACGAATGTGCGATTCATTCAGATCGATGTGGATAAGATGAAGAAGGCAGCTCAGGATTTCAATGTGACTGCCATGCCGACTTTTGTCTTCTTGAAGGATGGACAGGAGTATGCGAGGGTGCGCGGGGCTGATATTCGGGCGATGGAGAAGGCGATTCAGGAAATTTCTGCATAATGGGGTATGCGTAGGTTTAGCCAGCAATATGACTAGCCTTTTACCTAAGATTACAAGTCACGACTATCTGTTATTATGCGACTTGCTACTACAGTACTAAACCTGACTACGTATCATGCCTCCGAGGGTCTGGAGAACCAGAATTCTTCATGGTCCAATGGTCTGAGGCAAAGACAAGCAGAAGATTTCGCCTCGGCGGATTGAAAAGACTGCAAATGGACTTAAAAGCCATTCTGTCTTACCGACGCTTACAACTCGATTTACAATGTTCAACACTCAGATGTTGGATAGAAGGAAATTTTGTATATTAGGCGAGACGCGATCTGATGCAAGTATAATCGAAACACATCAAGACAAAACCAATGGTATTTGACAGGAACCCTGCAACTTCCACCCTCGATCGTTTTCAAGCAAAAAAGCGCTTACAGGACGGAGCCAAGGGCAACGCAAGGAAGGCCAGCGCCAACGAGGTCGTCGGACTGAAGAACAGATTAGCAAGATTCATGAATCCAAAGTGATGCACACTTACAGCAGTGGAAGGAGAGTTCGCACAGCAGGCGACGTTCTGCTTGCACTTCTGGTTGAGGATATCCTGGAGGGGAACACCGATGATGGCAACTGGAGGCTGTTAGCAACAACATCGAGATATATAGTAGGAAAGAAGACATACCCTGAGCATCCAGCTTGGAGCACTGGTCGAAGATACCAGCACCCTGGGCACCAGAGCCGCTACCGATCAGGTTGGAGAGGAGACCACCACCAAGGCCAGAGTTGACATCGGTGGTGTCACCGGCGTAGGTTGCCTTGTTGCAGCAAGAGAGCTGAGCCTGGTCACCACACTTGGACTGACCCTCCTTGACGGTCATACTGTCGGGGATGGGCCACTTGACGTTGCCGTGGCCAGGACCCTGCATGGCATTGTTCATGCCCTCGGTGGGCATAGAAGCAGCCAGGGTGGAGAAGGCGAGGACAACGGCGCTCAGAGTGAATTGCATTGTGATGGATGATTAAAGATTAGGTCTTTAATAAAAGATGCAAGGGTATATGCGAGGAAAATGCTTTGAAGGTAGAGAGAATAGAAGTGTGTGATGAAGAAGTCAAGACGATTCCGACGACGCCTTTTATCTTTCCAGATCTGTGTTTGCTTTGCTTTGATCCTCGAGTCACGGTCGATATTCTCAAATCCATTTTTGCGGTCATTTTTGCAGTTGGAATGTCCCACGCAAGGGTGTGGCGCTTGGTGGCTCTGATCTTCATGAGATGAAGCTCCTCGATTGGTGAACTTCACCCTTCCGGAATTTAAGACTTGATTAGACTAGCCGTATTCTCCTTGGGACTATATGTCCCTGCATTCCCACGAGATGGTGGCATCTGCGAGAGTGACCCTACTGGGGAGGTTAATTGATCGAGTCCACTTTACTAGGACTCGACCCTGTTTGCGACAAAAACAATCCTACAATTTGACTCAGGGCAAGGATAGTTAGTATGCGGGTCTTTGCATGCGATTGTACACGCTCTAGAATAACCATCCCCTGGCTAATTTCATGTCGCTATTCTCCTTTAGCATGGAATGCACTATCCAGTTGGACTTCATAGCCATTCATACCTAGCCATTAGAGGTGCCACACATCAAAACAAGCACGATCTATACAGAAATAAAGATTACTTGACTTATATTATTCCGTTCAGCAAAAACTCAGTAGAAATCTATTATTTACTATATCGCCACTAATCAATTCGGTCCACAATCAGATCATCGTTGCGATCGCAGTCTCAAGTGCCAGCCCTGTCGATCATCTGCTCGAGACCAGTCCACTCGAGTCCATTCTGGATCACGATGGGCGACCAAACAGATCGACAAAATACAGGGAAGGAATGGATTGTCGTACCTGGAGATCCGATCCGCTGTCCATACTTGCAACCTTGTTGGCCATGAAAGATGAGTCAACTATCTAGTAAAAATGGTTCGTTACAGTGTTTGAAAATTATGAGAGATATACTTGGGACTAAACAGGGTGGAACAGGGTGAAACTCTCATTGGGTTGAAGAACGGCTCTATACCTACAAGGTTGGATGTGTCTTGTTTATGGCAATACTGCTAGCTTTCTTTGATCAGCACTAGATAAAATCTACACATAATTTTGCATTGTAGTTGACATATTGGCTATGACTTGGATGTACTTGTATGCGCAATCTATTCATCCGAATTCTGTTCACTATACTGAATGTCACCCATCAGATCAAGAGCCTCATCCGCAGTAATCCGACTAGACGGCAAGAATCGCATCAATCCCCGAGTAATGTGAAGTAAAGGTTGAAGCGTTGGACCAGTCACCCTCTCCGCAAACTTTTGCTCGAAATGTGACGGTCCGTCGCCTGGAGTAATTAGCGAGTGTCCTTTTTTAGTCTGGATCATTGACTTACCTTCTTCAAGCGTGAGATCATGGTGAGAATTCATCTGCATTGATTTCCATTGAGACTCCCATTCCACTGGCAATTTCTCCACAAATCCAATCATCTGAAAAATATAGACATCATCTTCGCCAAGATACCAGAACGGCCATGTCGTGAATAAAAAGGAATAAATCTATATATCTGTATCAGTATACTCGCCCTCAAAAGGGGTATTCCACTCTAAGGAATAATCAACGTACCATGCAACCCACGCGCCATAAATCAACGCGATAATCAAAAGAGTCCGTAAAAATGGTCTCCGGCACTCGTAATGAGCCTGGCTGGGCTAACTTTTCAGGCTCCTCCCCGAAGAAGAAACTCTCTCCGAAATCCAGGAGCCGGATTTCTTCGTCGTCCTCGTCTATCCACTCTTCCCATTCTGCTGCTTTGACTATTTGGGTCGGCAATCCATTTTCTAACGGCGTGTTGTCAAGCCGAGCTAGTGGCTCGATTTCCGGAGATCCAAGAATTTCAAATAGCTGCTCTTCTGTTGCGTTTGACAAAGAGCTGCAAGTAAATGCGATGTTCCGACCGCTGATATCTAAGAAGAATTAGAGCTCAGCTGTGATGGGCTATAGAGGAGATAGATCTTACCGCCATGACACATGCCGACACTATGAATAAACTTGACAGCTTTGAACAGCTGCGTAGACATTTGAAGAATTGTCTCTGAATCAAGACTATCGTTTCCGCTGCGGTAGTCTGTGAGGACCTTATCAACGGTAGGACCAAGCAATTCCAAGACAAGACATTGGTGGACGCCGTTAGGACCTTCGTGGGTAAATTGATCAAGCAGCTGGACAATATAGTTTAACGAAAGTCTTCCATGGTTCTCTAGACGTTTCAAATGTTGTAATTCGCGTGACCGCGAATTCGCGGTCATGATTTTCAACGATACCCATTGGTTTCGGCTGATATATGATTAGCAGGTCAGATGAAATAGATTCAGAGTAAACTAACTCTTGGTCCTTTGCAAGCCATACGGTGGAAAATCCACCCCATCCTAGTTTATGATATACCTTGTAGCGACCATTGTCAAACGTATCTCCCAGGTTGACCGGGTGATAACCCCCTGGCTTGTACCTGGATAGTGACTCTTGAGTATAGAGAAGATTGTGTTGGCTGAATAGAGACAAGTCCATTCTTTAGATAGTCATGAAGTGAGAAAGATACCTAGGTAGTTACGCGCCTCCGTTCGGGGAGTCTATTACCCCGGCACTAAACCATCTTGAGAAAGGATCGCCAGTTAACGGGCCGATTGGCGTATATCTTCTATGTCATTGTTCTCGGAATGGATGAATTAAGCATCCTATTTATCTGCCTGGACAGAATCAGAGGCTGTGCATGTCTAAATTTCTATATTCTCCGAGCTTATGGGATATATAATTAACAGAAACATCTCATACATACCTTGACTAACAACAAGAACCATCTCCCCACTTCACTATACAAACCAACTCAATGTCAACGACAGCTTTCTTCGGCGCAACGGGCGGCTGCACAGGAGCCTGTCTCGCGCACACTCTTCGTAATGGCAACAACGCCATCGCCCTCGCACGAACTCCCAAAAAGTTAACCACGCAACTCCTCGAGCAACCAGGTCTAACACAAGAGCACCTGGACAAACACCTCCGCATCATCGAAGGCGACGCAACAGACATCGAAGCCGTCATGAAAACCCTCATAGTAACCGAAGACATCAGTAGCACAACGCTAGTCTCCAAGATCATCTCCGGGGTCGGCGGCACACCCGTACTCTGCTTTACCCGGTCCTTATCTTGGGAACAAATGAAAATGCGCATCTCCTCATTCCCGCATTTTGATCTCACGAATCCGAATATCACCGAGCAAACCACGCGCGCGTTACTCGGGGCGCTGCACCGACTGGCTACAGAGCGGTTTCCGTCTTTTGCGGATTATGCAGTGGTTGCGCCGCGGGTGACGGTCATTTCGACGACGGGGAGTCATGAGGGGATTCCTGATGTGCCTTTTCTGCTGCGCTGGATGTACTCAAGTACACTGGCGATTCCACATGCGGATAAATTGCAGATGGAGAGGTTGTTGAGGGTGGAAGGTTCGAAAGAGGAGAGTCTGGTTTGTAAAGGTGTGGTTGTTGTTCGGCCCAGTCCGTTGACGGGGGATCATCGGATTGCTGCGAATGGAGAGAAATCAGGGCTTGATCAGGTGCGAATAGGGACTGATGAAACACCTGCGGTGGGATATACAATTTCAAGGTCTTTGGTTGGTGAGTGGATGCATGAGGAACTTGTCAAGGAGGATGGAGACAAGTGGGTGGGAAAGGGAGTGACGTTGACTTATTAAATTTGAAATGGATATGAGCAACGGAAATAGTTTACATGTGCTATTCAATCAGTGTTGACATAGATGCTATTCTGAGCAATGCAGCAAGATCGGAAAAATCACAATGCAATATCATGGACAAAGCTAGTGGATCAACCATCACGGCCAGAACCAACAAGGGGGAATCATAGAAGCAAAAAAAAAAAAAAAAAAAAAAGCTTGACAGCGATTAAAAAGCAATATGTAAGCAAGGTAAATATAGAGCGTGTTCTTCCAATACCATTCAAATCCATGGACGCCAGAACTTTGGATATATCTTCGCTGATCAAGATCAAATAGAAGCCAGACATAGAGCTGCACAATCGACAACCTCCAGGATAAGTGTCGAGGTCGTGCGTTATTAGTTGTTATTGAGAAATTCCTTGCAGAATCACATCATCGTCGTCGTGAAGCAGTGAAAAGCATCAACGAAGAGACGCTCAAGTGCCGCCATAAGGAGCCGGGCGATCGACTTGCATGCTGCGGCGCTCTTCCTTAACTTTGCGCTTCTCCATCTTTTTCATAGCCTCCTCGGTGAGCTGCTGGCGGAAGAGCCGTTCCACAATTTCTTTCTTGCGAGTCATCCGATCGCCAATCATGATCATCACACCACCTGAGATGTTGCAAGTAATGGAGCAGCACAGAATAGCGGTAGTCGCGGCAATGGGCCGTTCATGATAATTTGGGATACCCCAGGTAACTCCACCAAGCGCCATCTGGAGAAAAGAATGACAATCCAGTAGGATGACGACAATGATGAGGATACGCATGGGAAATGCATGGTGAGTCCCGGTTTCGTGAGGTTTGTAAAAGGTATGAGACTTGGCGAGTTTGGTCTGGTGGTGAATCAATCGGAGCTGCTGACGAGGGTCAAGGACCGAGTACTCGTGCTCATCCTCCTTTGGCGTGTCTCCAAATTCTACATCAATGTCCTTTTCCCGCTTTGTGGGGAGGTCATTTTTGTTCTTCAATTGAGGCAGCCGTCGCTTCTTTCGAAGCTTCCATGTCAAGTGGGTGTAGTGTGCAATGAAGATCATGTGGTAGGTATCTACCGCTCGGAAGGGCGCCAACCCATCACCCATGATGGCAAACAAAGCCACCAAAACGTTGTCGATGACGTTAATGACATAAATCTGTTGATCACCAACGTAAATCCAACCTGATCGTGTTAGCTTGCCGCGGACAAGTGACAAGGTCGTCGAATCCTACCAATCAAGAAGAGCACCCAGGCAAGACCAAACAATGTGATTAGAGTCGCGTAGAGGGTGACAAGGAATCCCAGAGCTAAGATATTCGTCAGTTGTCATCGCTATAGAATATGCAGCGCGAATGCAACTCACGTTTTGAAACATACTGTCCAAATCCTCGCATCGAGCGCTTAAACTTGGACCGGCGAGAATGCAACATGTGTCGGACGTGATCATTCAACTCGATGAAATCTTCCCGAGTCCACCCCTCAATTTCGTGCCCTTCAGGAAGGACAGCATAGCGTGGCCCAACCAGTACAGAAGACATGCTGGTGAAGGGTCGGAGTTGCTCCAGGGTGGGCCGTTGCTTGAGCTTAGAATCCTCGGACATATCCCCCTCATCTGTTGTTGTTCCCTGCTCTTCGTCCGGTGGAGGAGGCCGTGACAGGGTATACGTGGGCATGCGATTGACCAAGCCACCTAGATTGGGCACGAACAAGGAGTTCTGGACATTGGTAAGAGTAGAGAGCGCCGAAACCTCGGGATCTAATGTGGCGGAACTTGTTAGCATTTAGGATGTCCTCCGCTTTGGCACCAAAAAAGTATGAAGAGTCTTACCAATCACGTCGAGGACATCGACTATATGCGGCCCGTACTCATTCATCTGCTGTCGTTGTTCCCGATCCTGTTGAGTGGAGACGGTCGGTGGAGCCCCTGTCACTGTCGAGGCGCGGTTCCGAGAAAAGCGGTTCAATGCTGCTTGGCTAGTTCGCCTTAGCCGACCTGGTGGGCGCTGCAGGGCTGGCTGAGGAACTTCAAGATGTTCTGGAGCATGTTGCTCTTTCTCTTGTTGCTCTTTCTCAACGGCGACAGTATCTTGCGCGCTGGGTGTTGCTGACCCAACTTGCAAGGATCCGTGACGAGAGGATTCTTCAGGGAGAGGTAACATGTATGATCCCGCCCGCGTGATGACGTCCGGCGGAGGGGAAGACCATCGCCCGGGACGTGGCTCGGAACTGCTGCGCCGGCGTCCTGCATACCATGAATCATCTTCTTCGGCCACCGGCGATCTGGTCGAGACCTGTTGGCTCAGCGACGGCCCAGCTTGGGGCTGCTCGAGCTCGAGATTCTGCGGTTGGTTGCTAACGCCATCTGTATTGACAGTGTCCAAGGAGGCGGCGGAGGGTAAACGCGACAGTCGAATACTCGGTCGACGGACCCGACCCATGCTGCCCCGAGAACGTAAAGTGGCCAGGGGAGGCCTGGTGGAGGACTGCTGTGAGGATTTCTGCCCCGGGCGATGGTCCCGGGCTGGGGAATCCTCCACAGGCTCAATGCGATCCATAAGAGGCGACAGGAAACAGGGGAAGGGGCTTTCTGGAAGAGGCTGGGAAGAGATGGAGACGAGGCAGACAATCGAAGACCCAGCGGAGAACCAAATAATAGCCCAACTCCCCCATAACCATTCAGCAACAGCACAAGAACGAGATTCCGAAAGAAAACAATACTAAAGTCTGGGCCAGGGACTCTTGATGCGGGCAGACTGCTGAGTCATCGAACCAAGATTCTGCCAAATTCTTGTCCAATTCTTGATTTTGATGGAGTGACGACGATAGTGGAGTCGACGCGGAGTCTGTGCGAAGCCAAGATGTCGATCAGGGTGCTGGCAATTAGTTTGCCATCTCTCTACGGGAGTAGAAAAGACCGTCATTGTCTGCAGGTGCGCCACTGGAATCATCCCGCAAGGGCGCTGGTGGCAAATTAGCAGAACCGGCCATAGCAAGGGTTAAGGGGTTGGATAGACAGTTTCTTGACGATGGGAAGAGTGGAGTCGCCTGGATTTGGCTTTCTGGATCTACACTTGCATGCTGCCAAATGTATACAAACCGGAATACTCCGTCCACGAGACTAGATTCCTGATTCACACTTCACCATAAGTCATCAATTTGGCGGAAATTCATTTCAGATGTCATCCATGATCGAATGGAATCATAGGGAGATTTGTGGTCGGCCAAATCAATCAACCAAAACCTTTGTTTACTTTGTGATCCCGTTTGCCCCTGAAGCAGTCGCTAAACATCGGGTTGGTATCTCTATGGAAATCCTTTAATGTAAACATCCGATACCCTTAGATGTTCAAACATTTGCTCAATATTTAAGTGTCTTCAGTCCGATGAAGTTGACAAAATAATACTCTCGTCGAAAGGCCAAGTAGTTACGTGGTTCCCCCGATGACGTCGTTCCTATTACAAAATATCATCGTGCCTGAAAATGACACTTGAAACATTCAACTCATCAAAGTCTCCAACTTTGTCAGAATCCTCGCAATCAAGCAGTCGCAAGCGCTCTGTTTCTGTGATTTTTGAATCCGATCAACCAGAACAGGGAGCAGACACTGCTCAACAGCCTTCTCGGGCTTTCTCATCGAGCTCATGCTCACAAGATTCTCCCAATCCCTTCACAAGGGACTTCTTCGACCACATGGGAGCAGTCATTCTGGATGTATTTCCATTTCGAGAGTTTGCCCGTAAGCATCACTGTAGGGCAGGCGATGTTTTTGATGCCCTCAATGCTGTGGTCATTGCCCCTCTTCGCGGACAGAATTCGGATGACTCGGATCATTACCGATCCATCACCAAAAGATGGAATGCTGACTCGGAAGACCTTCCTGATACCACGAGTCAGTCTGGTGGCCGGAAGAACGATCCCATCGAGATCGCTAGTAGTGATGACTGCGACATGAACGATGCCGGTTCCGTTTCATCTCAAGAAATGGTGAGCACTGAAAACCCTAGCTGCAGCAACAGCGAACAGGACGCCGTCGTCGTTCAACCATCAGCAAATTTTGATTCAAGCTCTGCTGCCGATACATTGGACAAGATGGTATCAGAGACTGATCTTCCCTTCGAAACCCGAACAAGTAGTCGCTGGTCGGGAAATCCACCTGCTGATCGGATCAAGGCCCGAATCGACCGCTGGGGGACTTATGTCCCCATGAGCAAGTGGATCAAAGGACGGCACCGAGCTCGCCGACAGCTCAGTGATTCGATGTCTGAAAAAGAGTTTCAAGAGTGGCTCAGTCAACAGAGGTATGAAAATGAAGATGACGGGCCTTGAAAGCCCTTGTGCTTGGAAGAGGATGTGTCCGATATCTCACTTGTCTCTTTGCTCTAATTTCAGTGGACGAATTTCATATTTCAAATTCGGTTGAAACGTGGAGAAGAGGTGTGGCAAGTGGAGCAGGCTGAGGTGGAAGATCGATCCTGTTCTGAGTTCATCTGAAATCATCAGTATCGTGGAGAGGATCATGCGAGCACTAAAATCGTAGTTGAAGATATCGGATGTAAAGAAGTTTGTGATCAATTGGATTGTTCCACATAATGTCAATGTCTACATTGTAGAGGCTCATGAAAGCAACAATAACAAAGATCGAAGACCATGGCACCTCGAAGAATTGAGTGGCGTGGGTCTCCAGTATGACATCAAAGCTGTTGCTAAGGGGTCGAGGTGATTTGGGGTAGCATTTGGGGGCACTTGGGGGCTTGGATTGGGGTACCAGTGCCCCTAACTCTCCCCTAGCCCGCCCCGAAAGGCACCCGAAGTGCACCCCCAACTCGCCCAAGAACGCCCAGCCTTCACCGATTCAATTACTGTCCCAACAAGGCTAGTGCTCACCGCCTCCTCCTTTCCAACTTCCTTCGCCAGGGCGAGTCAGACTCTCTTCCTTTCCTTCCTCCAAGAGCCAACAACTGCTGTCTTCCATCTATCTCTTCTCCTTTTTCAATTGGTATCTAGGGCACCAAGCTACCCTGCTCCTTCCCTCAATTCTCCCCCTCGTCAAGTTCCACCGATCTCGGCATAACAAACATCCCCTCTGTTTGTTTGACACAACCCACTCAAGCTTTTTCCATCTCAACCTCCTTGTGTCTTAACACCGTCAACATGTCTGCCGTCGACGCTGCCACTGAGAACCTGGCCTCGGCCACCATCAACGAGACCCCCAACACAAACGGCACCCCCGCGACCACGCAGGCTACCGACGCCGCTGCCGCCAGTGCTGATGAGGGCCGTCGTCTGTACATCGGAAATCTCGCCTACGCGACTACCGAGGAGGAGCTCAAGGACTTCTTCAAGGGCTACACCATGTACGTAGCAATCATCTCAAAGCTTTCTGAGAATAATGTTCGTTCAATTGGGATGAAAGACTGACTCGAGTCACAGCGAGAGCACCTCGATCCCGGTGAACCCCCGCACCAACCGTCCCGTCGGATATGCCTTTGTGGATCTCACCACTGCTTCTGAGGCCACTGCTGCCATTGAGGCCCTCTCGGGCAAGGAGATCCTCGCGCGCAAGGTGTCGGTGCAGCTGGCCCGCAAGCCAGAGCCGACGGAGGCCAAGGATGGTGCTGCCAGTGGCGGTGAGGGTGCCAGCGGCACTGAGGGGCGCAAGCGTACTGGCGGTCGGGGCCGAGGCCGTGGTCGCGCTCGTGGCCGTGGAGGCCGCGCTGCTCGCGGTCGTGGTGTAAGTTTCATTACAATCTTGAGTTGCGGTGAAGGGTACTGACTTGCTGAAAGGGCCAGGATGGACAAGAGGAAACCGCGGCTAATGCTGCCGAGCCTGCTTCTCAACCCGAGACTACTACCGAACCTGAGGCTACTGCCACCGAGGGAGCTAAGCAGCAGGCCAAGCCTCGTGCCCGCCCTCAAAAGCAGCGTGGTCCTCCTGAGGATGGTATCCCGTCGAAGACTAAGGTCATGGTCGCTAACCTCCCTTACGACCTGACTGAGGACAAGGTTCGTCATCTTGACCGGCACTGCGAGGACGCGTACTAATGATCCATACAGCTCAAGGACATCTTCACCGACTACCAGCCTGTCTCGGCTAAGGTGGCCCTTCGCCCAATCCCCCGATTCATGATCAAGAAGCTCCAGGCCCGTAACGAGCGCCGGAAGACCCGTGGCTTTGGCTTTGTGAACCTTGCCTCCGAGGAGCTTCAGAACAAGGCCGTCAATGAGATGAATGGCAAGGAGATCGACGGCCGCACTATTGCTGTCAAGGTCGCCATTGACAGTCCTGGTAAGGAGGACGATGTCAACGCAGCCGCAGACAAGTACGAAGAAGCCAACCCCCCGGCCGACGAGAACACCGCCCCGGCTGCTGTTGCTGCTGATGCTGCTACTACGGCCGCAACCCCTGCCACCCAGGCTTAAATGGCTCTCGACAGTTATTATCGATCGCAGATTGATTGCTGATATGGTTGGGAGGGTATGGGAACATAAGAGGGAGGCCCGTCGTGTGATATGATCATATACGGTCACCCTCGGCTTGAGCCCAGGTCCGCTATGAATATTTTAGCTACCCGGCCAACTGCCATCGAAGGATCTGCGGCAATGAGGGTGTGATGACCTTTTTTTTTACGGATGTCATGGAACGTAACGTCCATGCTGGAGAGCACTCCTTGCTGAGGCCTCCATCCTTTTAACGACTTTTGCCTTCTGTACTGTATCTTAGCACCCATTTAACTAACTGATGACGATCTGCTCTGTGGGTTCGCGCGTAGTTCATTCCAGCGTAGCGCAATGGGGAAGTTATAGCGGTCAAAGAAGCATGTGCTCTGTCCTTGCAAGGCCAACCCTTGGCGATGACGCTAACTCCGAGCCAACTGTCGCCGATCAGTGAGCAGAACTCAGTCTCACGTCCTCCGCGATTAAGCTCTGCATCATTTCATCCTTGACACTCTGGCCAATTCGTCTCATCCTTCTAGTAGGCACTCTCGGCGAAGCGATCGAAGTAGGGGATCGACACTCAAAACAGAAATACTCCGAGTTGCGGCGCCGCGCCAACTTGAGTCCACTCGCCTCCACACCTTTGAACTTGCACACCTCCTTGCAATTGCACGGGGTACTTATTATATTTTCACCAACCATGTCTCGCATGTGGGAAGTCGATCCAGAGACAAAGACCAAGGTGCGCCCGCCCCCATCTCTGCTACACGTCGACCCTGAGCTTCGCCACGAGGGGAGCTGACACGATCTAAACGAACCTCCAGCTCCTTCAGATCTCCAAAACCAACGGAAATGAAAGATGTTGCGATTGTGGTGCGCCATCGCCTCAATGGGTGAGTCTCATCTCCTTGATACATCTTGTCGCTTGCCTCTCTACCCTTCCGGCCTTGGGCCACGACCACAGCTACAATGGATGCTAACTTTTGGCCTCGGGCCAATCGATGCAGGCGTCCCCTAAATTCGGAACTTTCATCTGCTTGAACTGCGCTGGGACACATCGTGGGCTTGGTGTACATATCTCCTTCGTTCGTTCGATTACCATGGACGCCTTCAAACACGCCGAGATCCAGCGCATGGAGCTGGGAGGCAACGAGCCTTGGAAAACCTTCTACGATGCTCATCCGGTGACCGTCTCAGAAGGTCGCACCTTCGAAGACTCGACTATCAAGGAGCGCTACGAAGGCGACGCGGGCGAGGAGTGGAAGGAACGGCTGGCGTGTAAGGTCGAGGGCCGCGAATATGTGCAGGGCCAGGAGAAGAAGAACAACACCAATGCCTCGCGGTCAAGCACGCCAATGAGTCTCAGTGGCGGAGGAGTTGCGGCTCGCACTGGTTCGCCTGCTGCGTCGTCTATCCGGTCGCACGATAGCCAGCGGGGTGGGCCACACACCAAGAAGGAGCAGAATGAGGCTTACTTTGCGAAGCTTGGCAATGATAATGCTTCTCGGTCGGATGCTCTCCCTCCCTCGCAGGGTGGGAAATTTACTGGTTTTGGTGGTGGGTTACCTCCCAGTCCTCCTGGTGATCGCCGGTCCTCGCCTTTTGGGGGCTTCGGCGGGCTTGGAGGATGGGGTGGAGGAGGTGGTGGCGGTAGCGGCGGCGGAAACCAAGCACTTGATGATTTCCAGAAAGACCCTATGGCATCTTTGACGAAAGGATTCGGGTGGTTTGCGTCGACAGTGGGCAAGAGCGCCAAGGCTGTAAACGATTCATACTTGCAACCCACAGCCAAGCAGGTACGAGAATCCTTCCAGATCCTATTGATTCAAGAATTGGTGAACTATGACTGACAAACCTCCACTCTACAGCTCGCCGAATCCGAATTCGCTGCTCAAGCCCGTGTCCAAGCCACGAACTGGGGCCAGAACTTGCAAGCAGGTGCCCGTGGCGCCGCAGATTCATTCAACCGTTTCGTTGAAGGCGAAGATGACGCCCGACAGGGCGCTACCCGCTCGCGAGTCGATCCAGAGCGCAGGGACTTCTGGGACGACTTTTCATCCCTGGCTTCAGAAGAGCACAAGGGACACGGCCGTAGCGGCTCGCGGTCCGATGTTATAGGAACCGCTGCCATGCGGAAAGGCCCTGTGTCGACACCGTCTACTACCGAGACCACAGTTCCATCCGGGGTAGAACATGGTGAGAAGGGAACTTCATCGACAGCCAAGGGCAAAGATGACTGGGATGATAACTGGTAGTATATAAATGTGTCCGTATCTTACACATGTTATTTATTCCTTTGGCTACGGTTGTGTAGACTGGGAGAGAATCATGCCATGATTGATGTTCGGTGTTGTGCCTCTTGAACTCTTACCTATACCTCGCTCGTGAAAGAAATATTCCTTATAAGACGGAAACATGTATAACCTTCGCTATTCTCCGGTGATCTTGCAGACATGCTATTGTTGGCGTTAGAAAGAACCAGGAGTAGCCCATGCATGCACTATATTTGCCGAAGAAAAAGTATATAAGATGAAATGGTACAGATGATCAAGTTACAGTGATTTGTCTAGTATACAAGTATGCCAATTGAGACTCAGGCCGGAGAGACCAAATCGATCAATCAAAAGCCACCTCGCAATTCAGCAAGCACAGCTTTCTGCCGCGGAGCAGACATATTCTCGAATCGATCGACGCTCATGACAAACGTGCCACGACCCGCAGTCAGACTACGCAAATGCTTCAAGTACCCAACCATCTCCTTGAGAGGAACCTTCGCGGTGATGGTGCGCGGCCGGGAAACCGAACCCGGCAAGCTGGCGCCGACGGAGGGCGTCTCGAATGGATCAAGTGGTGCATAGACTCGAGTAGGATCGATAGGAGGCAAGACATCTTCTGCCGGACCAGAACCAGGGACTGAGGTGTCCGTTCCTGTGATTGGCACTTCCTCGTCGAGGGAGAGGATGTGGCCTCCGCGGGAAGAGGAGATGTCATGGACGACGGAGCCGAGGCTAGCTTCGTCCACGCTGATAATGACATTCATGACTGGTTCCATCATTACGGTGCCGGGGCCTGCGAGGAGGTCTCTGAGTGCCGCGGATGTAGCCTGGCGCGCGGCGGCTGAAAGGGCAGAGGTGGTAGTGTCGTTGCCGAAGAGATGTTCTTGTGGGTTCAGTGTGAGTGTGACGCGGGTTTTGTGCATGGGAAATGTGAATTGGGGCCCGCGGGCAAGCGCGGCCAATGTTCCGTTTTGCAAGGCTGTACGAAGTGCCATGGCGTCTAGGCCGGGTGGTAAGAACGGGCTTGTTTCCTCGTCGCCTCTAGATGTTTGCTCGATCTGCAATCCTGGCGCGCGAATGATGATTTGGTTTCCTTCGAATATACCGGCGGCCAAGGTGTCTTCATCCGCTGTCTGGTTGGCTTCTTCCTCGTTGAAGGGCTCTACTGACGCGGTACAGCCTGCCTTGCCTCGGCGGCCGGCAATTTCTTTATCAAAGATTTTGGTGATTGCGGCAGATGTGCCGAGGCCGGTTTCTCGATAGCCGATTTCGATACGGCCCATGGACGCCTTTGCTTTAAGATCGTTAATGAGGCGGTCTCGAGCAATCTCCAGGTGAAGCTCGCCCATGCCGCTTAGCAATGTCTGGCCTGATTCTTCGTCGACGCTCACGTGGAGACTGGGATCCTCGCGGAGAAGAAGAGCGAGGGACTCTTGCATCCGCTTTTCTTCGCTGAGACTATGAGGCTCGACACTGGTGAAGAATACCGGCGGTGGCACGTCAATTGGGCGTAATTGAAGACTGGTGAGCGGCTCTGGTGGAGTGGGCTTGTTACCCGCGTAGGATAGAAGAGTATCGCCCGTTCTCGCATGCTTGAGACCAACGACGACACCAATGTGACCGGCCGGAATCGAGTCCGCCTCGACGGCTTCATTAGCATACATCTTCAGCAAACGCGGCGCACGTTCTGAAACATGAAGATTGGTGTTGAAGAGCAAACTGTTGCGATCCAGCGAACCAGAATATACGCGAACATAGACCAATACGCCACGCTTGGCATCATTGACCACCTTGAACGCGAGTGCGCAGCTTTGAAGCTTGGCAATTGCATCTTTGGGGTCGGTCTGGCTGGTTTTTTTCTTCTTCTTGCCCTTTTCTGGAACAGAAGCTTTCTCGCTCTGCTCCACGATCAAGTCACCTGAGAGCAACCGTCGAAGCCCGCCCTTGACTCCACCAACGCTCACTTCGGGGTCTGGTGCCTCGGGCGGGCTGGGGAGAAGATCGACGACAGCGTCTAGTAAAGGTTGGACCCCCATATTGCGGAAACTGGCGCCTGCAAAGACGGGCACGATTCGGCTTGCTGGGTCGATTACGCAGCGTCGAAGGCTCTCGGTGATATCCAAGGGCGAAACAGCGAGGTGGTCTTCCTCGCATTCGAAGAACTTCTCCACGATTGCTTCGTCTTGCTCGCTTAGCAATTCGACCAATGCAACGCGAGCCTTCCGTAATTCTTGTGCCAGTGATGGTTCTTCCACATCCAATTGCTGAAGGTCAATCATCTTGACGGTTCGGCCATCCTCGCCTTCCTTCCATCTCAAACCTTGGAGGTTGACTGCATCAGCCACACCCACGAAGGGCCCGTTGCCCCCTTCAAACCAAGGGATCTGGCAGAGAGCGGGATAGACGGTCAAACGAGAACTCACTTCTCGTACAGTGCGACCAAAGGCGGCACCATCACGGTCAAGCTTATTCACATAGATCACACGGGGAATTTGGTATGTGCTCGCCTGATGCCAGACTTGCTCCGTTTGCGCCTCGACACCGGCCACACCATCCAAAATGCAGACAGCGCCATCGAGGATACGAAGTGACCGCATGACTTCAAATGTGAAGTCCGCGTGTCCGGGAGTATCAATGAGATTGATGGTGTGTGATAACGCAGAACGTGGCCGAGTCGACTGCTGAGAGCTTGATTGACTTGGCAATTCGTCCCCAGGTGGCCAGTGAAAGGTGATGGCTGCAGATTGGATTGTGATGCCTCTTGCACGCTCTGCTGGCAAGAAATCGGTGACCGTTGAACCTTCGTCCACATCGCCGATGCGCCGCGTAAAGCCACTGTAGAACAACATGCGCTCTGTAGTGGTGGTCTTGCCTGCATCGATATGGGCTATAATGCCAATGTTGCGTGTTCGATCTAAAATTCCGTTCTGACCCCTTACACGCGATGTCGAGAAGTATTGAGCCCATGATGCGTCGAGCCGAGTTACTCTAGGGTAGAGATAGTTCTTGACAGAACCGGGTTGCGTCCTATAGACAAGGCTCATACGGCGCACTCCCAATTGAGGGAGGCGCAATAAAGGAGCCACAACCATATCCACGCAAATTGCCCATGCAGACCAAACCTCGAATGTTTAGACGCGATCGAGAGTGGAGGAAAGGGAAATCCAAAGCGGAGCTGGCGTTCGGCGGTCTTGGCGGCCGCATTCCTATTCCATACGTAACCCACTCCATCCTCCACCCTCCACACCGAGCTCGGCCACTACTGCGGTCTGGTCCTGGGCTGCTATGCGCTTCTAGACAAGTCAATTTCATCGAGATCTCTTGTTCGAGGTATGTCCGTTGTCCCGTGGTAGCTGTGTGGGAGCTACCTGGCCGTTATTGTGGGGGTCGATCCTCATAAATACTGACGCCTGCCATGACAGCTCCGCTTCTTTGATCCTTGTGAATACCCTCTTGCGTCCAATCCCAACCACCATGGACTATTCGGCCATCTCCAATGATCCAGATCACCCCGCGGGCCCCTCGCCATGGGGTTCTCCGCGCGCGGACCGAGTCACCTTCCCCACCTCTGGCAATAATGACATCCCATCCTCTCCTTTGCCTGGCCAAGGTCCTTTCGCAGACAGCACGGAGAACGCGGATAGAAATCATGATGCCAGCTTGCAATCTCCGGACCTGTCCGCGCAGCTGCAAAGTGCACAAATAGGAGATGCAGATTACCCCGAGGAGCAATCTCCATTCGCTGAGCAACAGTCCACGAATGCAGAGCAGCAACGGTCTCAAATCCCTGCGCGCTACCACACTGGCCCACGTCAGAACGCTCGTCCTGCCGCTCCCGTATACAAGATCCAAGGGAAGATCACCGGGTTGGAACGAACTGGCAAGAAGGACCCCGTTCTTCGCTTTGACGTCCATGTGGGTCAATCGCCTTACAATGTACTCACTGATGGCTAACTACGACCCGTTGGGATCTAGACGAATATTCCAAAGTTTCGCACCACGCAATACCGCGATGTTCGCCGCACGCATTCGGAGTTCTCGAAACTCGCCGATCATTTAATCTCGGCCAATCCGGAGGCCCTGGTTCCTGCCGTGCCGCCACCGGTAACTCCGGCCGGTGCGGGCACCGACGAAGACGAGATCCGTGTCAAGGCAGCAATGCAAAGATGGCTCAATTGTGTGCTGAGCAATGAAATCCTCATCCAGGATGACGAGGTTGTCCTGTTCGTGGAGAGCGATTTTGGCTACAGCCCCATGGTTCGAATGAAGCAGCCCGCTACAGGAGTTCGACGCAAAATGTTGAAACAGTTCGCGCCACCGCCGGATGACACCCCTGAGCTTCAATCGGCTCGACCGACTGTAAAGATGTTCTATTTGGGAGCTATGGATTCAAGTCACAAGGTCGACCGTGTTGTGAAGGCCCGTCGAGGTATGATTGTCTTTGACGTTAGTACCTGTTGTCAATGAAAGCTAATAGTCGAAGGTCTGGGATTGGCCGAATCTGAGTTTGGAGTGAAACTTGGTCAGATGCATGTTCAAGAGACACATCCTGGGTTAAGCACCGCCTATCGAAAGCTCGGGAAGATTATCCAAACCGTCGGTGACTTCCATGCAGTTCAGGCTACCGCGGAGGCTACAACGCTTGGGGAGCCATTGGGTTACCACTCTTCCGATGCGTTCATTGTGAAGGAGACATTGACCAATCGTCACATTCTTCTGCGAGACCTTCACCAGGCCCAGCAAAGCGCGCAAAGTAAACGCGCCGCCGCAGAACGGTTGAAAGTGAGCTCTTCAGTCCGTGCAGATAAGGTCGAAGAAGCCATTCAGTCTCTGGAGGAGGCACAAAATCACGAAGAATACTTGAGCAAACGCACCCAACGTGTCACCGCGAATCTAGTCCAGGAGAAACGTCGCTGGTTTGATCGCACAACGGGAGATCTCTTGTTCAGCCTGCGCGAGTACACTTTGCGCCAAATCGAAGCTGAGCGACGAACCCTGTCGACCCTAGAAAGTGTCCGGCCTGACATCCGCTCCATTGATGCATCTGGCGGTTTGAGTCGACTGGGCCGTGAAGCACATCCTGCCACTCGCCGGGCTAATATGGGATCGAGCCAGGGACCCAAGGGCGATGCCTGGAGCGGTGTTCCCCGTCGGCCAGACAGCATGGGTCGCAGCATGAGTGGTAGCTTGACATCGCCTACTGTCGCCGAAGACGATGAGGAAAGCCGTGCAGAGTCCGTCCCGGGCCGTGGACGCTCCACTAGCCAAGCTGATGTGGGCGGAGATGACGATAGTGATCGACTAGATGCGCGCAATGCTGCCAGCCGCCTGGCCACCAGCACTTTCTAATCGACAGCTCCCTCGCGTTGATTCTGTACATGTAGCCTGGACACGACTTCGTGATTCCCCATGATGCCTTTATAATTTGCGACTCGATCATGCTTTTTCGGCTCTGGAGCCAATTCTACGGTCTGTTCGGATATCATCGATAGTTTCTTTCGAGCATTCCAAATGAATATCTGACATGCACACTCTTCACGCTCTCATGGTAATATTACTCGTCCCACTTCGCCCATCTAGCTGTCCCGTCATCCGGTAGCTCAAACCAAGGCGCCTTCTCTCGTAGGAAAATATGAGAGGTAGGAAATGGAACCCTGCTCGATACTTCATCGTCCACCGACCCAGTAGCCACAGCCATACTCGATGGATCCTTGTCGATAGTCATGGTGAGCGTCGAGCCGCAGCGAGAACAAAAGCCTCGAGAAGCAGATTCGCTAGATTGCCATGTCGTAGGATTTTTTTCCCATTGGATCGATTCGACTGGGATAGTTATCCAGGCCTGGTACGGGGCCCCGGCCTGTTTGCGGCATTCGGTGCAATGGCAGTTGACCAATGAGACTGGGAGTTGAGAGATATTGTAGCGAATGTAGCCGCAGGCACAGCCTCCTTTGAGTGTGTTGTTCTGTGTTTCCGTGTTGTTGGAGTCCATTGTGATGGTCAAGTCGATGTCGTGCACGATGAAGTCGGAAGTCGGGGTGTTTTTGACACTGACATCATGCGGGGCCCCATTCTACATGAGAAATACGAGATGAAACTGGTGCATTGCGGGCGATAAACAGTTTAAGTTTTGGGGAAAGTGAAGTAATACTAATGTTAATCAGTTATTATAAAAGAATATGTCTATCTACAGTATAGTTCTGCATAGGAATGACAAGTGCTTGGTGAACCCCCACTTTATCCTCGGATGAAGTTTCTCGAATAAGATGATTTCAAAGCAGCAGCAGATTGTATGACTTTAGAGCGGGGATTGAGTAGTTTCAATCTTCCCCTCTTATCTCTCTGTCCCTCACAAAATGGCTCCCACTGTTTTCCTGTAAGTCTTTCCACTCTGCGAATCAAACAAACAATCTGATTTTATCCCCAGCACTGGTGTCACTGGCTATATCGGTGGTGATGGTCTCTATGCCATCGCCAATGCCCATCCCGACTGGCAGCTCTCAGCCTTGGTGCGCAATAAGGATAAAGCTGCTCAACTGACCAGCAAGTTCCCGAATGTCCGGGTTGTTCATGGGGATTTGGACTCTTCGGATATCATTGAGGAAGAGGTGAAAAATGCAGATATTGTTTTCCGTAAGAGTGTCTTCTATGAGGCTTTGGAGAACTGGACTCATTTCTATTAGATTTTGCCGACTGTGACCATGTCGCAGCTGCTCAGGCCATTGTCAAGGGTGCTGAGCACCACACGGCCGAGCGTCCTCTGTGGCTGATTCATACTTCCGGTACTGGTATCTTGACGGTCGAGGACCAGCGTGCTCGCTCTTATGGCATTGAACGTCCCAAAGAGTACAACGACTGGTCGGGTGTGAGTGAGCTTGTGAACCTCCCCGCAGATGCATTCCACCGCAACGTGGATGAAATCATCATTGGAGCTGGCCGACGAGACCCATCAAGTGTGCACACGGCAGTCGTTTGCCCACCTACTATCTATGGCCCGGGCCGGGGACCCGGAAATACGAAGAGTTTCCAGGCCTACAAGCTGGCCGCTGGGGTGTTGAAGCGCGGTAAGGGTTTTTTGGTAGGCAAGGGCGAGAACGTCTGGCACCAGGTCCACGTCCAGGATCTCAGCAATGTCTACTTGGCACTGGGTGAAGCTGCTTCCGAAGGTGGGGGCAAGGCTACTTGGGGCGAAGAGGGCTACTATCTTGCGGAGAATGGCTCCTTTGTCTGGGGTGACATTCAACGGGCAGTGGCCAAGGCTGCCTTTGACCAGAAATTCATCCAGACCCCTGAAGTCGAGTCTTTGGATGATGCTCAAACGACTGATGTCTTGTCGGTTGGTCTGTATGCCTGGGGCTCTAACTCTCGCGGTCACTCTATTCGTGCCCGTAAGCTGTTTGGATGGGAACCGAAACAACCGAAGCTGATTGAGTTGATTCCTGACATTGTGGCTCTCGAGGCGAAGAGCGTGGGGGCATAAGGAAGGCAACAGCTCTCTTTTTGGGACAGATCTGCTACAATAATGAAAAATGGCACTGGAAAACATGCCTACAGCATAAATATTGTTCTTTGACATGCTGCCTACTTTGTCTCGAGTCAAATTCGAACGAGCACCTTACGGTCCTTCTTTGGTTTAGGCATCAAAGACGTAAAGTTGTTGAGGAGCAATAAATAGGCACTATAGTCGTCTTCTAGATATAGAAATGTAAACTCTCGTCGTCCCAGAATTGGAAAATCCTTTGATTGTTTCAACCGCCTGAACCAAGAACCAATAGTTGACGCCTCAGGCACCAAGCGGGCCCATTCTGCTCCAAAGCGAGCAAGCTTCCCAGGTATCAACTTTCACCTCCATCCTCCCCTCCCTCCGTCTGCTCTAGCATCGACTTGGTGCAGTCCTTGTACTGGTATGATGCTCCACTCTCACTTACACTTCATGCATCATCGTTTTATCTCTCAGTTCAATTGCTGACAATCGCTCTGCCTGAACTCAGAACCAACCCCATGAGTTGCGACCTCTCGACATCCCAACTGACCGTCTCTGCCCTCCGCGTCTAAACCGGTTCGTCGCCCTCAATGGCGCCTGGGCAGGGTGGCAAGAGGAAGCGCAACGAGCGCACGTACTCGGGCGACTCCGTGAACAACGAAAGCTCGCGTCCCTCTCCTCACCGTCCCAGTACACTCAACATGGCACAGCACTCTGGGCACCAAGCCAGTCCATCGCGAGAGCATCACGATGGTCGCGACAGGTCGCGACGACAGTCTGGTCGTGGAGCTGGAGGCCGCAACACCCCCCGCCGAGGATCTTACGAAGGTCATAATTTTCCGGCTTCGCAGCAACGGGAGCCGAGCGCAATGTCCCCGCAACCTGCGCCGTCTTCAGGAGAGGCCGCCCAGAATGCCCAGTTGAATGACGAATCTTCGCTGGCGCAATCTGTTTCATCTATACCTAACACGCCTATCGCTCAGCCGCCCCCTCCGCCGCCGCAATCGCAGCCACAACCTCCGTCTCAGGCTGGGCCCGAGGCTCCTGCTAGTCGCCCTTCCGGTCCTCCTCCCCCGTACGACTACGAATTCGTAACTGACAGTGTGGTGGCTGATTGGGCCTCGACGGGAAAGAAAAAGGTGGTGGAAGAAGGGACTGCAGCATGCTCTCGGCAGGATCTTCCGCGCCTTGCATCGGTTTACCAAGAGCTCATTCGATCCGCCATCTATGATCGCTTATCGCCGTCCGATGCCGGAACGGCTGTGAAGGAAATTATTGGCGAGGAGAACGCTTCAAAGGAGGTTGACATGGAAAGTGACGGGGAAAAGCCAGTAACTTCGGGATTTGATCCACGCTCGTTGTTCCTCGACACGCTTTCTATCTTCATGGACGCAGATACGTCCAATCCAGCTCTGAAGCCTCTCATTTTCGCCACAGCCATTTCTCCGTCTTTGATGCGCCTTCAACTTGAGACCCCTTTGTTGCAGTCCTTGGGACTGGTTCGCGACACTTTTGCGCGCATGGGCATCCGAAAACAGACCAATTTACTATACCGGCAATCTAACTACAATCTTTTACGGGAGGAGTCTGAAGGATACTCCAAGCTTCTTACAGAGCTGTTCACTACCAGCAACAATGAACCCCCTTCAAGCGAAGTGGTCGAAGAAACGTTTGAGAGAGTCAAGGCCATGATTGGTGCGTTTGATATGGATGTTGGGCGAGTCCTGGACGTGACATTGGATGTTTTCGCTGCTGTCCTTGTCAAGCAATATCGCTTTTTCGTGAAGCTTCTGCGAGCGAGTTCCTGGTGGCCAAAGGAGGACTCGCGTTTTACTCTCGATGGAACACCTCGCAACCCGGGTCTTCCCAGCTGGGCACTCCGTGGCTCTTCTGGTTGGAATACCACCGAAGAAGAAAGAGCAGGCATCGTTCAATCAAATGAACAGCGTGACCGCAAATTCTGGGATCGTGTGAGAGAGGTCGGTATTCAAGCCTTCTTTGAGATTGGCCGCAAGCCGGTCACCGAGGAGGAAAAGCGGCAATTACTCTCCGATACCAACACATTTGAAGATGAAGATGCAACGCGAGCATGGGTCGAGAAGACTGGAACTTTGCCTCCCAACGGCAACCGAGTCGCGGCACAGCTTCTGGGGTTCAAACTGCGATTCTATTCCTCGTCGGCTCGGGCCAAGTCAGATGTTCTCCCCGACAATCTTATCTATCTCGCGGCTCTACTCATTAAAGTTGGGTTCATCTCCCTTAGTGATCTTTATGCTCATCTGTGGAGGCCTGACGACTCAATGGACGTCTTGAAAGCGGAAAAATTGACAGAGAAAGCGGAGAGAGATAGGGCAGCCAGACCAGGCGGCGGTGTCAACGCTCTTATGATGGCTGGTGCTCTTTCTGATGACACTATCCCTACTCCCCGAATTCGCGAATCGGAGTCTCGAAATGTCACTCCTTCTAAGGATCAGCAAGATAAGCAGTCAGCAGCTGGGGTCGAGAATGATCTTCCGGAAGCAGCAGACCAAAAGGTTTTGCTCTTGAAGAGTCTTCTTGCCATTGGCGCCATTCCCGAGTCTCTGTTCATCATTAGCAAGTTCCCCTGGTTGATGGACCTCTATCCTGAACTTCCCGAGTTTATCCACCGGATCGTCCACCACTCGCTCAGCAAAGTTTATACCCCTCTTCGCCCTCTTGCTTCGGTGGATAGTCTCCCAGGAGAGCAGCGAATCTTGAGTCCCGATCAATCGGGCGTGGCGAAAGGCCAGTTCCGGCTTACACAACCACCACAAAGAAGAGTCCTTCGATGGGCCAAGCTTGACAAGGAAGACACAAATGACGCCACCGATTATCGCTTCTACTGGGATGACTGGGCAGATAACATCCCGATCTGTCAGTCTGTAGACGATGTCTTTGCTTTGTGCTCTTCATTTCTCAACATCTCCGGCCATAAAATTGGACAAGATGCAAGCTTGCTTACGAAGCTTGTACGAATTGGCAAGGACAGTTTGACGAAGGACAATTCGGAAGACAACAGGACTCGCTGGCGAGACCTTTGCAAGCGCCTTCTATTGCCATCTGTCAGTCTGACAAAAGCCAATCCTGGCGTGGTCAATGAGGTCTTTGCCCTCATTAGCTTCTTCCCTCGTGAGGTTCGATACAACATGTACGCCGAATGGTACTCTGGTCAAACGTCGAGGTTGCCTGACATCCAATCAGCGTTCGACCAGGCCAAGGCAGAGACCAAGGACACCCTCAAGCGGCTTAGCAAGACCAATGTTCGGCCTATGGCTCGCCTGTTAGCTAAGATCGCCTATGCCAATCCGGGCATTGTGATCAGTGTCGCCATTTCCCAGATTGAGTCTTACGAGAACCTGATCGAAGTTGTCGTGGAATGTGCTCGCTATTTCACTGACTTGGGCTACGACATTCTTACCTGGTCGCTGATCAACTCACTTGGTAGCCAGAAGAGAAGTCGTGTCCAAGAAGGTGGACTGCTGACAAGTCGATGGCTCAATGCCCTGTCTACATTTGCTGGTCGAGTTTTCAAACGATACTCTGTGATGGATCCGGCCCCAGTACTTCAGTATGTCGTGGAGCAACTACGTCGCAACAACTCCACGGATCTCATCGTGCTAGAACAAATAATCAGTTCTATGGCTGGTATTATCACAGACAACAGCTTCAACGATGCGCAGATTCAAGCAATGGCGGGTGGAGAGCTCCTCCAGGCCCAGACCATTCTACAACTGTTGGACAAGCGGCACGAGTCAAAAATCACTTCCAAGCGCCTCATGAAGTCTCTGACCCAAACTCGACTCGCTGGCCAGTTGCTGGTTGCGATTGCCCAGGAACGCCTGACGTGTGTTTTCAATGAAACCTCTTCCGAGCTCAAATTGCTTGGTAACATTTTCGACGAAATCCACCGCATTCTAACTCAGTACTTGGATTTGTTGCGCAGCAATCTGTCGGTTGAGGAATTTGATTCTTTCGTCCCAGACTTTGCTTCTCTCATCAAGGATTTCGGTATCCAGCCCGAAGTCGCCTTCTGGATTCGTCGTGTCAGTATCTCCCGGAGGATTGCCGACATCGAAAAATCAAAACAAGATGCAGAGTCATCGCACAAGGACCAAGCAGAGAACGAAACTCCAGCAACTGAGACCAAAGATGAAAACCAAATGGACACGGGCGAAGACAAAGAAGTGCCAGCTAAAGCTGAAGAGAGTGCCATGGATGTCGACAAAGATGAGCAATCAACGCCTCCTTCTACCACCCCAAGTCCCCTGGCTGCCAATCCAGTGATGCAAGAAGTCATCGAAAACATCAAGTCTGTCTTGCCTGCTGAAACATGGGAAAATGTTGGTGTGCATTTCTATGCGACATTCTGGCAGCTATCTGTGTACGATGTGCATATCCCTGGAAAATCTTACGAAGACGAGATCGCTCGACTGAAACGACGAGTGGTGGCAATCAATAATGACCGCTCTGATCTCAGCATGACTGGCACCCAACGCAAGGAGTGGGAGAAGAAGTCCATCACATCACTTCAGGATCGGATTCTTGAAGAGAACAAAAACCACCTGAAAGCGTATGAACAGACTCGCAGCAGGCTGCAGAAGGAGAAAGACATCTGGTTTGCAACCATGCGACTCAAGCATGACGTGTTGAACGTTGCTTTACTTGAACAATGCTTCCTTCCCCGACTTCTCTTGTCGCCGATTGATGCCTTTTACTCGTTCAAGATGTTGAAGTTCCTACATACCTCTGGAACTCCAAACTTCCGAACTATGGGCCTGTTCGATCAGCTTTTCCGTGAGCAACGGCTCACGGCTCTCATTTTCATGTGCACGTCTAAGGAAGCCGATAACCTCGGCCGATTCCTGAATGAGATCCTGCGTGATCTGACTCGTTGGCACGCCGATAAGGCAGTCTACGAAAAAGAAGCATTTGGGTCGAAGAGAGACCTACCAGGTTTCGCAAAAAGTATCGATCCAGATGGAGTTCCCGCCGTGTTTCTAGAATTTGAGGATTTCCGTCGCTTGCTTTACAAGTGGCACCGATTGCTATCTAGCGCTCTCAAAACCTGCTTCAACGGTGGCGAGTACATGCACATTCGGAATGCCATCAGTGTTCTCAAAGCAGTTGTCCAGCATTTCCCGGCTGTCAACTGGATCGGGCGGGACATGTTGACTTGTGTCAACAATCTCAGCAAGAATGATGAACGTGATGATGTTAAAATTCCCGCAGCCTCGCTGATTGGCGATCTCAACCGACGCGAGAAACGTTGGATGCTCCCCCAGGCCTTCAATCTAGTGAAGGCCCAGCCCGATGCAGGGCAGCCCAAGGCTGGCTCTCAACCCCCGGGCACCCCGCAACCGCAATCTTCCACGTCGACACCGTTGAATGCTTCTGCGGCTGAATTCAAACCCACCGCTCAAGAGTAAGTCACTGGTATTCAGGTCAAAAACTCACAGCAACTGACTTTCGGGCATTAGCACTACGGGCGTGGAAGCGCAAGAATTACCGACCAGGGCGGAAGTCGAGGACGGGGAAATTGAAGATGCGAAAATGGCGGAAGCTGGTTTGACTCAGGAATCGGAGGAAGCCAATCAAGCAAACCCCCCGGCCCCGGCTCAAGCAGAGCAGGCTGTAACAGCTGCGGAGGCTATAACTACGCCAACTACTATGGATACAAGCCCAGGCGCGGGTGCTGTTCCCGAACAACCGTCAAGTTTTAGAGCACAAGATTCACGTCGCTCAGTTGATGCCCTCAAACGACCGGAGCTGGAGCGACCAGCTGTGAACCCGCGTGTTCAAGCAAATCGTCCCAGGCAAAGCGACAACCGACTGCCGCCGCGTCCTGACCTGCTGGATGATCGGCGAGACAGGCACATGGACTTCAATCCGCGGACTCGTCATGGCAACGTTGATCATGGCCGAACCTTTGATGGCCCCGGGAACGACCTTCGCGGCCATGGAAGAATTGATCGCGAACGAGATTTCCCTATGCGCGCCCTCCCCGACGAAGCTATGCGTGGACCGCCTTATCGCGAAGGTCGTCCGCCGCGTGAGCCTGAATGGGCCGCCGAGCGCTCTGGGCGTTTCCGGCACTCGGACTCATTCCATGGCCGCGAGCCTCCTTTCCGTGGTGAACTCATGCCTGATTACCCCGAACGCTCTGGTGATGGTCCCCGTCATGGCGAGCCAATGCATCCGGAGCAAGATGATCGGCGCCCTTATCCACGCCCTATGTCGCCGCCAAGGGCCGACTTGCCTAACCGCCCTGAACGTTTTCATGACGACCGCCGAACCTCGGGGTTCCCCCCGCAACTCCCTCGTCACGACGATCTCCCAAGGGGACCTCGCAGTGATCGTCCGAACTCGAGAGATGGCGCAATGGGTCCGGATATGAGCCATGGCCGGTTGCGCCAACCGGAGCCCTCATCGGACATTCCATCTGGACCTCGAGGAAGAAACCGCGGTGGGCGAAACGCAGGTGGACCACCTGCCCCCGGCCCGAATAATGGTCGGATCCCCACTCCTGATCGCCAATTGCCAACAGGCCCTGGGCGTCAGGGCGGACGAGTTGGTCCTGATCAATCGCCTGTTCAAGCTCCCGTCGCGGCCGATAGTTCAGGAATTCACCCGGACCGTCTCAATCTTTTCAGTGAGAAGGGGCCTCAGCAGCCTCCACAATCTGCCATGAACCCGCCTTCTGGTCCTCGTGGTGGACAAGGTGCGCAGTCCGGAGGCCGTGGGCCTGGTGGCGACCGCAGTCGCAGTGACAAACGATTTGCGGGTATCAACAACATGCTTCAGCAAACCAATGGCGCTCCTGAGCGTAGCAACCCCAACCCCAGCACCAATCCAAACCCGCCGGTCCGCGGCCGGGGTGCCAGCCGGCAATCCAATGTTCCCAGTGCTCCGGGCACGCCACAGATAGCGCCAACCCGCTCCGGTCCGGGTGGCCTTGAAGATGACGGCCTTCCTCGAGGTCGGGCGGCCGGACGGGGAGACTTGCTTGACGACGCTACACCTGAAAATCGTCGATCTGGGCGCGGTGATCGTGATCGGGAAAGGAATCGTGACCGGGAACGTCGCGGCGGGGATAAGACCCCCAGCAGCAGACATGAAGAACGCCGGGAACATCGCAATCGCCGAAGCGATGTAGGTGGTGGATCTGAGCGAGAGGAGAAGGAACGAGAGCGAGCCCACCCCGAATCTCGTGAATTCCTGCGTCGAAGTGCCAGTTCCCGCGAAGAGCTGCGGCGCCGAGACCGACGGGATCGTGAAGAAGGGCCGCCAGACATGGGAGGAGCACCCACTCCTAGTACCCCGAATATCACGGAGCTTGAAGGCCGTGTGCGTCCATCATCGTCCATGGGCAGCCAACCGCCCCCTCCACCTCCACCACCTCCCCCTCCCCCAAGCGACGAGACCCCACGGCGATGGAGCTCCGGTGGGGATCGGAGCAACCGATCCGACAACCGGGATCGCGAGCGAGAGCGCCGTGGTGACCGCGGCCGAGACCGTGATCACCATCGCGACAGCGGTGGTTCCAGCCATCGCAAGCGCGGACGACCGAATCCCGACGACAATGGGGATGGAAGCGGACGAAACTCGCGCATGGGAGGCGATAGCAAACGTCCTCGACGAGGAGTATGAGCGAGGAAAAAGGATGAAAGAGGATGAGATTTTGAATTTGTTTTGTTATTTCCATTGCCACAACATGATTTCACCAAACTACTCTTCTCCTACTGTGTTATTGCAATTTGCATTGTGATCGGTGTTTGGGATCATTACCATATTTTTGTTCCAATTGCTCATCTATGAAAATTTACTTGGTTCCACCTGAGTCCCATGTAGGAATAAGCGTGAAACAATATAAATCCATCACCTTGCCTCGTAAATGAATATAAGACATGTCTCAATAACAATCTCAGTAGATTCTACCTCCATGCAGAAAATGACATCATCACTCAAGATGGAACCTCGCCCAAGGCATAGACCACTATTCCTACATCCCTGCAATCATCTTCGGTCTTATGCCCGTGCGGTCCATGGCCGTAAGACCGGAGATGATTTTTGCCATTGACCCGATTGGGACGAGTCCGCATTCACGGCTCCAGGTTCGTCCCTGGCTCTAATCGTTCTTTTTGACCTCGGTTGAAGGACCAAAGAAATTGGTAGAATTGTAGTTAAAAAATAATACAATATATCTACAATATTTCAAAGTTGATAACAGAAGCAATATTCAATCACGTCGGGGGTATATACATAAGCTAATCTGATACATGTCCAACATAGAAAATCAAGAGCAATAACTGGCTGAGGGAGAACCGATCACATCACGGATTTCTTCTCGTCTTTCTTTTATCTCACATGGCTTGGATCGCTTTGGCGATGCGTCGGCTTTCCATGGTTTCGGCTTTCCGTCGCATGCCTAGCCCCGTTAATCGCTTGATGAGCTGTGATGCCCGCTTGCGTTTATGACGCGGTTGGTCATCCGGTGGAATCACGACGGAGTAGATGGTCTCGTGGTTGTCGAGGTCGTCGGCTGAGTCGGATGAGTCTTGGAGTTCGCGGTCCATGGAGATTAGGGAGAAATCCCGGTTTTGCTTTCCGTGCGCGATGTTCAGGCTTTGGAGGGATTGACTCCCGGGTATTTCCTGGGCTGGACTGGTCTGCATGTCGAGGGTGGACCATTCTCGTGATTCGAATGTGCTTTTCGATGGTGCTCGCCGGGTACTGTAGAATCGGCGTGGAGCAGGGTTTGGAAGGGGGACGGGGGTCGTGTCGATGTGCGATTTGGGTTCGGGTGTATCGACTGTGTAGTCGTCGTCCACGAGACGGTGGATGTCCAGGCTGGCTCGGAGCCAGGTCATTCCCTCGGCGCCTAGGAAGGTATCTGGACCTGGGAGTAGATGGTCGGGTGGGTCGCGGATCTGTGTCCATTGGGTATCTAGCTGCGGAGGACTGTAGGGGAACAACGAAGGACTGGATGATCGTGAGCGCGAACGTGAACGTGGCGTCGATGCATCTGTCGCAAAGCTCTGCCCACGCGACCGGCCTCGATCCATCGCCTCGTCCAGCGGGGGTGTGGATGTTCGTTTTCCATAGAATCGACCTCCAGCCGAAGTAGCAGCAGCACCGCGGTAACTGTCCTGACGAGCCGGGACATGTTTCGGGGATGGCAGGGCGAAATCAACGCCTGAATCGGGGTCTTGTTTCTGAACTGGAAATGGGTACTCCACGGTACTGGAGCGGGTTCGCGGTCGTGAGTCCTGGACTAAACTGCTGTTCCGTAGACGATTGACCGGCACGCCTGTTATTTCCAAGGGCGGCCACATAGGAAACCCGCGATCGATACTCTGAATTAACAAAGAGCAGGCATGTTTCACCTCATCCTCCAACTCCTCTTCGATCTCTTGACAACCGAGCAACGGCGAGGCGGGACGAAAGTAACCGGGGTCGTCTGTGAATTGATAACAACGAGCGGCATCGTGACTATCCACGATCCTCTCATCCTCTCCAGCCATATCCCGCGATGAAACAGGGGTAGTCGATGAGCGAGGACGACCAGACGGAGTACTGGGAACAGAAGGAATAGTATTGGCGCGATCCCGTTGACGAGAAAACGTAAAGCGCTGACGCATGCGCAAGGCTTTCAACGAAAGCTTGCGCTCCATGGCGAAGGGAAAACCCGAAGTTGCACGAAATCGGATGGAGAAATGAACTGGTGAAATGGACTAGAAAGCGTTCAGACTGTAATGTTGATTTCTGGGCGTTGGCTGTACAACGAGGCTGGTATGCGGGGGGGAAGAAGAATGTCTGAAATGAAATTAAATCATGAACTGATTATCTCGATCTCCAAGAGATTGCACTCGGCTTATCACCATCTACATAGCGCTTAGGGCTGTGATCCGTTCACACGAAGGATGCGAACTAAACTCGTTTCAGGATGATCGACCGTGTCTGGACTCAATCCGACTTCTTTTCTGCTGCGGCCTATGGTCGGTCCCCTTTTTGGAGAGATTTTAGTGTTCCTGGTTTGATCCACGGTGACTCAAAGTCTCCTTGCGATGGTTTCAATTTAATTTGCTGGAAACGCGTCATAACGGACTTCCCGTTTGGGATGTGCTCACATAGGAACATTTATAGAATCAAATAGTGTCAGACTATTTAATCTCTAGAATAAAGAAAAGTAACCTAGAACGCCACATGAACTCTGATCCAATCATCTCCTTTGCTATTCGGTCTCAGCGTTAAACCTTTTGTAGCGGTCGTCCGCGTGTGTAGCAATAATAGTACGAAATACTCCAATTGATAAGCTGGGCGATCCACGTTTGCCTCGGAACTTGATAGTTGCATCTGTTAGTGTCATTTTTTTTTTTTTTTAATTCATTCTCGGATCTGTCAGGCGTAGGCCCGATTTGCCGGCAGGACACTATAGAGTAGCCGGAACAACTATATACAAAGATCCGGGTTGGGGGGGGGGGGGGGGGATCACCGGTGGCCAGCTCACTCCGCCGGGTCCCAGCTGAGCGTGTGTAAGAATTTGTTGAGCGTGGGTAAGAATTTGCCAAGACATTCTTACCCACGCTCAACTCACGTAGTCGAGCGTGTAGAAGGATTAGTTAGTAGGTTTTCTACTTGGACTAAGTAGGTTTAAAACGATTTAAATAGAATTTAGACGTTCAATAATACTAGTAGTACTAAAAAGATCAATTAAAATTATTATATGTAGGTATAATTATATAATAAAGAATTCTTACCCACGATTGACTTAGGTAGTAGAGCGTGTGTAAAAACTATGCCAAGAAATTCTTACCTATAGTCGCGGGTCCCAGCTGAGCGTGGGTAAGAATTTACTGAGCGTGGGTAAGAATTTGCCAAGACATTCTTACCCACGCTCAACTCACGTAGTCGAGCGTGTAGAAGGATTAGTCAGTAGGTTTTCTACTTAGACAAAGTAGGTTTAAAACGATTTAAATAGAATTTAGACATTCAACAATACTAGTGGTACTAAACAGATCAATTAAAATTATTGTTTGTAGGTATAATTATATGATAAAGAATTCTTACCCACGATTGACTTAGGTAGTAGAGCGTGTGTAAAAACTATACCAAAACATTCTTACCCACGGTCGGCAAATTCTTACACACGCTCAGCTGGGTGCCCTCACTCCGCCCCGGGCCAGTTTGGGCCTAGTGGGGTACCAGCGAAATCAGGCATCCACCTACAGGGGTCCCAAGGATATCTTCATACAGAGTGACAAAACCCACTTTCATTCTGCCGGTTTTATATTATCTAATACCCCCTACTGTTCGATTACCTCTGCTGAACGAGCTAGCATAGAATTTACCAGCCAATCTAGCAGCCGGTTTGGCTCTGTATCCTAAATATAGTGGGTAAGTGACCCAATTTGATCTATTTTATATCGCTTGCTGGTGGTTAGAGTGAAAGAGGATAGGTGGGAGAGAAAGGGGCAGGAGAGAGAGAATTGCATAAGGTGTGTGTGGGACATCAGCTACTATTTTGGGTAGGCGGTTCCAGAGATTCCATACCGCCGGAAGTCACTCGGTATGAGGATTTCCTTGGGACCCCTGTAGCGAGCCACCGACCGGGGTAGAATAATCCGGCCCCCGAGAACGCCAAAATCTCCAACCGCGTCCCTATCCAAATCTCTCCTTCCCTTCTCCGTACCCCTTTAACGCGTCCCCAACGCCGTCTAGCGCCGCTATATCTTCCAAAACGCACTTACTACACTCACTATACCAACTAACGCTAGTAGGAAGTAGGTTTAGAGCGATCCGATAGCGATACGACTAGAGACATCTCCCTAACGCCAATCCTCCCTATAAGGAGTAAGATCTTAGTAAGACCTAAGGGGTTGATTAGGCAAAGAAGCTACAAGATAGACTTGTTGGTGTGTGAAGTATAAAGACTGATTCTTGAGAATCTAGTCTTTAGGGTTTCCTATAATTCTTTTATAATACTAATTGATAACAATTCGACTAAGAATCGATAATTTAGCACTCCTATTTCTAGTAATAGACCACCTATTCTCGGCTAGTCCTTCTATTCCTACTTTCTATATATATAAGGTTACCTTAGGTTTATATAACCTAGTAACCCTTTATAATTATCCCCTCTCTTTAGGATAGCTATCCCTAGCTATTATTATAAGATAAGAGGTTAGATTAGTATTAAAAAGGTAGTAGAATCTAAGTTTAAATAGGGTAGGTTAGAATATTTAGTATATACTAGTCTTAGTAAGTTTTTTTACTTAAGGTAACCTATTATAAGATACTAGGTTTTAAAAAAATTAAGTAATATAACTAATTTTATATAGTAGGGTATTAGATTATTATTATTTAGGTACTAGATTAGTATACTATTAGGGTGTTTTTATATTATTATAAGGTTATATAGTAAGGTTTATTATAGTAGTAGTTACTAAGTATTATATTTTAGGTTAAGTAAGGGTTTATTTTAGCTAACTTTTTTATATTATTAATCTCTTTTATTTATTAACTTCTTTATTTCTCTTACTATATACTTTTTCTTTCTTCTAATATTATTTTATACCCTTATTTCTCTTATATTATTATATCTTCCCTAATAAGTTCCTCTATATATTATATTCTATAGTCGACTCCTCTAGAGGTAATCTATAATTAGTATATAATATATTTCTAGGTTGTGGTTCAAGAGTAGGATAGTTTAGAGTAGTTTTTAGTTAGCTATATTAATAATATAGTTATCTTATATTCCTATAATTATTATAATTATTCTAAGAAACCTTATATAAGGGTATAACTAATATCGATTCGATTAAGAATTAATATATTACTAACTATATTTATATAGGTAATATAGGGAATTAGTATAAATATAGTCGAGCTAATAATTCTTATTAATTTTATTAATATATTTTTTACTTTTAATAGGTATAATAATAATATAGATTTAGTATAGGGTAACTAGATACTCGATAATATTATTACTATAGCTTAGGGCCTTTTTAGTAGTTTTAATAGAATAGCTAAGGATTATACTTTATAGTATAGGTTTTTCTTAGGATATACTATAATACTAGTAAGTACTTATCCTAACCCTATTTTAATATTATTCTAATATTATTCTAATACTAATTTAATACTAGATAGCCTATATAGCCTATAATAATTATCTTGCTATATAGCCTATATCTATTAGGATTCTAAATCCTAGTTTAGGAGCGACCTACCTAGAGCGTTACTAGTATTAGATATTAATTTAATATTAGCTCCTAGTTAGAGAGCCTAGATATTATATTTAGGAGGGTATAAAGGCTAAGTTTATATAGAATATCTAGAATACTAAGATTTCGGGAGAAGGTTGAATAATGTTTTATTTTGTATATAAGGAGGGTTATATATAGTCTAGCGAGTTCTACTAGGTAGATAAGAGGGTTAGGTAACCTATACAAAAATTGTATCCTCCCCTACTAAGACTATATATATCCTTATATACTTATAGTCTAAAAAAATAAGCCAATTTTAGATACAAAATAGAAAAAATATTAGATTAGTTGACTAATTAGGAGATATAAAGGAAATAAAAAAAGATATAAGGGCTAGACACTATTAAATAGGCTATTTAGACCCTTTATAAAAGAAAGGATAGAGAGCTATTATCCCCAAAAAACCTAGCGTATAAGACACCCTAACTATTAAAGGGGATCCTATTGCCCTTAATCGAAGGGTTAATCAAAGTATACACCTATCCCTTAGGCTATTAACTTAGGGAAAATACCTCTAAGGGCTATTCTAAAGGGTTTTTAGTGTTATATATCGAAGAATTATAGAAAGAAACTATTAGGATACTATAGATAGCTTCGAATCGCCCTTTATTTTAACCCCCCCCCTATATAGTATTATAACTAAGTATTTAGAGCAACTTCTAGTTGGACTAGTATAGGGGTAGGGGTTCTTTTACCTCTCTTAGGGGAGAGAGAGAGGTAGAGAGAGAGAGAAAGATAGGGAGAGAAAAAAAGAAAGAGAGAAAAAGAGATTAGGAGGCCTTTTTTATACTACTCTAAACCACTAAACTAAGAGGTAAATAATATATCGATAAGTTAATACGCTTACTAAGTTTCTTACTTCTCCTCTCCTATCTACTAAACTATTAATATCTCGACCTATTCCCTTACTTAGGAATATATTTTTCTATCGAAATAGGTAAGTCTCTATTAATTTATTAATCCTATATATAATCTATAGCTATTCAATACTTAATTTAGTATTTTCTAGGTCTATTATACTAATAGTAAAGTAGATAAGTAGATTCTATATAGTCCCTAGGACCAAAATAACAACCTTTACTATTTAATATATATAGCCACTCTCGAATTTCTAGAGAGGGGGTATATCTTAGATAGTAGTTAATAATCGGCTATAGATATTAAGGACCCTACTATTAAGATAGGTTATAGAAGCCCTACTACTATAATAGGTAACAACAATAATATAGAGGAAGACCCTACTATTTAGATAGGTTATAAGGAAATAGAAGAGGGCCCTACTAGTAAAATAGGCTAGGAATATATAGAGGACCTAGCTATTATAATAGGTTAGGAGGGAGTAGAAGACCCTACTATTAAGATAGGTTAGGATATAGAAGGCCCTATCGCTATAATAGGCTAGGAGGAATTAGGAGACCCTACTACTAAAATAGGTTATAAGGAAGATAGGTATAAGCCTAGTATTAATTCTATAGCTATCTAGAGCTCTATATAGCTATCCTAAGAGGTTAATACTAGTATAGTCGGCGCTAGATTTAGATATAAGGATATATAGGAGATCCTAGATAATAACAACCTATTTTAGGATACTTATAAAATTCTAGTATTAGTTTTATCGAAAATAGCCACTAAAAAGACTTATACTAAGAAAATAGCTAGTCTAGCTAAGTCGACTATCTCCTATAGCGTTATTAAGGGATGAACCGAATTATATCAATTGGGTGTATCCTAGGTACAAAAAGGATTTGTTGAAAAAGAAAGAGAAAGGAATTTTGTATATAAGTTAGGGTTTCGCTTAAGAAGGCGGTCGGATTCTACTAGCGAGGTTATTAGCCAAGCTTCTTGCCAAATAGGACTTTGTACAAAGGTCCTATAATAGTAGCCCCCCCTCCTCCCCTTATTATTATTACTATTCTTATTATTTGCTATTCACTAAAGAAGGCAACTATAGGCAACCCTTAGTCTAACCTAATTAGGTCTTTAATAGGGTTATTGTCTAGGGCGTAGGCAAGTATAAAAGAGAGTGCCTTCCTAGATTATAGATATAAAAAATTTCTCTCCTTCCTACTTCCTACTACTACTACTATTATTACTATTACTACTATCAATACTATTACTATAGCTCTTATTTATATCTTATACAATCTAACCTATATAGATATAGGGTCCTATCGTCTCTTCGCGCCTATTCGCTATATTATCGAAAATAATACTACCTACTTCCTTATATAGCTTATAGCCGCTAGCAATAGGGCTCTCTAGGAGCTCTATTATACCCTAGTATAGCGTAAAGTATAGTTATAGCTAAGTTATAAGTTTCTTATATATATAGTAAGGGGATAGCCCGCTATTCGAGTATATATAATAATCTACTTTATATTTGTTTTTTACTAATAAGCTATAGGTCTTATAGATTAAGTTAGCCTAGCCCTTATATATAAATATACTACTAATTATTTCCTAGGGTTAAGAGAGCCTAATCCCCTATAAATATTCTACTATTGGTTATCCTTTTAGTAGGACTATATAACTCCTAGGAATATTTAGTAGCTACTATACTAACTATAATTAGCTAGACTATACTACTTATTATACCCTTACTAACCCGAATAAGGCTCGTTTTGTTCCCGCTACTTCTATAGCGATGCCTACGCCCTCGGATATAGAGGAGTTGGTTGATTAGGGCTTATATAATAGGATTGTTTATTATATCTTTTTGTTTTCTATTTCTAGGTTTTCGGGTTTTCCTTTATTTTTCTTTAGATTTAGGTTGTTTTACTTATTTTTTTTTTTTTTTTTTTTTTAGTTACTTAATCTAAGATCTTCTTATAAATATCTATTCTTATTAAACTAAAATAGATATAAACGCTACTAGCGTCTTATATAAAGCGCTATCCGATCTAACAAACTATTAGGGCGTCGGAATTGCGTAGTCTATTAGAGCCAATAGTCAAGCGTAGTAGTATTTTCCAAATAATCTACTAGTTCTTTGGTTGGTTGAGTATATCCTATCTATCTACTAAGATAGATAGGGGTTATAGTTTATATAGCTTCTATAAAGGTAGCGGGTCCGATAAAGTAGGTTATATAAGATTAGTATAAAATACTAGGTAAATACTAGGTAGGGTGTTTAGGCGAATAGCGTAAGAACTAATAACTTTTTATATAATATACTTTATGTTCTTCTAGTTAAGCTTTTTGGATAGTTATTATATTAAGATATTCTTTAAGTATAGCTATATAGAATCGCTAGAATAGTATTTAGGTATAGGCTTATAGTATTTATTTATATTTATTTCCGCTCTCTAGTTTATATATACAATTAATACTTATGCCTAGTTGTTTATATCTATAAGTTTTTATATAATCGCTTCTACCTTCTAAATTAGGCTTTATATCTTATTATTAATATTTATAGGGTTTAGTATTAATAAGAATAGCGAAGGGTAGTACCTATATAAGAGGAAAAAGGGACTAAATCTAGTTATAGTAGATATATAACTATTAAATACAAGTTTAGCTATTAGAAGAAGATATACCTAGTTATCTTATTTATATTGTATAAAGAGGTGTAAGTAAGTTTCTATTATACTATTATACTATTTAGTCTATCTATTAGTCTCTAGGTAGTATACTATCGAGAGTTATTAGGTGATTTAGTATAGCTAGTAGAGGCGAGTCTATAAGGCACTTATAAATTATATTCTATAATCTAATATAATTAAGGCTAGGAATCTATAATATTATATAAAGTACTAAATTAGCGCTTATACTATTGATTCTATAGTAATCTCTCCTATTTCCCTAAGGATTACTCCTTTTATAAGGTAGTAAGTAACAACTAAGATATTTATATATCTATTATTTAGTAGGAGGTCTATAACAAAATCTATTATAATATTATACTAGGGTTGTTCGGGAATTAGTAATAGTTTAAGAAGTCCTTTCTTTATTTTATACTAAGGCTTACTTCCTCTATATAAATTATAGTTTTATATAAACCTTCGGATATCTTATAATATCTTTAGCTAGAAGAATTCTTAGCTAATAATAGCGTAGGTCTTCTCTCTCCTAGGGTAGCTAGTAGTAGAAGAGTTATAGGCTATCTAGATTAAATTTATATAAAGGGGTTCTAACTATAGGACCTATTATCTTCCTTAGAATAGAATAAACCCTTCTTTATTAAGTATATATTCTACTATTGAGATTTTA
>JAXQJW010000003.1:0-52978 GCA_037042135.1 Penicillium sp. PG113-03A | reverse complement strand
TATCGAATATATAAATATAGAGGGTAATCTTCTAAACCCTTGGTTTTTATTCCCTAGCTAGGCGTATATAGAGCGATAGTTTATCGATAACCCTTACTTGCTAGACGATTGGTTTATCATCCCTACCCTAAATAGGTATATCAACAACGAAGTTGCATACGCTTAGCTAAGAGAGTTCAATCGCTAGACGATCTCCCTAGCCGATAGGGGTAAAAAAAAGCGGTTATTAGTTATAGATAGGCATAGCTCCTATACTATATTCGAATTTCTATAGCTTTATAATAATTTCAATATTATTCTATTCTATTTCCCACCCTATACTACACACTAGTTACAACCACTAGATAGGGAGCCGTTTTACTAATTAAAACAACGTTTTAAATAGCGGAACAATAAGATATCCTCCTAGGGGGGGGATATAAGCGATAAATCGATGTTTTTACGTAAGATTATCGATATACGCTAGCAATCGATAACCCTACGTACTATCCGCGACGTATTCAAAAAGCGAGATATCTAGCCGGTTAATAAAGGGAAGGTTTTACTACCTCTTAGTGATTAGATTAGTGATCTATCTAATATCCATCTTTATAGATTTCCGTAGATCGAAGATAGGTTACTAGCAACACCGTCACTAGAACCAAGATCTAGCGAAACAAACTCACCTCCGCCTATAATCCGTACACTCTCTCGTAGTATAGATAAAACAATCGATATTACAAAGGATCTACCAGATAACGAACCACTAAAACAACGTCTATCTAACCGGTTTAACCTAGCAAAATAGAGTATATCTATTATTCGCTAGCAAACCGATCTATTAGACGATATCTTTTAGTATAAAATCCTTCTAAATCAGCCAAGATCGGCACGCAATAGTAAGCGGTAGGTGCGCGTACCAAAGATAGGGGTATATAATATCAAAGATACAAAACGATCTATCCAAGATCGCCAAGCGGAGGAATACACCAAAAAACACCGCTAGTTAATCCGCGATTCGTATATACTTAGCATAGAGATATCAACCCCTACACCCGCAGAAGGATCGGGGAGAGGGAGAGAGAGGGGGAGAGGGAGAGGGAGAGGGAGAGGGAGAGGGAGAGGGTTGGTAAGAGGGTTAGTAGGAGGGCCAGCGAGTAAGCCACAATTACCCCCCCCCAACCCTAGATTAGGTAAATAGTGATATCGACACTAATCGCTAGGGGGGTAAAGATAGGGAGGATAGTCTTTTTTTTATTGATAGGGTTGGTGATAGGTAGTAGGAGATAGATTGAATTAGATTGCTTAGTAATAATCCCTTACTAAATAACTTACAATGCGTATCTCCCGCGCCAACGCAAAGATATCAGGTTTTTTTTTTTTACTAGCTGCTTCGCAGGCTAGTAAAATCCTATTTTCAACGTCTTTAGGAGATTTCGGCATGGTGGGTGGGAGAGAGATAGGAAATTGGGTAAAATTGGCGAGGTGGGTGAGATTGGCGAGGTGGAAGGGGAACCCGTACACCGACAGGTGTAAGGGTGACTTCAGGACCCGATTAGTGCGTTTGGTCACCCGATAATGAACCACGGAGGTAGCTGCTCCTGAATTTGGGTTGCGAGTTTTCATGAAATCGCTCATAGGAAAAGCGGCGGTTGCCGATTTGAAATTCTCCATAATCGAGAGGAGAAGAACGGCTCGCTCTTCATCGTAGTTGAGAGAAATGTTACGACGGACTTCGTGTACGGCGGATTTACGAGGGATTTGTACATGATGCGCGGAGATCCCGTTGTCAGCCAGAATACAGCGTCCAGTGCAATAACTGTAGCCTAGTGGCGTGTTATTGGCAGGCTGATATGTATATAGTACAGGTTCAGGAGGAGGGTCTATTGTTGCAGGAGCCACCATCTCGCACCGCTCGCATTAGCAGTCCGTTAGGGTTCGACAAAGGATCGCAGCTATCTCCGGTCGCCGCGGCGCTAACACTCAATTCTTGTGGGAAGCCATGCTCCATAGAATTCTCTAGCATTAGCGCGGCGATGTGCGGATTACCGATGCTCTTCTATAGTTTCTTCTGCAGGGTTGGCAGGAATGATCTCCGTTCCAAACCACCTTTTTCTAGCGTGTAATCCGGTCTTCGACTCGGGGCGGCAGCGGGTTTCCTCTTACCGGTCATGTGCTCAATGAAATAATAAAGTCGTAACTTGCAAGAGTTTCTGCCAATGAGATTGTCGGTGTGATAGCTCACTTTAATCCAGAGCGCAGAACCCGCGTGGAACCCGATGCTTCTGGGCACGCAATTGCGGGAATCATCGCACAACCACAAGACGATGGCAAGTATCACCCCGTCGCTTTCTGGTCTAGGAAGCTCGTTGATGCGGAACTCCGCTACGAAACTCATGATTCAGAGCTCCTCCATCGTGGAAACCTTCAAGAGATGGAGACACTTCCTAGAAGGGAGCAAGTATCCGATAATAGTGCGCTCAGATCACGCAAATCTGCGCTATTTCATGACAACAAAAGAGCTATCACGCCGACAATCACGTTGGGCAGAAACTCTTGCAAGGACTTTGTTATTGAACACACGCCGGGAAAAAGGAACCGCGCTGACGCTCTGAGTCGAAGACCGGATTATACGCCAGAAAAAGGTGAATTCGAGAGGAACTCCGAGACCTTCCATCGTTTTCAGTTATCAGGGGCTCGGGCCGCGCCTCATAAGGAAGGGGAGAGTTGTTACGACGGACTTCAAGCACGGCGGATTGACGAGGGTTTTGTGCGGGGGTTTATCACGTGGATGCCAAGGAGCTTAGTCACGGCTCATCCGTAACTAACTAGTTACTGTAACTAACTATATGTAGTTAGTTAACCTTCGCTCGATCGATGATTCGAAGAATCAGAGATCAATTTTGTGATCAATCCAGACCCTCTCTTTATCCTCATTTCATCGATATCTACGCAGTACTTCGATATTTACTAAAGTTCATTGAGTGGTGGGCATATGGTGGTCCATTATCTTCGGGCACTCGAGAAGGGCAGTAGAAACGCCCAGATCAGCGTTTATACTTGGGGGGTAAACTTGTTTCTGTAAATGACCGTGTTTGAGAAATGAAATTTTGTTTTCGTTTTTTGTGCTCGTATAATGGCTGGGTGATGAGTAAATTGGAGGCCGGCGCTTCCATCCTGGCCGAGCCTAGAAGCTATGGCCCATAATATTAACTTGATTTACAAACCTTCCCATATCCAGGAAATGTTCTGCCCAGTCTGACTACCGATGTCAGTACTACTAGGCCATTGATCGTGTCAATTTGACCTTGTGCACAAGTTGGAAGAGATCTTGCGTGATGAGAATCTCGCTCCGTCATCTAACTATAGTGTCATAGATGAGTTGATGGAGGGGCTTTGACGATGCTCATGTTCCAATTAAAAGTGTGTCAACGGTAATCGATCGATATACTCGCAGTTCGTCTGCGTCATGTACAAAGTCAAATCCCAAACATCATTCCAGTCTGAGGTAATGATGAGCAACACGCGACGAGCCCATGACGTCAAGGCCATGGTTCTTGGGTATTCTATACTGCATGAGCGTTCCCATTGCTGTTGTCTATTTCAGACTTACCACTGAGAATCTCATCACAGACTCACCTGCAATCCATTTCAATCATGCCAGTCTACAAGGCATCCCTCAGCGCCATTCCAGGACGGATTTGGAAGTTCAACTCCCTGCAACATTCATACCCCCAGCGTCGACAGGCCAAGTTGGTTTCCGCCGGAGTATCTACAAGAATTAAAGCGTATTCAACCACAGGATATGGTGACGATACGTGCGATCCTCGAAGCGAAGATCCACAATCACAAGGTGTCAGTCAACGCAGTCGCGACATCGAGCATCCCGGACCATCAACACACAAAGAAAAGCCCGCATCGAAAGAACCACAAGAGAAACAACCCAAAGAGACTACACCAAAAAAGACCCACGGCGAAAAGCCTCCATCCTCGCAAAGCATTCCCCGTTCTGCAAAGGAGGAATACGAGAATGCGAGGCGATCGGAATAGCAATATTGTACTGTGATATCGAGTATTTAATAGCCTGGCCAGATCGATGGTTTCATTGTTTATATATCAATTCATACAAAAGTCTTCATGACCCAAGTTGCAGAAGAGTAGCATGTAGTAAATACTTATACACTAATCATCTTCAAGAACCGATCACCCAGGGCATTTGCCGCCATAGGATTAGCCCCAGTAACCAGTTCACGATGAAGCGTCGTGCCCCCAATCTTCTCCGGCATCCCTTCAACCATCACTGCTCCCTCCTTCTGCAACGCCGACTCGACCTTCTCAACTTCGCCACCCATCAACGTTTCGAAAGCCTTCTCTTCGGCATCACTCCACGATGTAATGTGATACCCGGTATAAACAAATGAACCATCCCCCGTCTGCTTTGTGCTAAGCAACGCATATGGTCCATGACAGATAGCCGCCGTGGGTTTATTTTCCCGATGAAAATACCGAAGGATTCGACCCAGATCAGCATCCGCACCGAGATCACGCAATGGAGCATGTCCACCTGGAATAAAAACACCAGCGAACGTAGCCAGCTCCGCATCACTGATAGAACTGAACGGACGAGGTCGACTGAACCCGTTCTCAGCTTTCATTCGATTCATCAGATCTTGTTCGCGTCTTCGCTCGTAGAAGTTTCCCGCGTATGCCAGCAGAGACTCGCTGTTCGGATCTGGGGTTGGTTCGTGTCCTTTTGGCGATGCAAAGGTTACTTCGTGGCCTGCGTCTAGTAGCTTCTGTAGTGGTTTTGCGAGTTCTTGGAGGAAGAATCCGGATGGCTGGTCGATTGTCTTTCCGCGATCGGATCCGCTTGTTTTCTGGAGGGGAATGGAGTCTGCATCGCTAAGGATGATTAAGATCTTTTTGTGAGGCATGTTGAGAGGTATGTAGAAGTATTGTGAATGTTATGGCTGAGTCTGCGAGGTAATTCAGCCGTGCATATATAGCTTTTATGCTGGGAACAAGGATCTAAAATGACATCGTCATGATGCAACTTTGGCACCATGGCAAAGAACTTCCAAAGTTGGATCAGCTTGGTTCCAATTGGATAGTAATGCTATTCCTGTTTTATAGAGAGTAGTCAATCTGGTTCGTGTGCTGTTACCATCGAAGAAGCAGTATCGTCATAGTGTAGCTCAACTTGCTAAACGACTCCACTTCTCACGATAGAACTTATGAAGAATCTCCAGATTGAACTCCAGATCTTCATATATCATATTCATATAAAATAAAAAATCAGATATTTGACTGGCATTGAACCCCGTCAAAGCCTATTGCAGATTGCAATGGTAAATGACTCCCGAAACCTATCTATAAAACATGGGTACTCAACTCTTAAATGAACAGCCTCAGAACCAAACCAGATATAGCAGTGCCTTCTGGACACGAATATAACTCCAAACCCGAAAAGCTTCCATAGACCTGATAGATAGCCCAGAGCAGAGACAAACAATCAATTGTCATCATATTCCGGGATCACGACATCTCCTACCATGACAGTCCAACGATCCAACGAGTCCTTCTCCACGCCTTCAAATTCTTCCCGAGAAAGAGCAGCATAACGACCAAAGTGAATCTTGCCGCCTACATTCCTCGTTTTTGCAAGCGTGGAGAGAGGTTCATCGCGCCGTTGTCCAGTCAACTGATCAATGCAAACCATACGGCAGCGCTGGCATGGATCGAGAACATCGATACGAAGCTGATCTGTCCCGATGCGCAACGACGACCAAAGGTCCTCGGCATATGGCTCTTCCAAATCCCCTGGTTGAACGAGCCGTTCTGCAACAACGATGTTACCACGGAAGACGTCGGCTGCAACGGCTTTATTCGTGTCGGTGCCCGACTTGGTATTCGCTTTGATCGTCTCATTCAGGCGGTTCACCGATGAACGCGATACTACCAAAATTGGCATTTCGTTTGATAATGTGAGTGGATTTCGACCGTCCCGAACTGGCGGTCCAAAGTCTGGTGGGAAAGAGCCCGGCATGATGAAGCTTCGGAGTTTCTTCCTCCAAGTATTCGATGCACGAGGAGGCCGCGAGAGTCGGTTGGCCGTCTGTGATGGGAAGCGTGCAAGTGTACAAGGAACACCTAGGAAGTCCGAGAAGAAAGCAGACACAACAGGAGAAGCATAGGCATGTAAAGAGAGTCGATCTCCACAGACCGTCGATGATCTTTTGGCGGAGTTGGAACAAAGCGATGCTGATACATAACTGCTGTCCTCCCAGCCAAGAGATATTTCCAGGCTCACTTGATCCGCCATTCCACCGCAATTAATGCGAAGAACGCCTCGCTCGAGATCGATCGAAGGTCGGATGAGAGCCATCCGAGGATACTGTTTTTGGTTCAAAGCTGCCCCGGTTCCCCGGTGAATCAAGCACCACTCTCGATCCCAGGCCAATCCCTCGCTTTTGACTTCCCATCGTTTCCCTTCGGGAATTTTGAAGGCTCCGCAGCTCTTGATTGGGAACACGGATAGGCTTTCAATGTAAAAATGCCGACTGACGAGATCATTCTCCGTCATGGGTGGGTTGACGGACACCACAGGAGGGACCTTCTCAACATAGAACTCTTCTATGAAATTGATGAAAGATTCTATGTCCTTCATGTTGGTCATTGCACCCAGGCTAATTCGGAGAATTCCTGTTGGGCGCCCTGCCAGGACGTCATGATCGTCGCCACAACGCAGCCCTGTGGTATAGAGGCGACGGAGCTCCGGGCTGGTCCAGCCCAAAGAACTTGCCGTACCTCCAGGGTTGCAGACAGATCCAGATCTGATGTGGATGTTATGCACGGTGGCAAGGCTCTCCACTTCGGTCTTGGGAATCCAATCCCCCCTGCTATTGCGCAGATTGAAAGCGACAATAGAGCCTTGAGTAATTGGGCTACCGTAACCTGCATTGTGACCCTGATATATATGACAGACACGAGTATCATTCCAATGTGCCAAGGCTGATAGCCGATCATAAACGTGTTTGGAAAGGAATGTCGTATGCGCGGAGATGTTGGCCATTGAGCCATAAAGGCGCTCATGAGTATCAAGTGCAGCATCCAGGGCAATGATATTATGGAAAGGGAGAGTACCATCCTCGAGTCGCTCGTGGATGGAAGTTTCTTTTTTGGCATGCCACTCGGTTCCCGTGGCCAGGACCATGTCGACAGTGCCCCCGCCAAAGTATTTGCGTCTATAAAGATGGCGTCCGGAGCGTTTTCTGACAATCAATGCACCCAAGTCGGGAAAGCCAAAGATTTTATAAAAGCTGAGGGCTGTAAAATCCGGAGCGATCTCTTCACGGCTCAGATCCAACGGGGCAGTCGACAACAATGAAGCGGCATCAAGCAACGTCAATACAGTCTCGTCGTTTGCTTCTGCAGCAAAACGTATCTGCTCGCACCAGCAAATGGGCAGACGGCGGCCATTCATATTTGACTGTCCGGGAAAAGCAACCAGCCTTGGTGTCCTCGCCCGATTGGAGGCTAGTTCGTGAACCCATGTGTCAAGTTCTTCATCGCTTTCGAAGCATTGGTAGCCCAAATCGGCCATTGCTCGCACACCAACAAGACTGGTATGAGAATCAATATGGTAGCCGTACCAAAATCCTCGGTTGTCGGAGTCTCGGAGTGAGTCGGCAACAAGTTTGATGGCTGCAGTGGCATTTGCCACAAAGACTAGATCGAACTTCTCCGGGTCGGCTTTGAAAAACCGTAAAACTCGGTGTCGAACATCCTCTGTCCGCTGGGTTGAGATTTGTGATGATGGGGACATAGAATGTGGGTTTCCAAATAGATTTGATGTCATGTCCTTGGAGAAAGCCTCAATCATAGACTTGGCGTAGAGTGTGGTGCCAGCATGATCAAGATATGTTGTTTCTACGAAGGTCGAAGGTCGAACGTCATTAGCGTAGTGTTCCCTCATAGGCTTGGTGATATGGAACTAGTTACCATTCAGTAAAGGGTACTCTTGCGCTCGAATAGCATCCACGTCAAGGGAATAGCCTCGACCATAGTCGGTGTGGGATATGTGTTCACTGGCCATAATGGAAGGACGGAATGGCCACTTGATCAAACATCAATCACTAATGAGTGGTGTGAAATGGTGTTATAGAATGACAGTGGCGTTGTCATCCCCAAGTTCAAGATCATGCACGATGCTCCCTTGATGGCACGTGGATGATGGATCTAGTCAAATCCCCCGTTAGCCTCATGTCTATAATAAGCATCACAATCGAGTATTGAAATGCAAGAAATAGTCTGCATATTCGTGCGACCAAGGGATGCAAAGATCAAGGAAAGAGGGGAAGTACAAGAGATAAGCGGATAACCATAATCCGTCGGAGCTTCCCGAGATCATCCACTGCGGGTGAAATGATGCGCAAGTCCGCTTCTCAGCCAAAGAGTCGGCACGATATCAGCAACGCCATCGCTCTTTATAGACTCGCCGACTAATGTGAGAAGCTTGATGAGATCACAAAGCCTCGTGGAAAGTGGAACATGGAAAGTGGCAATACCAACTGCACGTCTATTACGGTCAATTACTGCGCCCGAATGCCGATTTTGCCCCATAATTTTATTTGCGCTACAATCTTAAATCTTATCATCTAGTACTCAATAGATCGACAACTTCAATAAGTTTCTCCACTTGGAGTGATCTACTGACAGGGACCAACAGAAACCAGCAAACTGCTCAGCTTCAATACGTCCACTAGTCATGCATACTACCCAACTTGACCGAAGTTGGGAGCGTGTTGGGAGCAGGTTATAAAAGTTCATTTGGCACCGTTTCATGTCCCGTTTATACCACTTTAAGCCATAACCCAATGGGAGTTGGGTCGGACTCTGCGGAAATCTGACACTTACTTTATTAGATGTTTCTGGCGATGCCATCCTTGAGGTAATTGGCCGGGGGTGTGAATAGGAAAAGCGTCACTCTATGCTTGGATTTGTCAGGCTGACGAGATGTGAAAAGGTGGAGAATCTAGGTTCCCATGATCAGATGCAAGGTATCGTTTCCCTGACAGACTATAGGACTATTGTTGAGCTGCGGCTAGCGTGTGTGCCGAATTGTGCTTCCATGCTCATCGACAACACCCGATTCCCATTTCTATCAGCTCGTTAGTAGAATAGACCCGCAGCTCATCAAACTAGCTTCGCCTGGATGTATGATGACCCAAGAAGTAATCCCAACATGTATACTCTAAATTGCTCCAGGACGAAAGTCAGTCGCTCGGTCAGCTTACCATCTCATGTCAGGACCGGTAGATCGTTTTGAAACATCTCCACAATTATAGCTGAGGTGGAGGCTGCAAACCACGGCGTCCAATGAGTCACGGCCAGCACAGACTAGTGACTAAGACAATGTGATTAACGATGTGACAAGATAATAATGAGACGGGAGGAGTCCTATATGCAGCCCGGGACACTATTGACAATGGGTGACAAGGTATTTCCCAGCCTTGAAGTTGCGTTCATCTATTGTATGGGCTGAACCCCTGGTGTAAGCCAACAGCAACCTTGAAGGATGCATTGTTAGTGAGTTGCGAGGACATTCCCGCCAATCAGTTGTAGATGAATCCTTGTTTTTGATTTCGATTCCAGTGTCTATGCATACAATATTGAGAAGATGGCTCTGGCCCTGACCTCCGGGAATCTCGGGTGCGGAACCCACGCTTTATATAGTACAAATGGTAATGAGACGTGTCATCCATGAAGAACACCCATAACAGACCGGCGAGTCGCTGTTGACCAGACGATCCACGTGAGAAAAATGCGAAACTTCAAGCAGAGAGTAGGGGCAGGAGTGGTCGAATGGAGGAAAGAAAAATACAGACAGAAAGCGCATGATCGACACAGCGTGGCGATTTACCGCTTGGGCCACTGTCGCCAACCACGACCATGACCTCTCTGCAGAGCGAAGTTAGCGTCCATCACATTTATAATAATCGCAGGAAGAACACCCACCTGCTTCCACGACCGGATCATCTCCGGCATTTCCACCATAGCCTTGCGGCGATCCTCCAAACGTGCCTCCATCGTGCGTTCCCACTTGTGACCCTTGACCTTCTGGCCAATACCGGTTCCCTTAATCCGCAAACCACGCTCTGCCAAGCGGGCTTCCTTAAACTCGGTTGACTTGCGGCCCGGAGGCAAGAGAGGTTCCACGTTATACTTAATGGCCAATTTCACCAGGTCTGCCTGCTGTCGTAGCCCATAGCGCGGGCCCATCCACTTTCCAGTAGAGAAGATCTTGCGCGGCATGAAAGGATTATGGAAAGTTGGATTGCTTTGCAAAAGAGATTGCGAAGGAGAATATGCGTTGGGATCAGGTTTGTGGGCTCCTTTCGCGTCACGATCCGGCGTGTATGGCGAGGGAAGGGTCTTTTCCGGGGCAGCTTCGACCTCGGGAGGTGTCGGACGTGGCGCCACGAGTGCGGAATAATGTTGGGGAGGGTAGCGCGCGAAAAAGTTATGGAGCCGCCTAGGGAGCTTTCCCAGATTCGGGCCGACGGCGATGGAAGACATGGCGACAGAGGTGAGATAGGTTGGAAGAATGTTGATAGCACAAAAAGTTACTGCCGCTCGCCGCCAAGACCCACTAAGCCCAAATAAGCATTGACCCTCAGGCATCAACACTTCCTAACTCGTCTTTTCCTTCGGCTTTTCAAATTGTCTAGTTTCAGCCCCGGCGCATCCCTTGACGTCCTCCATTGTTACCAACACCCGCGTCTTATCCATAGTCGCCATTATCCGTAAACGAATCTATTTTCTGGTGCGCGTCTTCCAGCATATCTGCGCATGATGGCGGACGATCATTACGGGGGCTCCGAGGAGCAAAATGCAGAGCTTAAGAAGCTCGAAGTTGAACTGGTACGACGGCCGCGCGCTCTCAACATCTGATTGTCATCACTGACTCTTCTCTAGCTCGATGACCCAGATAATTTCGAGACCTGGGAGAAACTCGTTCGTGCCGCGGAGGGCCTCGAGGGTGGTATCAACCGGAATTCGAACCCTCAAGCCATCACAACCACACGTCACGCCTATGACCGCTTTCTTGCCAAATTCCCGCTCTTGTTTGTCTACTGGAAGAAATACGCCGATTTAGAATTCTCCATCACCGGAACAGAAGCCGCAGAGATGGTAAGGTCGCGCCTGATAATCCCTAGCAAGAACTCCAGAGGCACGATCGCTAACTATTGGATCAGGTCTATGAACGAGGGATTGCAAGCATTTCTCCATCTGTAGATCTGTGGACCAATTACTGCACGTTCAAAGCCGAGACCTCACATGATGCGGACATCATCCGAGAGTAAGTCTAGCAAGCTTGTTTCCTTCCCATTCCCTATAACCATTACCAATGCAGCTCGCCAAAGCTTCTGTGGTGTTGAGTATTTGTGGAGCTTGGATTCGGTCCTTTGATGGGTGAGAGATCGTCACCTGTTCACCCGGACTCTGTGGAGTTACTTCTCACCCATGGCTCATTCAGGCTGCTTTCCTTCACCTGACCAAAAAGATATATGCTTTTCTCTCCTGCCCGGACAACACAAGGAACCATCTAGTTCAATAGGCCGCTCCAAGGCTGCTGCAATGCACTGGTTGCCTGCCCCATAATTTGCCCACCCGTATTGTGCGGGCCTGTCATCCAACGACATTGATCATTGATGTTTGCCACGTCATTTCTTCTCCCCGTCTCCCCTTTCTCCTCCACACTCTGCGTGCCAACAGATCCGGTACACTGACATTGACTCTTAGTTTGTTTGAGCGTGGGGCAAACAGCGTTGGGCTGGACTTTCTGGCTCATCCTTTTTGGGATAAGTACATTGAGTTTGAAGAACGCGTCGAGGCACAAGACAAGATCTTCGCTATCCTTGGTCGAGTCATTCACATCCCCATGCACCAGTATGCGCGCTACTTTGAACGGTACCGTCAGCTTGCCCAGACTCGTCCACTCGCCGAATTGGCACCGGCAGAAACCTTGAATCAGTTCCGCACGGAGCTCGAGGCTGCCTCACCTCAAATTGCCCCCGGGGCGAAGGCTGAGGCTGAGATCGAGCGCGATATCCGGTTGCGCGTCGACAACTACCACCTGGAAGTCTTTACCAGCACTCAGACTGAAACCACCAAACGCTGGACCTACGAATCTGAAATCAAGCGCCCATACTTCCACGTGACAGAGTTGGACGAGGGTCAACTGACCAACTGGAAGAAATATCTTGACTTTGAGGAGTCCGAAGGCTCGTATGCCCGCATCCAGTTTCTGTATGAGCGCTGCCTCGTGACATGTGCTCATTATGATGAGTTCTGGTTCCGTTATGCCCGTTGGATGGCTGCTCAGTCTGAAAAGGAAGAAGAGACGCGGATCATCTATCAGCGTGCCAGCTATCTCTATGTGCCGATTGCGAACCCCACCATTCGTCTGCACTATGCTTACTTTGAAGAGATGTGTGGTCGCACTGACGTAGCAAAGGACATTCACGGCGCCATTTTGATCACGCTTCCCAGCCATGTCGAGACTATCATTTCTCTTGCCAACATGTCACGACGCCACGGTGGGCTGGATGCCGCAATTGACGTCTACAAAACACAGTTGGATTCACCTGAGTGTGAAATGGGAACTAAGGCCGCCCTTGTTGCTGAATGGGCCCGACTTCTCTGGAAGATTAAGGGCTCACCTGAAGATGCTCGCAAGGTTTTCCAAGAGAACCAGCAGTACTACCTTGACAGCCAGGCCTTTTGGACCAGCTACTTGATGTTTGAAGTGGAACAACCTACCAGCGCCGAGACTGAATCAGTCCAGTACGACCGTATCAAGCAAGTCATTTCAGACGTCCGGTCTCAAAGCACTCTCCTCCCTGATGTCGTTAAAGAGCTGGTCCGGATCTACATGGCATACCTTTTGGAGCGAGGCACCAAGGACACAGCCAAGGAGTATATGACTCTCGATCGTGAGGTTCATGGGCCGCCATCCGTGGCTGCCGCCCGATCCGGAGGCATCGCTATGGCTCCTCGAGCCCAAGTTGATGTGCCGACGACGGCGGTCCCTGTGATGCAACAGCCTACCCCTGACCAGGCTGCATCACAGACATATGGTTATCACCAACAAAGCCCTGTCAATGGCGGTCCGGTGGTCTAAACCGTATAATGAGGCTAAACTAAGCGATGTTCCTTTAACTATGAGTCTTCGTCTCGGCGGCTTCCCTGCCGTCGACTTTCTTTGCAGGGTATTTTCGTCAGTACCCTATTGTACTGGGTGGGTGTCTTTCTTACATGTAGCATCATTTTCATTTCCAATGTCTATCGCAGGCATGTTGTGTTTTTTGCAGGTTTGTCAGCGATGTCGATGTGCCAAAGGTTTTCTTGGACGTTGGCATTACTTGCCGCAGTTTCCGTCAAGGACCTCAATTGCGATTGGGACATCGAGGTCCCCCTCCGTATTGTATTCTAATTGCTCTCTCCTCCAATGAATACGATTAAGTAGATTTGATGTATTGCAACTCGCATCGGCAGCTCCATCAAGTCGAAACGTATGCTGACTAAAGTCAACCAAGCCCGGAATAGTTACTTATCACCGAACCTACCTAGGTAGACATATGCCTGGCCTATATGACTTGACTAGAACACTACCTTATACCTAAATACAATACAACTACAACTAACATTGATGATAGACCGACTAAGATGGGCATCTTCACCCTACGGCAGACCAGCCTGTTGTTAATTTCATTTGGACAAAACCGATTCTTGAGCAAGCAAGATCATAGCAAGGTTCAATTCCTTATTTCTTATACCTTGGTGGTGCCACAACAGAATAGATAGCTGGTTTGAACTGGACCCGCTCGTCAATCATCTTGAAGGGACTTTTACGAGACCCCTGCTCTAGTCCGAACAATAGCACCATCTTGAGTCTTTCATAATAACCTCCAGTATTCTTATACTCAGGATGCGCCCCCGCCGGCCCCAGAAAGAACCATTTTTCGAGCTGTTGCCGATCTTTTTCGTCCCAATCAAAGCCCCGTACCTTCTGACAACAAGCGCATTCCACTGTACAGTGACCAGCGCCAAGAGTTCTATTAGGTCTAGGAGGCACGAGGCAGCACCCGCAGGCACGAGCACAGTCTTCTCGAAGTACACGATGGAGGTACCATCTCGGATGTGAGCGCCATAGGTCAAAGCCTCTAGCGGCAGAGTCTGCGGGAAGTTCACTCGTTCGATAGCACCACCACGCACTCTCTTTACGCCAGTATTCTGCAATGACTTCTTCGAGGTCTTTTCTTATTTCGCTTTCAGTTGAGGTATCATCTTCGGGTAGGTCATGGATTTCGTCAAGTAATGCATTTTCGAGTTGAGTCAATTCTCGCAATATCCTTTCAGTATGGAAAATTACGCCATAGCTTGCGTCTTTATACGGCTCGGCTGTCGATCGCTTTCTCCAGGCTTGAAGCGCGTAAACAGCTCCTGTTCTTTCCAAAAGGCTTTCGATAAAGGTATTCTTGCCCCATAGGCCTTTCATTGTGGACGCTATCAAGTGAGAAAGGAATCTCGCTATTATGGTTGATATCAGAGCGTAGATCTGGTGGAGAGTATGTAGATCGGCCAGGTCGAGTAAGAGGTGTCGAGTAAGAGGTGAACGCAATTGTACGGAAGGAGAGAGATGGTTGAGATTAAACTATGTACTATGTATCTCCGAGTAAACTAAACTACATGATTGGTGGGTTTCTTCGTGCCCAAGGTATCTACACGTGACCTGGGCGTCAACAAGATTGGGACTATGCCTTATTGGGACATTGATGACTACCCTGAGTGTCATCACTGTTCAAGACTTTAGTGCCGATAGGGTCATGGTAACGTAGCCGGTAAGCGAGCGGGGGGTGTCGACACACCCATTCACGCTATAGAAGTGTTTAAAATTGTAGATATACTCTGAGATATAAACACGATGGTCACATGATCACGCGACGGACTTGTTCCATAGAAATTCAAGATGCGCCGCCACTTGCCACTGGTCGCAACCTTCTCTCAGCCCTATCGCACTACGCCTTCATAATGGAGGGAATAATGTCTAACGGCACAAATGGAGGACCACCTGGGCCCCCTCCAGACCCCATCGAGCGCCCGCCTAGTCCGCCACCACCTCCCCCCGAAGACTCGAGCGCTCCGCCGCCGCCGCCAGACACCCTTGTCCCTCCACCTCCACCGGATGATTTACCACCTGCTCCACCCCTCGAGACCAAGAAGGCTAAGAAGGGCTGGGGCGCACCAAAGCGGCCTGCGGCAGCCCCATTGAGCGTGGAGGATCTCATTAAAAAGAAGAAAGAAGCGGACGCAGCAGCCGCAAAGGTGTGTTTTCGCGTGAGAAAATTACGACTTGACAGATTGCTGACTATTGGTTTAACGTATAGCCTAAGTTCTTATCCAAAGCTCAACGAGAAAAGCTTGCGTTAGAGAAACGGGCGAAAGAGGTGGAGGCCGAACGGCAGAGCAAGACGACTAGCAATGGCGTTGACAGCAATGGTTTCTCGTCAGAGACACCATCTTCACGTTCTGAATCTATGGATATTGACTGGAGGAGTTCGAACGGTCGAACGCCAACTGGGCCTAGGGCCATGCGTGGCGACACCTCGAGACGACCGGATGACAACCGCAATGCGCAACCGACCCGAAACCGCGACCTGAATCCTCCGCAAGCTGGGCCGAGAGGGGCGAAACCAGAGAAGCGTCTTGCAGAAGTCGACGAGGCCGAGGCGCAGGCAAACCTCGTGAAGACGCGATACATGGGAGCCGATCAGACATCTACCTTTTCAGCGAAGAAGAAACGCAAGCGCACGACAGACCGCAAGTTTAATTTCGAATGGAATGCTGAGGAAGACACCAGTGGCGACTACAATCCATTATATCAAAACCGCCACGAGGCGAACTTTTATGGCCGTGGCCGACTGGCTGGGTTTGGCGAGGACGTCGCCGATGACCTGACACGCAAGTATACGCAAGCGCTTGAGACGCGGGATCATGAGTCTGGAAGTCTACGCGCGAAAGAAATTCTCGAGATGGAGAGGCGGCGTCGGGAGGATAGCTCTCGCAATCAACTTGATAAACACTGGAGCGAGAAACGCCTGGATCACATGCGTGAACGTGACTGGCGTATCTTCAAGGAAGACTTCAATATCAGCACCAAGGGTGGAACGGTACCTAATCCTATGCGCTCATGGGAAGAGAGTCAACTGCCCAGTCGATTGCTTGAGCTTATTGATCGCGTTGGTTACAAGGAGCCCACTCCTATCCAGAGAGCTTCCATTCCAATCGCTCTTCAATCACGCGATCTCATCGGTGTTGCCGTTACTGGTTCCGGTAAGACAGCAGCCTTCTTGCTACCACTTTTGGTGTATATCTCCGAACTCCCGCGGCTTGACGAGTATGAGTCGCGGAAGAATGACGGACCATACGCTATCGTCCTCGCGCCTACGCGTGAATTGGCGCAGCAAATTGAGATCGAGGCGCGGAAATTCACGCAGCCACTTGGTTTCAATGTAGTCAGTATCGTTGGTGGTCACTCGCTTGAGGAACAAGCGTTCAGCCTACGGAACGGGGCAGAGATTATCATTGCCACCCCCGGTCGTTTAGTCGACTGCATCGAGCGTCGCATGCTTGTCCTAAGTCAATGCTGCTATGTGATTATGGATGAAGCCGATCGCATGATTGATCTGGGCTTCGAAGAGCCTGTCAACAAGATCCTCGACGCCCTTCCCGTAACCAATGAGAAACCCGATAGCGAAGAAGCCGAAAATTCACAAGTCATGAGCCAACGTCTCGGAGGCCGTGACCGCTACCGACAGACCATGATGTACACAGCCACTATGCCAGCTGCTGTTGAGCGAATCGCGCGCAAATATCTCCGACGACCAGCCATCATCACAATCGGCGGTGTTGGCGAAGCCGTTGACACAGTCGAGCAGCGCGTTGAGATGATCCCTGGCGAAGACAAGCGCAAGAAGCGCATGGCGGACATCCTCTCCTCGGGCGAATTCCGAGCACCGATCATCGTCTTCGTCAACATCAAGCGCAACTGCGATGCCATCGCCCGCGAAATCAAACAAATGGGCTTTTCCTCCGTCACATTGCATGGTTCGAAGACGCAAGAGCAGCGTGAGGCTGCACTCGCCTCTGTCCGCAGTGGCGCTACAGAAGTCATGGTTGCAACCGACCTCGCTGGCAGAGGTATCGATGTTCCCGACGTCTCGCTGGTCCTCAACTTCAACATGGCGACATCCATCGAAAGCTACACGCATCGTATCGGTCGTACCGGTCGTGCAGGCAAGAGTGGTGTCGCTATTACGTTTTTGGGCAGCGAGGATACAGATGTTATGTATGTCTTTCCCCTCAAGCAGAAATGTCTGCGTCGTGATTTATTCGTGCGTATGCTAATTCAAATAGGTATGATCTCAAGCAAATGCTCATCAAATCGCCTATTTCCCGTGTTCCCGAGGATCTACGCAAGCATGAGGCTGCGCAGTCTAAGCCGAACCGCGGTCAAGCCAAGAAGATTGAAGATAGCTCTGGATTTGGTGGGAAAGGAGGCTGGTCTTAGGTTCTTTTTCATTGGTTTATACCATTCATTTTGCAGTTTACTAGGCTGGCTGATGGGGCGTTCTGCTATCTACATAACTCGGAGCGATCATATTTTCTTCAACGCAATCAATGGACGTTTAAGAGCCTAATGTTCATGAGTATTTAGATACGTCTTCGACTGTAGATACGGGACACAATTAATCTTCGTAACTTTTACTTTAGTGCTAGACTGGTAAGATCTAGTAGCAAGAGAAGAGAGTGTAGTGAAAAGGGAATCGAACGCAATTAACACAACCTGTGTGCTTGTACGGATTACCCAACTCAATGCAACAAAAGGCAGACCCGAAAGACACTTGTCATTACTCCCCAGCACGCCAAACTAATGCTTTAAAGCTTGCTCTGCAGGTACTGGTTCTTACTCAGCCATGTGGCGACGTCCTCCTGGTCACGCTTCAGCCAGTTCACCTTGGCGCGGATGGCGTCGAGACTCTGCTCAACGGCACGGTCGTAGCCCTAGACACTCGTTAGATTGCTGGGAGATGAATTACGGAAGAAAAAACTTACCTTGGTGTCCTTGGAAGCGAAGAATTCCTTCACTTCGTTCAGCTGGGCCTCAGTGCAGAAAGCAACCGTAGTCAGTTGCACGACAGTGCCGAGCATGCCGAGGGAGGGCGGCAGGCGTTGGAAGATGGCGTCCCAGTTCTCCTTGAGCCAAGCCCAGCGAGCATCGATACCGGCCGGGTGGTTGCGAAGTCCACCCAGAGGCATGTAGATATCCTGGTTTTTAACCTCATCGCCCATGGCGAGGTCGAGAGTACGCTTGATCAAGGCCGGGTCATCGGAGGAACCGAGGCAACGCAGAGCAGTGGTCTTCTCGTCCGAGGTAGGAGCGTGGCGGAAGCGGTCCAGCACGACATCGTACTCCTTAACACCGCCGTGCTTGAGGACGATGGTGAAGACGCTACCACGGATGTTGGGATGGATAGCAGAGACATCACCGGCAGCAAAGCGAGCGAACATGTCCTGGGCAGCCTTGATAACAGTCGGGTCTTCAGCCATACCAGCAGAGCCGAACATCAGAGCCTTGAACTGCTGGAGGATGTGATCATCATTCTCGGAAAAGTCCCAGCCAAGCTCGTGAGCCTTGGCGGAGACCAGCGAGCGCTGGAACGCCTTCAGGGCGTCCTTGGTTTCCTGACTTTCGAAAATCCAGGCAGCGCGGAGGGTGCCGATGCGGGTGAGGATCTCATTCCACACCACAAACTCCGACTCAGTATCCAGGCCCTGCAGCAGCGACAGCAAACCGGACGTCTTCTGGTATCCCGAAGCAGCCAGTGCACCAGAGTCAGCAATCATGCCAGCACGGTCCTCCACAGTGAGCAGGCCGTCGCGAGCGGCCTTGCCCAGCTTATTCAAGCGCTCGGGGGTGTAAGAAGTGCGGTAGATACCGGAGTGGTCAGCATTGAGTTTGAAGAAATCCAGATCCGGGAGCTTGAATTCACGCTCACGCTCTGTAAGCATGGTGTTCTCGTCCACTCCATCCTTAGTGCGCAGTCCCAGCATGGTAGGGTAGAGAACCTGGTCCTCTTCCGGGCGTACATCACCAGTACGCAAGAAACGGTTCTGCTTCAAGTTGATAGAAGAGGAGGCAGGATTTTCGGAGACAGTGAGGACAGGGAAACCAACATTCTTGGTCCAAATTTCCATAACCGACTTGACAGGCTTGCCACTAGCGTCAGCTAGCGCAGCCCACAGGTCACCAGTCTCGGTGTTGGCGTAGGCGTGCTTCTTAATGTAGTTGCGCACACCCTGCAGGAAAATGTCCTCTCCCAGATACTTGGAGATCATACGGAGCACAGACGAACCCTTGGAGTACGAGATAGCATCAAAGATCTGATTGATTTCATCCGCACGCTTCACGGGAACCTCGATGGGATGACTGCTGCGCAGCGAGTCGAGCGACAGAGCGCCCTGAAGGTTGTCGATGACATAGGTCTGCCACACCTTCCACTCGGGGTAGAAAACATTGCAGGAGTACCACGACATCCAGGTAGCAAAGCCCTCGTTGAGCCACAGACCATCCCAGAAGTCCATAGTCACCAGATTTCCGAACCACTGGTGGGCCAATTCATGCTGCACAGTCTCGGCAATACGCTCCTTGCGCGACGCACCGCTAGTCTTTTCATCCAGCAGCACGTCCACAATGCGGTATGTGATGAGACCCCAATTCTCCATAGCTCCCGCGCTGAAATCGGGCACTGCTACCATGTCCATCTTCGGCAGGGGAAACTCGCTGTCAAAGGCCTTCTCGTAGAAGGCGAGGGTCTTTGCGGCGAGCTCGAGGGAGAATCGACCGTGTTCAATATCTTGGTCCGGTGTGGCGTAAACACGGACGGGCACCCGGAAGTTCTTTGTTTCGACGTAATTGAGGTGTCCCACGATGAACGCAACGAGGTAAGTCGACATCAATGGCGAGGTGTTGAACTTGACTGCTTTCTTGACACCATTTTGAACATCAGTCTCGGACGCAACGTCCATGTTACTAAGGCAGGTCATGCTCTTGTCTGCAACCAGTGTCACCGTGAACTTGGCCTTGAGGGCAGGCTCGTCAAAGCATGGGAAAGCCCGACGGGCATCTGTCGGTTCCATCTGCGTCGAGGCAATGTATTTGGTCTTGCCATCTTCCTTGTATGAGGAACGGTAGAAACCGGCCATGTTGTCATTCAAGATGCCGGTGAAGGTCAGCTTCAGTTGAGCATCGGACCCCGCAGCGATGGCTTGGTTGAACTTGATGGTTGCGACTTGGGCATCCTTGTTCAAAGAGATGTCCGGCTTTGATTCCACCACTGAACCCTTCGATGAAACCACTGCGCTGTGGATGTCGATTTCGTTGGAGTTGAGGGAAACAAAGTCGGTGTCTTCGTTCACCTGTAGGCTGGACAAGACAGTCAGCACCTTAGATCCGCAAGCATGAGACAGCAACTTACTCAATCACAACAGTTCCCTCATAAGTGAACTTTTCAAAGTTCGGCTCCAGGGTCAAGTCGTAGTGCATCGGCTTGACATTGGTGGGCAGGACCTCACGGCCCTGGACGTTGGTAGACCCGGAGGCCTCATCGCGTCTCGAGCTACACATTCTGCGGTAGGAGCAGTATCTCTTGGAAGTCTGAGAGAGAAGTGAACGGGGACGACGAGGGATTGGTCTCGGAGCCGGAGCTGAACGAGGGGCAGAAAGAAAGAGGGGGAGGGGAGATCTGGCGGAGGAGAGCGGTGGCTTTGCTTGAAGCAACGCACGCGTGGAGAAGCGACGCATGGACGGTCACGAGGCCCAATGAGGGGGCAGAATGCAGGAAAAGGACAAAGAAAGCGACGCGAAGCCAATAAAATTACAGGTAAAAGTACAATTGAACAAAGAATGAGCGCACGGAAGAATCTCGAGTGCAAGGATGAACAATCGCAAGAAATGAATGGCCGCCGGCAGAAAGGGAGGGCGGTGAGTCCGGCTGCTCAAATCCGACTGGCGCATTTTGATCTTTTCTCTTCTTCACCTCACGCAAGTTTCTCCCAGCGCATGCCCCGATCCTCACGGCAGACGACGGTGAAGTGGTGCTACTATTGTGGCCTACTTCCTCTTGCAAGATGATTCTCCAGCCAGTTTGAGGGGCTCACGACTGCTTCGGCTCCCATGAATGGGCTTCCATAGATGACTGGGACAACACTGACTTCAATCTGCTTCGGCAGTGGTATTATAATGTCTATACGCTAATTGCAAAATTTGAAACAAATATTTCTATCCATCAACCGAATTGCTCGATGATGCAAGTGGCACTCGTGTAAACACACTTCGAGACCATCCATCGGCATCCACCACCGACTCTTTCACCAGAGCATACCCACCCAGTTTGGGCAATAGCACTGCCCACACGATGTAGTAGATGGCCCCAGCTGCAAATAATGCCACGGCAACCACACAGTGCAGATAGTATGGTAGTTCGTTGTACACGTTCTGGCCGTCACTGGGTGGGATATATGGGGCAACCACCAGGTAGACGTTGGAAAGGAAAAAGAAGACCGTGACTGGGAGTGTGGCGCGGATCCCAGGGTTCCAGCTGGGGAACTTGGCCTTGTTGAGGTAAATATAGATGAGGCCGGCTGCAACGAACGCGTTGATGATGGCGAGGGGGTAAGAGATGAGACTGAGCACCTGTTAGCCGATCTGACGCATATCCTTCATTTATTCCCTGCTTACTTGACAAGGAAGTTATAGGCATCACCGGGAGGTGGCGCAAGCAAAATAACGACCGACACAATATAGTGCTCGAAGAGACCGGCGGCCGGAGAGTGGAAAGGCCAGTTGCTGGCCCAGACCTTGGAGAAGGGAAGTACACCTTCACGGCCAAGCTCCTGCACGACTAGAAGGAATCGGTCAATATGAGTTCATGCAAGACTCGAGCTCCAATCAAGACTTACTTCGACCCTGCGAAAAGATCACAGACAAAACATTTCCAAAGGCTGACAGAGCCACAAACACCGAAATAACCTTTTCGGCCTGTTTGCCAAACATGTTCCCAAAGAAAGCGGCAGCAACCACGCTTCCTGAGTCTAGCATTTGTTGCTTAGGGACAGCGGCAAAATAGGCGACATTAGCAAGCATGTACAAAATGCCAACTGCGAGAATAGCCACGGGTGCCGCGATTTTCAGCGTGCGAACTGGATTCTTAGTCTCGCTCAGGGCCTATACCTCATTAGATCCTGAAATATAACTCGCTGCATTGCAACTTACATAGTTGGCATTGGAGTAGCCAATAAACGACCAAATCACATTGTATAGCGCCATGACGATGCTATACCCATTGCCCTTGGTACCTTCGAAGGCATTGGTGAAGTTGTGTGGCGTCTCGATTTTGGTATGCCCAGCGAGTGCTACCCATCCAGTCACGACAATAAACAGGATAATGACCAGTTTGACGATGCCCAGCAGGTTCGACAAACGCAGACCCCATTTGACGGCAACCGAGTGGATGAGAAATGCAGCAGTTAGACAACCCATTCCGATTCCCCGTTGATTCCACCGTCCGACCTCGATATCGGCCGCATTGAGGATGTATTGACCAAAGATGACACTGTTGCTAGCTGCCCATCCCAGCAACACGGCATATGCAGCGAACATGGCCGTGGCGAGGAACTTGGGTTTCTGAAAGACGTATTCGAGGTAATTCTTCTCGCCACCGTTTCTATTAATCAAGTTAGTTCAGATATTCACGCTGTCGCGTTCAATTCAGAGCTTACCGCGGAATAGCAGTTCCAAACTCCAAGTACACAGCCATACCAGCACAAGCAATCAACATGCCAAACACCCACATGAAAAGTGAGAGACCCACGCTACCAGACAATTCAAGAATTGTACTCGGCGTAGCAAAAATACCAGTGCCAACCATGCGGTTAAAAATCAACATCGAAGCACCAAAAACTCCTATTTGCCGACGATTCTCCGGCGAAGCCTCGAAAACATTTCCTTCATCTGAAACCCGCGTTAGACAGTCCCAAAAACTTCAGACGAAACCAGATGCAAAGAAACTCACAAAGGCCCGAAATCCCATCCGCGCGTCGAGGACCATCCTCCTCTGCAAATTTCGCATTCAGCGCCGGAGTTTTGTCCAAACGCGCACCGTCAACATCCAATCCAGCCGAATCAGCCATGATCAATTCACGAAATCGCCCGAACAAAATTCACGAATCAACCACTTCTATACAAGCGAATACAAGACCAGCTTATATTTCTCTCGCTGGCTAGGCGCGGGTCCAGCGAGGTTGTGGTCGATGTCGTGCTAGGGCTAATTTTGATGCAATATGGAAACGCGCCTGGGCAAGATTAAGTCACACGAAATGGCGCCCAGAAAAAAACTATTCTTGCCACTGGCATCTTTTGCCTTTGCAGGCTTGAAGTGAATCGTGGATGCGGATTGGATACCATAATCTCCTGGTTTGATGAGTGATCCACTTCCCGCTGGAAAAGTTCGAGAAATTTTGATCGCGTGCCGGTTGATCCGAGTGGATGGGAAATATTGATGAGATATCTCTGCTAGATAATAGAATAGTTAAAATGGTCGTTTGTATTTGCATAGGATATTCTTCCTTAGGTTGTCTTGTTATTTTCTTTTGCTGGGTGCTAAGATTGTTGCCTTGGAGCCTTGCATTGCCCAGTCAGGATAGTGCTTAATCGGGCATCTATTCAATTCAGTATTTAGCTCATTTCTCTATTCTCTAATATAATATTGTTATTCTCTCAAGAGGGAAGAAATTTGAATCTAGGATGTATATATCGAACATGGCCAAGCAGATTGGCATGAACCATAGCATACCCTATTCCAGTCTGCCCTAGCTCATGTACGTTCCTGACGAGCAACCCTATAACTCTATTAACTCTAGCATGGCAAAAAAACATGACACATGGAAATCGATCACGCCATCGCTGGACCCTGTGCTCCACTCACAGCCGAACCCAAAATGCGCCAAACCCGATCTAGACGTGACTGCCGAGGTGACATCGATTGCGTCAGATAACCTCATTCACAATGACCATTGCTAAGTCAGGCGGTAATGACATATGCTTAGATTCCTTTGAAATTTAAGAATTGCATTGATCTGATATAAACCACTTTGATAAGACAAAAGGCTTATCACCGATGGGCCTCGATCATATAGGATTATTGGCAATCTCATCGTAGGATGTTTACACTTCTATACTCCTATTGACTCAACTTCAAATTGCTTCATTGAAGGAACGACCATCATCTAGATACCTGCATCAATATGCAACCCACGAATCCCAAATTGCGACCAAACTCCCTGACCTTCATGCGCATTGAACTCAATCCAGGAGCTAAAATCCAAATCAAAGGGTCATTCTGTATACCACAGATCCAGGTCGAACGCCAGTCGAAAGTAACTAAGATCAAAACTGAAAAACGTCAAACTCCTTTCCCGCATGAACAAGGATATATGGCAGGTGTGATAATTTGGACAAGAAGGACATCATAGACAAGGTAAAGGGGAAGAGGTCATTAGCATCTCGGAAAAATGAGACGAGAACAGTGATACGGAGCCTTAAATTATATAGAACAGGGCGGAAGTATCGGGGAAGAAAGTATAGTGTCGAGATGAGGTGACGAATGTACAAAATTATCGGGGCGGTGTAGCTCCTGTAGCATGCGATGTAGGCACCAAGTTGGAAGAAGGCATTCGTCCTGTGCCCATCGTTGGCGCCGGGGCTGTGGATCGCTTTGCGAGGACGGCTAGCTTCTTCCGAAGAGATGTTAATCGGCCACGCATGCTGGATACGACTGCAGGTTATTAGCACAAGAACAAAGAAGTATCGAATAGGGTCACTAACGTTTCACCACTACTTGCCGTTCCTCTCCTTGCAAGTCATCGAACTGCGGATCACTACGAGTCTGCTGCTCTGTGGATCGTAGGCCATCATCTTCAAGAACAGCCTCCAGCATGCGGATCGCTGTTACATAGGCAATCTCGCAACCAGCAAGGTCCTCGCTGGTCAGCTCGTTGATGGCTGCAGCTCGGCTCATCTCCAACGCTCGATCGTACATGAGCTTCTCGGCCGTGACGCCTGGACTAACCACGACATCGGCCGAGCCAGTAGAGGTAGCCGTAGAGCCAATAGAATGATTGTCCGGATGGCTTGGATGATCGAGCGGCAGTCGCTTCTGCCCTTCGATGAGCTTTAACCGGACAAATTCAGCCTTTTCTAGAACCTCATTGAACCGGCCCCGGACCCACTGTACGACATTGTTGATCCGAGTGCCTGCCGCCGAGCTGGTGCCTTCACCGCGGTTCGAGTCTGCATAGGAATCCTCCCGATTCTTGCGCGACCACCATGATCCAGCGATGTCCATCGACTTTGCCAGCAGAGACAGGGCTTTCACATAGAGCACCAATGCTTCTTCTGACAATGTGACAATGGCATCAACTGTCAGACCATCGTCATAATCATTGGTGTCAGTGTGCACCCCTTTGTTGGGGATATTCTGGGCTGAGGGAGCTAGTGGAATCAGCTGCTTATATTTCACCTCTGCAAACCCAAAGACAACGTCGCTGCGAGTAGCACATTCTTCAATAACTTGGACGGTCTTGTAATCTTCATCCATTACTGCGTTGGCCCTGGGGCTATCTCCCAGTAACATCAAACTGGCCTGCGGGGCAGGGTACGCTGGGAATGGATTATAGGCCAAAGGTGGCGACCGTCCCCCCTTGGTGACGGCCATTGGGGGAGAGAATCCTACTCCAAACAAACGGCCGGTTGCCATATTGAGAGCTTTAGAGATGGCCGACGTGGCTGAAGTAGGACTTTGACCATACCGGCGTTCATACGAGTGTTGCCGCTGGTGGGTCGAGTCCGCGCGAGCGCGATTGGGCACAATTTGCATCGCTTTGCCGTTGCCATGAGGAGACGTTGACTGTAGGGTGGGTAGGCCCTGCGTGGTGGCACGTCGAGGCACGTTACCTGTCTGTCCCCGAGGAAACCCGCCTTGGATGCGTGGACTATGGGCTAACTCATCGGCGAAAGCATTGACTTCAACGGCCCGTTTTTCAACCACGACATAGTCCCTTTCAAATGCCACCTCTTGGGCAGCACGCTCACGCTCATCTTGGGATTGGGGTGAACCAGAGTAGATATTGCGCGATCTCTGTCGTTCAATGGCACTACGATCCAAGAGTTGTTGGCGTCCAGGGGCCGTCGCGTGACTGATAGCGCTGGGCCGTTGAGAAGTGGGAGTAGCTTTTGGTTGCTCCTTGGGCACCCCCGACGAAGGTCTGTCGGCACTCCCCACTCGACGCATTGGGGTGGAATCAGGAACATCCGATCTTCGACGGACTGTTGCATGACGATGAGGCGGCGGGTAAGTTGTAGGTCCTTCCTCACCAGTCGCGCAAGATGGGTCTCGACTGGCTTTATAGTCCACTTGAGGCGGTTCGCTTTGTCGTGGCTCTACCTGATACGCTTCAGAAGCTCGATCACGCTCTACTGATGAGCGCCGAGATTCCCGTGGTGTATCATCTGCCACCAACCCTGGGATTGGGTCTGTGATGACACTATTGCCAAAGAACTCGGGAAAGTTCAACCTCTCGACAGGGTTTCGCTTGAGAAGCCCCCGGATCAGTTTCTTGATCTCATCTGAGGCCGGGTTATCGTCTGGGAACCGTATTCGATCTTCGCCCTTTTCAATCCGTCGTAGCAGTTCAACGTGATTGCTGGCACGAAACGGAGGCCGCCCTGCCACCATCTCGTAAAGCACCGTGCCAACAGACCATAGATCAGCTTTGGCATCATACTTTTCGTAGCGGAGAATCTCGGGTGCCATATATAGCGGAGAGCCGCATAGTGTTTCAGCCAATGAGGTTGCCGGCAATGACCGGGCAAACCCAAAGTCCGCGATCTTGAGCATGGGCAATGACTCTAGTCCGGTAGTCGGGTCGTAGGAATCATCACTGCCTTTGTACGGAATCACCTGGGGCATGCCACTCCGGTACGAGGACGGTGACGGGCAGAGTAACAAATTTTGCGGTTTGATATCGCGATGAATCAGGTTGCGATCCCGAAGGAACTGGAGTGCACTTGCGAGTTGCTTGAGAAAATGCCTCACGACCACCTCGTGCAGTGCTCCACCGGAGGGATTTGGATATTTCGCAATCATATCCCGGGTATATCGGTGGCCGGCCAGGGTATGCCGTCGCTTAATGAAGAGCGACAGGTCCCCCAGAGCACAATACTCCATCACCAGATGAATATGTGAGGTTGATTCGTGACAGTCAATCAGTGCGACGATATGGGGATGGTGGAGGCCCTTGAGGATTTCGATTTCGGAGGAGAGGTTGTCCTTCAACTTCTTGTTGAGCTTCGACAGATTGACTGACTTGATGGCTACATAAGTTCGGGATTTCTTTATACAAGAACGGAGCTCGTTAGCATCGTAGACCAATAATGGACCATCATCATCAATCGCCACCTACCGTGTGAATGCCCTGATAGACAGTCGCAAAGCTCCCCTTCCCGATCTCATCGAGCCGCGTGTAGCGACCGATCGCCATCTCGGGGCGGGAGGACTCGCGAGGCCTCCTGGAATGTTGAGACGTCATGACTGTTCGCGAGTGATTATTTTCTCCTCTGATTATCCCGCAGAGATGCTCCTGACGGGGGTAATCAAGAGTCCGCCACGCCCAACCACAACTACCTCTGCAGTAATGAAGACTGAAACAAGAAGAAGCCCATCAGGGGAGCCGGAGACGGGGTGCAACAGCAACCGGGAAGGTAGGAAGGGGAACCACCGGGTGAACGAGTATGGGAAGGGCCTGGGATGGTGCCGTGGAACTTGACGCAGCTGGCTGAGTCACTAGAAATGACGGAATCTGAGGATCGACGATGGCGCAAGCTCGTGATCCCTCGGTGGAGGTGGGATTTGAGGGTCGGGCTCAAGGGGGATAGTGGCGGAAGTGATGATGTTATAATCAATGAGATTTATAGAAACGAATAGGACCGAAGAAGAGAAAAAGTCCTGGAGGCAAACGATGCTCCAAACACGAGTCGAAGAGGGGGCGTGACCCGATAACGAATGATCCGGGGCGGTCAGGAGGGCGTGGGTCGCCGATCACTCATGGCATTTGAGATCCTGACAGTGAGGGTTTTCCTCGCAGTGAGATGAAGAAGAAGGGGAGGTCGAGAAAGAAAGAGGAAGTTAAGACAGATCGATGGCAAACAAAAAAAGGGGCAACGAATGAAGTCAAGCGAATGTATCCAACCCCATGCAGGCGCCTTCTTTGCGATTAGATAAGACCGAGATCGGCAGCGATAAACCTCCGATAGCTTATCTTTGTCAACGCGCCAACTTCTCTATCTCTTCCGAGGCTCTCTTGGTCCAGAGTTGATATCGAGATATATGACAGTCCCAGGGCGTAGAATCACTCTTGACTTCAAATCCCATTTGACTCCTGTCTGGCGCTCCACGTTGTCGCGCAGTCAGTGGGGATCACCGTGGTGGCGCGAGTTCCACCCGCGCTAACACGGCCATGCATGTTGTTCACTGCGCCGAGCACTGCCTTGGCGCTGTTGGCCAGGCCAGCACCGATCACTTCTTCATGTTTCATGATGGAGTCTCTCCTCGGACTTTTGCATTTGTCAAACTGGTGCTCGCGACTGCCAACTGATCTGCGGGCTCTCCAACCCAACCAACCTGGAGGATCTGTGCAAGCATCAACTTGATCGTCTCATTTGATGTACCATTATCGTCGCATTATCTCGATAATGGTCCCGGAGTTGCTGGACACTTACCTTACAGGCAGAAATATCCACTTTGGAGTTGAGCAATGACTGCGGTTGAGGAAACCAGAAACCGAAGCTGAATCAATGTGAATATATGCAGAAGACATGTCATCGTGCATCGCTTGTTCACCATGCGGTGTGTCAGAAAGCCAACACATTTGACTTCATATCCCGATTCGCAAGTACATTGAAGTGATGGGCAAGCAAAGCTTTTTAGGCTCAGGATATTATCATCCATCTCACAGGGCTCGTCTAGAGATATACATCTAGCCATTTCAAGTTGCGATTAATCCACCTTCACTCATCCACCAATCAAGAATTGGCTGCAAACGCGTCCACAAGCTAAGTAGCAGCTAACTATATCCTGTCTTCCATTCCAAGGTTATTTCTCCCCTAGTTGAAACGGTATACTTACTATTTCGATAAGGATCAAGGCGTTATATCAGATCGAAAGCAGTCATCACAAGATACGTTTTCTTCTGATAATCTATTCCAACCTCAGTGAAAATATGGTTCTCGAAGTCAGTTGAACCATCGAAGCGTCCTCCCACTAAGTCATCAGATTGATCTTGTCATATCAACATGGAAATCTCTTGTTCAACAACCACCTGGGTAGTACCCCAATAGGCGACCAAGGAAGAAACCCGTAAGATGGAAGATATCACCACTACCAATATATGAACAACCTGAAGAACCCATTCGGCAAACTCCCCCAAACTCAATCTCACCTGTGATAAAGTGCCAAGATAAACTCGCAACTAGTCCTCGACAGGCCATGATCATCAGCGCTTGAGATTACGCCCCCAATTCTCTCCAGTGCACCGCCTCGAAAAAGCCAATATTAGACCATGTTTTTCTCGCTAGAAATATAAGGAGCTGACAGCGGAGTGCACATCCATACCAAAATAAAATGAGTATGTTTTCCACCTCTATACAACGAATTGTCTAACCATATAATCCCCAGATTCAAGATGACCGAAACCCGCACAAATCTCGGTCCACTCACGACACCGTTTACCTATCCAAGCTCCTGCGGAATTCCGGTACTAGACTGCTCGACCTGCTCAGGCGGCTGGCAAGCACAAACATGCAGCAACAACCGAAACAGTCCCCAAGGCGCCCAAGATGACGCGAATTGCTGGCCTCCACGGTCCAGCTCCGACATGTTGACAGGCACGGGGTTTCTAGGAGGAGGAATATATTCGCCAGGCATTTCATGTCCGGTAGGATACGTCACAGCATGTTCAGCGACAGGAACAGGGACGAAAGGGTTCCAATTCCAATACCCTTTATCCAAAGCAGAGACGGGAATTGGGTGCTGTCCAAGGTACGGGAAATAGACATCTCACTGGTGCACGAGCGCTGACTTGAACAGTGGATTCTCCTGCGCCCGATCAAAGATCAACAATAAAGTCGCGCAGACGTGCTACCGCGTTTACTCGACAGAGGGATTCTCAGCCGCGACTTGTTCGTCCGAGTATCGACTTGAGAAATCGCAAGATGTGCCTTTTACCGTGCTTGCGACACTTACAAACTCCGATACATCGCCCACCGCTACGGCGACTGGTACAGATGGGAATGTCCGCACAGTCAACCTGGTGATTAACAGGGTAACGGTAAATGCGCCTCTTTTCCAAATGGTGCACAAACGGACCGATCTCCCAACATCGACATCGACGTCGACGGGGCCGGACACGACCGCGCCAGGCGACTCGAATTCTCCTTCGTTATCAACAGGTGCCAAGGCAGGTATTGGCATCGGCGCTGCAGTAGGAGGACTCATTATAATTGGTGGAATTGCATTTCTGTGGTTCTGGAGACGCAAGCGGGCTGCCCGCTTCTCTCGGGACGCTGCAGGACGATCGAGGGAGCTTCCAGTCAATGTACCCAAAGGCGAGCTGCCGAACGACGAATACAAGGCTGAGCTCCCGGACCGGGTCATTCCGTTCGAAATGGATGCGTCCAAACCGCGCATACCCCCGGTCGAGATCGGTCCATCGAGCCCATCGCATTGAATGTTTGTTTCAGGTACCCGTTCTGCATAGCTCGGATGAGCGCATATCTTCAGAGGAGTTTCGAGATACCTTGTATCAATACCCGCAGTTATCCTGCTTGCACATACATATACGAAATGTCTACGTGGTAATTTAATAATGTTGAGCTGTGGTTGTTGACATCTTTTCATACCAATAGATCGAATTTAAGATAAAAATGAGCACTGTTCGCATGTCAAGAAAATGCCGAGTCTTCACGTGTTGAATACATTCCATTTGTACATCCACAAGGGAACCGACCCGGTTACCTGACTACTTAGGTACCCAGGTAGATACGAGATATGCAGTACCAGAACACCAGATCATGCACTCGTCAGTCACTGAACAGTAAATAATATACAGATCACAAGCAAATTTCCTGCCCAAAATAGCTGCTCACATCCAATTCATACCCCCAGCCCTCGGACTAACAACCACAACACAATCGGCACAACCACATTGTCATTGCAACCAGTCAGGATCGCTTCAGTAGCACTCGTGCCACCGGCGGCAAGCATTGCCTTGAATGCAGTCCAAAGCCAAAAGCCGAGGGTCAATGTGGATGGGCCGCTCGAGTCAGTAGTGGAGACCTGCCAGCCGCCCAGGACCAGCCAGACACGAGCGGCAAGTAGACCGCACGAGACGGCTGCAGCAAAGGCGAGGCTCCCTTCGAGGGATTTGCCCCCGCCCCAGAACCATTTGAGTCGACCAAAGCGGCGCCCGACAAGTGACGCAGCGGCATCCCCCATTCCAACGCAGATGATACCACTCACCATGCTCACGTCTCGCGTAGGCACATCCCATCCTTTCCATGGGCCTGTATCATTGCGGGGTAGATTGGATAGAGATAGCCAGAGGGGTATAGAGCAGCCGATAAGCAGGAAAATGTGCGAAATGATGACTGGGCCGCGATGATCACGGCCATCAACATAGGGCGCGAGAAAATACGTCAATGGTCGCGAGATTGGAGGGAGCTGGGATGCCCGGAAGAGGTCGAGCAAGAGGAAGATGGAGAGGACGAGTCCTAGTGCCAGGGCGCAGAACGCGGGGTCCACAAAGACGGTGGGCAAGAACATCAGTACCATCATGCCATGGAACACTTTGCGCCGAGTGTCGACTTCAGCAATAGAGCTGAGCTGGAAAACGATTGCCAAGCCCGTCATCAGCACCAGAACACAGTAGGCGCTGATGAGAAGACGGGTATTCGCAGAGCCAAATGTCGATTGGCGAATGTGCTCGACCGAACCGAGGTAACAATAGGCATTGTCAAGCATCGCATCTGCACGCGCTGGCAGTGGAATCCAATGATCAAGGTTCAGCATGAGTACCCAAAATCGAATCCCAGAAATGTTGCCAAACAAATAGCCTAGAGCCCATCCAAAAGGGTCCTGTCCTTGCAAGGCATGTTCCGCCACGTACTTCCGAATAGGACCGAGGATGATCACCAGCGACGCGAGATAGACGTAAAGCGCATACAGCCACTTACGAACCTGGGCTTGGGCTGCAGTAAGGGACAGGAAAGACGCGAGACCTGGACCCATCAATTTCTTGCGTCGGCCACCCGGCGTGGTACGGACCCGCTTGTCCTCTTGCACGGCCTCGTCGAACGTGGATATTGTATGTCGTCGCCGCTTTCGAGCACTGAGGCGCTGTTCATGGGCTTCCTCGGCACTGGCGTTGCCAGCAACAGACGCAGGCTCCTCGGGTGGCACCGCATCACGCATGGTCTTCGCCTTTCGTGGCTTCCAGACTGCACCAGGTCCATCACTGTCGGAGCTTGGTTCTTCTGAGCCCCCCGCCCCGCTGAGGATCTGGCAAAGGCGGTGATCAATCTTATTGATGTATTTCCGTGGTGACAATTTACTCCCTAGGGAGCGACGAAACTTCCAACTGGGAATGCGAGCCAGAGCAACCTCCCAACGTAAAACATGCCGGCATGAAGCAAATACACATAATCCACCCAGCCAAAGCAAAGCCTTCAAAATCTCGGCTTGAGGGGAAGAAGCAAACAAGTACAAATTCAACAAGGCGGTGGTCAAAAGTTGCAATTCCGCAGGGAGAACGCTTGATGTCAGCAAAAAGTCTAGAGTGGGTATCAAAGCTTGATGCAAAGGAAATAGAAGAAATAGGGATTCCACCTCGTGCCCTCGGAGCGTAAGTGGCTTGAAATCGGTATAACCAAGAAAGAGACGTTCGGAGACGATAATTGGAAGCAAGGTGACTATCCAATGGGGAATGCTGAACCCATGGATCAAGCTGTGTAATGGAATCACCGGCGCGGGGAGAGAGGAGAGACTGAGGATAATATTCGGCAAGATCAACGCCGGTTGATAATGAATCAAAGATAATGAGACGAGAACGGGTATCACAGTCGGATAAAGTAGCGGGGCCGGATCAAAACTGGCAGGTATCGAGAAAAACGGACGATTGGCAGACCAGAATCGTGGTCTCCGCTTGCTTGAAAGACGAAGCAGGACGGGGTAGGCAGAGTAAAGTCCTATGAGGAGAATGCCATGGGTAGCAAGCTCTGCAATAAATGTCACTAACGAATTCATCCCAAACCACGAGTAAAAGCACCATACCTTTTCTCCATGCCCAAGCGATAGAGCGTGCTTCCGGCTGTAATAGAACGACGCCCCCAACAGATAACAGTATGGCCGTCTCTAAAAGTCGACGTAAGATCTCAACCTTTGCTTGCCGATGGTGCCGTTTCTGCGCCTCGATAGCATCGCTCTCTGCTTCCTCCTCGGAGCTCCGCCGGGACGACCGTGAGTTCTGGCGTACAAATATAGGCCATGTCTGCCCATCTGGGATCCAATTATCAGGCTCGGGAATTCCATTTGCACCAAACCGGAGGCCCTTTCGAGGTCGTAGAGGCGGGGCCGGTAGACCTCTCAGAATCCCGGTGCTCTCATCATCGGCTTCGGTGCCGCTGTCGCTCGGGGTTCTCGAGGACTTTGAGTAGGAGGGAGGATGGAGGTTGGTGCTTTGTTCGGAAGGTGTGCGCGAGACAGCTCGTCGACTGCGGTGGTATGGGTGAGGTGAGCGAGTGAATTGTCGCAGGTCATCGGCGATGATATCGGGGCTCGTGGCAAGTGTGCTGCTGCGAGTGATCGCCGCATGATCCTCCTGGCCCCGCTGTGAAGTCATAGCGCCATTCCTATGATGCGTAAAACATGTCGTGAGAGAAGAATAGAAACGGGAAGGAGCGAGGGAGTAGTTAAGTGCGGGACCATCGAAGTCGAAGGTGGATGTTGTTCCATGAACGCGGAAGGGAATTTGCTTATCACATGCGCCCGCAGCCCCATGACATATTGACATGCAGCAACATTAACGGTCTTTTTGATATTTTGCTGCCTACGATTTCTCTTTTTCTTATACCTTTTCTTGTTGAATAATGACAGCCGCTGCCAGGCGCACCCCTTCTCGTCCCCAGATGGATCGGCAAGGGACAATCTGGCCGGACCAGGAGCCTTCAGCCACAGATTGCGTGGTGTATAGCACCTGTTCTTGGCAGTGAGACTCCACGACAGGCAAGACGATATCCTCCAGACAAGACGGTGGTTCCACGACCTCCAAGCAAATGTAGCTATACCTACCATCTGCGACGGTGGAAACTCGATCTTCACTGTTCTGCAAGGTGACCTGTTCGCATCGACTGCCAAGTCCTTGCCATTCAATATCACAGCCGCGGGGCAATTCGTCAACCTCGACTGCCAAAAACGGTGGGATTGTAGTGGTGGTGTTTGAGTCGAGGCTGCTGAATGTCGGTAATGTGGTTGAAACAACCCGTGGTGTCAATTCGTCCCCCCGTCGCCCATACTTGAGATCCCATACGTCAAGTTGCGGGTCCTCATCTTCGTCCATCTCTTCAGGCTGAGTATGCATTTTCTTCCAGAGATGCCAGGCGACCTGCGCCTGTGTCGCAGTCTCTTTTCCGGTCAAGAAGGCCACGCCCCCTAACCACCAATCCACTTGCATGGCCTCGCCAATCCGCCATAGATGCTGCAATGACAGCACTGCCCGAAGACAGTAATTCTGGAACCAGGTTTTTCCCTCGGTAGCTACCTGCATAGAGGCCGGCTCCAGAGGAATCTGGCCAGCAACGTAGACCAACCTGCCGGTATGTTGCAACGGGATGGACATTGCCTGCGAATACGGCCCAATATTCGCCGGCGCCCAGTATGATCGCGATTGGACATGCAGACCCTGTCGGTGACTGCGTGTCCCCAGGTCGACAACGAAAGACACCATTACTTTCACGTTCAACGGGAGTCGATCGCCGCAGGCGACCGTCACGCGAGCAGGGGGGTTTGGCTTCTTGAATAAGGAAACATAGACATCATTCATGGGCGTGAAATCAGCCATCGATCCAAGTAAAACAGTAGCGAAGACAATGTCGTCAGCCGATCGGGGTCCAGCGTCTGTAAGATCAGAATTTGATCTCAAAATCTCTTTTGCTTTGTTCACGATCCCGTTCATCTGCTCTGCGGCACCGGGACCAGCCTCGGGTGCAACAAGATTCGCCATCATCCAAGTCGATCCGGACTGGTGATAATACGGCTCGCATTTCGACCAAGCAGGCGAAGACAACGTCTCTCCTCGAGAAAATGGCAGCGTCAACGCCGCTTCAGCTGAAACCACCTCAGCCAAAGCAGCAGCAAAAGACTCATCCAACAATCCAGGCCTGCGCACATCCTCCGGCGAAAAGGGAGATTCACTCCCGTCATCAACCTTAGACACACACCTCGCCCCAAAAAGCTTCATATAAGCAACACCACCCTCCCCAATCCTCCGCTCCCACCTCTCAATCTCAATCCTACCCTTCCATAAAAACCCAGGCCCATCAACCGCAAGCGTCTCATACTCCCCTCCCTCCCCAAGCACAGCACCACGAATATCCTCCGCCCCAGCAAACCGACTCATCCCCTTCACAAGTCGCCTCCGCAAAGCACGGCCTTGACTCGCACACCCAGAAACATTCTCCCACAAGAACCCATCATCCAACCCCCCAGACGCAACCTTGATAATCCGCGCATCACACCCGCAAGCAGCCATATCTTCCAACAAACCCGCCTCACCAACAACACCCACATCCGCAGCCCGCGCAGCAGACAGCGGAAGCGATGAATACATCCACAACCACGCCAGCGGCACAAGACCCAAACGCGCCGCGACATTCTCAATGCGTGTCCGCTGATACGTCGAAAGAATAGCACCCGCCGAAACGGCATTAGCCTCCGGATGCGCGAGCATCACACGCCGAAGCAACGGGATCAAAGACTCCGTTTCGTCTTCGGCTGGCGTGACAGTAGGACTTTCAGACTGAGACAAAGTAGAATCCGGATTCCCAGAGTCATTCCCGTATACACGGGCCGTGTCAACGGCGCCACCGGTAATCGCGGCGCGGTACAGCGGGATGCGAAGCGCTTCTTCGTAGAGTGGGATGACGGCGTGGCCGATTGTTTGGTACATGAAGCTATCGATATCTTCATCATCCTCATCTTTATCTTCGGTCTGCGTTTCTCGTCCCTGTGTCTCGTGTGTGGTATGTTTGCGCGGTGCGGGGTGTAGATTGGCTAGAGCGACGACGTTGTGGCCGTTGCGAATGCAGTGGAGGAGGGAATATAAGGAGTCTTTTCCGCCGGAGATCAGGGCGATGACGTTCAGTCCCTGTGCAGAAGCTGCCATTATTTCTTGGGGGACCTCAATCCTAATTGTATTGGCATCCCGGAACTTGGGATGTTGTGGAGGCGGACTTTTTGGTCTCCACTTCTTATCGATAGGCATCGTGTTTACTTATCATGGCCAAGACAAGCATCAGGGACTAATGTTGTCCAAAATTAAGACGATCTCTACGGAGTGCGCCAATTATTCGTGTCAAAGATTATGCTTGTTATTCAATGCTAAGATCCAGATGGATCAATATGACCAAGACCAACACAAGGGCAAGAAATGCAATACAAGAAGGGGGTATGACGAACAAGTGGTCACCAAGGGGAGTGGTCAAATAACTTATACACGAATGTGACCAGCACAAGAAACAGAAGGTGACAATCCAAAAAGCAAGCGACAGAAACTCGAAAAAAATATTACATCAGATAACACAAAGCACAAGGTGAACGAAACAGACAAGAATCGAATGGATCAAAAGGTGGAAAGAAAATCACAAGAAAAATGGAGATGCACCGAAGAAGAGATCAAAAGGGCCCAGGGTGCGAGAGCCGAACTGCCCAGAAAAAGTGCTGGTCCGGAGATTTTTTTTCGACAGGAGCGAAAACACAAGGAAATCAACAAAAAGAAATCATTGACAAAGGAAATCAACACCAATCCTGCCACCCAAAGGAGCAGGAAGCCATCATTCGCTCTATGAGATCTTCTCATTTTTGTTTTTTGCTGTGCCGCCATGGAGTAGATCCATGTCACCTGTCCAGAGCCCATGGGCCACAAGATCTTTGGTGAAGTGTCCCCATTGTTGCAGTGCGAAGATGATGCAAGGGAACCAAGTTGCCGTACACCGATAACCCCCGATTCCGATACCAGTGTAAATGCCCAGACGCCAAACCCAATCAAGACGCGGTCGAGCTTCCATTGGAAAGCGTCCACCAGAATGTGTATATTATATATGCAGTAGGAAGCTCCTGGTCTCATAAGATGTCATGAACGCAAGCGCGGGCTCGAGACCCTTAGGACGAGTCACGCTTGCGCTTTTTCACCGAACGGCGATCTGAGTTGTCCGCGTCCGACTGGGCAGTCTCGTACATGGCAGATCCAAGAGACCCAGAATCATGTTGCTCATCATACGAGATCTCGCCAGACTCGAGCACTCCCATGACGACAGATCCTCCGCCATGGGTGCGGGCGTGTTGAGCGAGGTTATCGCTTCGGGAGAACTTCTTGCCACACTCGTTGCATTCGAAAGGCTTGTCCTGGGTGTGCAAGGAGCGGTAGTGGCGCTTGAGGTGCTCCTGACGGCGGAACCGACGCGAGCACAGAGTGCACACAAAGGTCTTGGAAGGGTCTTCGGTCAAGGACTGCTTGCGACCACGGCGGTTGATAGAGACGGGAGCGGGCTCCGAGTCGGTGCAAGAGCCATCGGTGCTGGGAGGCGGTTGCGGGACAGATACAGACTTCTTGACAGTCTCCTCCTCGGCGACGGTGTTCTTCCGGGACGACTTGCGGTTGCTTCGCTTCTTGGTCTTGTGCTCCTCGGCAACCTGTTCCTCAGCCTCCGGTGAAGACTGCGGCTGGGTGGATTCAGTCCACTCAAAGGATGGAATACCAGCAGGCACAAAGGTCTCCGAGTCGTCGGTGTCCTCAATGCTATGCTCGCTCAAAAACCCATCGTCCTCGGCAATGTACTGGTTCACCCGCTGGCGCTTGTCACCCAGGTAAACAGCATTGCTACCGGGGTGGAAATCCACCAAGCGATTCAACTCATCGTCCGAATCGAGATCCGAAAAGCTATCGAAGGTCGGGAGACTAGTCAGAGGATCCTCGGTGGATGAGGTGAAGGAAGGCGAAGGGTTCTCGTTCACGGGCAATGTCACAGACGCACTACCCACGACAGCACGCGGTGCCTCCTCCTCGCAGGAGAGAGTTGGCAGAGGTGGGAGATCCTGAGTGGGCACATTCACCGAGGGCTCGACCGTGAGCTGACGAGGGTCACAGAAGTTGGGGCCCGGAGCTTCAGCGGTAAAGGCCTGGGGTTGAGCGAGGAGATCATTGGGGACGGGCGAGGGAGATGGGGACAAGGAAGGGCAAGAGTTGGCGGACAGCAGATCCGAGGTCTGGCTGGCGGTGAGTGACGGCGGGTGGATGAAGACTGCGAGAATTAGCCTTTTGTGATCTTCCCTCCCTTGCATGACGCCATCTGCACGCTCTAGATATTTGACGTCTCCGATGTGCTCGATCAACTTACCAGGTGTCATAGGTGGCGAGTCAGAGCGAGACCAGTCCGGATTGGCCAGGATCTCGGTGTGCACGTCCGTTTCACAGCCTTCCTTGACACCCTCCACCTTTTCAAAGCCAAAAAAGCTATCATTGATGGGGGTGTGCAAGGTGCCATTGGCCGACGGAGGGCTACTGACAGTGCTGCCTGACGCCGACAATGGCGGTGTCGAAGGGAAACCATACATGTCAGTTCCCATGAATCGGGTGTCCAAGGGCATCAGAGCTGGAGAACCCTGCTGCACAATGATGGCGGGCTTCATCTGAGAGGGTTGCGGCGACGCAATTGGGGTCATGTTCAGAGTGGCACCTCGGAAAGCATTGGTGGTAGCCATCTGATGCATGTTCATGACCGGCTGAGCCGAGTAGATAGGCTGCTGCTCGGTACCCCGTTGCTGGGGTCCGGAGTACTGTGATTGTCCATACCATGGGATTTCGGATGGCTGATTGGTGTAGTGGCCTTGCTGGCCCGATTGTGATGTGGATTCCGGATAGTATGCGAACGAAGGTTGTCCTTGCACCGGAGTCGGTGCGACTGTGAATGTCGAGTCCATTGTGAAGAGCTGAAATGGTCGCAACTGTCAGGAGATGATCCTGCGGTGTGGAAAGTATGTATATACATACCGGTCGAGACGGATCTGGAAATCGTTCACCAAATCCTCAAGAGTATTAGAGTATAGATGAATCGCGGACGAATCTGGTCAGGGAGAATATCCTCGGGGGTAAATGAATGAATGGACCAGACAGGAGAATTAGGGTAGTACGGGTTGGATGGTGAGAGATGGACTGTTAAAGGAAGGACAGGATCCAAGATGGAGCCGAAGACGAGAGGGAAGGAGAGAATAAAGATATGCTATAAACTCCCCAAACCCAAAACAGTCAAACAGAAAGGACTAGTGGGAATCCAAAAAATAAAATCAAAATAAAAAAGGAAAGGGAAAAAGAGAGGGAGAGACAGGAACGATATGGGCAAATCTGGGTTTAATGGGAAGACGAGCACGGTGTGATAAAAAGAGTGATCTGCCCAGTGCGATTTTGGGCCCACGCCATCAAGTGGGCCAGGAACAAGTCTTGGGGATTTTAATTATTGTCTCATGCTGTGTAAGGAAATGGTATCAGTCCGGGGCGGGATGCACATCGGAGGGGACGTGGAGCCCGGACCCATTCCTGTTTACCCAGAGGGACGCGGGCCCCTGTACGGAGTCTCTACGAGGCCTTGCGATCCACTTCGGTTGCTGCGCTCAAAATGGAAGTGGAGCTGCACGAGCAGAACTAAAATGCGGAGAGACACAGCCTCGTCCAGGTCCGAGTTGATGGTGTGAGGTATACATCGTAAGCCCTAACTGCCTAGGTAGAGTACTCCGTCTACGAGGGTCATACGGTATATACTTCTCTCTTTTTCTTCCCATCATCCCCCGAATTTCTACATCGGCACATACTTTCTCTCTCTTCCACTCTCTCCCTCTCCATTTGGGTAGCTCCCAGTGGCCACGAGAAGCACCGTGATTGGTCACAGACAATGATGAGGGCGGCAATCATTCGCACCTCTTATCAGGCGAAAAGAACCAATAAGCATCTAGTAGTGGAGAAACACCGTGTGGATGTCGGGACCAATCATTCTTGCGCGAAGGAATTGGCCTGTTCGCATGGCCCCACGTCCGTCCCGTTGTTATTTCGCTGCCAGGGTTTACGGCCGCGGTGATCAACGGATCTGACTGCCCTCGGACGCCCATTGCCCTGTCCGCTTCAACATGTGGATGGGTCTCTTCCCATTCCCGAATGGAATCAAGCCATTGACTGGGTGCAGGAATGCAGCACGATGCCGATCAGAAATGGCCATTAACGGTGGCGACCGTCGTGCCACTATCCTGGAGTAGTACTCTTGTTTTGACTCTTTTTTTTCTTTTCAGGTGATCGTGAAACGGTCGGCATTGACCGTACGGTATTTTCGTTCACCCCCCCCGGTCCATTTCATATGAATCGCAGTCCAAAGTTCAACTGGTGTTCCTCGGAAGTTTAATCACCAAGGCGTTGGATACTTTATTTCTTGGTCCTCACAATCACAAGGTAGGATTTATTATTATTTCATAGTTCTCGCCACATGGATCGTGGGATTTGATTTTGATATTATTGAGGTTTAAATTGGTCCCTTTACGGAGTAGGGTGTCCAGAATATGTCAATCCTCGAACCCAACTGGAGGGCACCACAAGTCTGGGCTGTAATGTTCAGCTTGGTTTGCGCGGCCTACTGCAGGAACAAGCTGTGGAGGCACATTCGCCAAAGAACGACAGATGGGACTCGCAATGAGTGACGTCCAAATCACTGCAAGACGCTGCAGTATGAGAACAGAGAGGCTTCCGGGTCCCATCTTCCGAATACCCTAACTCGCCTGATTGGAGCAAACCGCGATGAAATTATGACATCGCGCCTACCACACAAAGAACGCCGCCACTGGTGATGCATCTGATTGGTCCGCCACTGCAGCCATGTCGCAAAGTGATGTGTTCGGGTTACATATGTGATGGCCCTACTTTCTGTGTGGGAGATCCGGGGGGCACGTCGTGATGTGTGATCTCTCAGCCCCGGATGCAGGCAAATACGACAGATCGATTTGGGATTCGTAGTCGAAACTCTCCTTCATCACAGCCATCTGCACGTCGACGTCCACCACGCAAGGTCCGGCGCAATCGGTGGGTAACGCGACGATGGTGGCACACCACTCATCATGAACGAAATATGCTTTTTTATTTTTTTTTTCTGACCTCGTTACAGAGCAGCGCGACAGTAGACCAGTACTCCGTACCAGAAAACAAGAGCCGAAAGGTAAATATCAAATTATGCAATCCTTTCGGCCCCAACTATGCACTCGAGGCCAAATCAGAAAGAAAAGGTACCGAGACCCCCATAGGAATTTCATCATCGCCCATCCTTTCCTTCGGGGGACCGTCTGAAGCGTACCGGCACATCAACAGCCGGGGATTGGTTGCTTCTAAAGATAGTGCAATCCACCGTGGGGCCAACCACTATTCCCATTCAAGACAACGCGTTGGAGACGGCGGCAACAGCCTCTGTTCCCGCCTTCCAATCATCCAATGCCATGAATTCCAAGGCCGAGGTGAAAAGTGGAAATTGCACTGTGTGATCATCTCTCTCCTCCACCGTGTCCACATCTACTCACCTTGAAGGTCCTTTCTCCAGGTCGTCTCTTCCCGCCTTGGGTTAGAATCCTTCCCAGTCAGTTGGGAAGCATGCATAGAAGGCTGTCACTGGAATTCGAGAAGTGGTCTTTCTGTTTAGTCGTACTAGAGGAATTAGCCTTGCGTCGGGAATATTCATCCATGGGTTTTCCCCATTTAGACTCCCATCCAAATCCATTAGATGCAGATTATCGAATCTTTATTTCCTATTATTTCTTTTTTCCGTCTTCCTCATTCGTTTGTTTGATGTGAGATATACACTGCCCAAAAACGAGCCAATTTGGCTTTGCTACCTCCGTCCTCTATCGTGGATGCCTGGTCGCCACCGTTGTCGCACAGACGAGAGACTAAGGAACAAGGCCCGAAACGCCCCGAGAGCACTGTTTGTGTCAACGGTGCGATTGAGTTCTCGTGCTGGTCTCGGGATGTGATCCGTACTCATCGTGTGAGCGTATTCGCAGAGTACAGAGTACTCATTCGTTTAAATATCACAGCCCATGACCAGCAAACGACAATCCACTCACATAATTACCTCAATAATAGGTACTCCGTACCTACCCTACGGAGTAGAGCTCAAGCTCCAAGCTCCAAGACCCAAGACCCATGTCAAAGGCAGCTCTAGAATCCCGGTGGAGCCAAAACTGGAGATAGCGTACCCGCGCTCGCGGGCGGGCGGCTGCTAGTCTCCAATACAGCGGCGCGGAAGGTCCTCCCCTGTAGCCGAGCTTTTTGAACAGAAATCCCTAGTGGCTCCGACTCAATGAGAGAGCTTCGACCAGGGCTATCTTTCCAGGATTGAGTCTAGCGCGTCCACACCGGCCAAAGCTTTCATCCTTTTTCTTCCTTCGTGCGGTGAGCAGACGGTCCATAGTGGCGCATCGACTCATTTTCGCGGTGTCGGGATCGATCGTCCCGCTTAGAACGGGATGCGCCTCGGCTCTGGACGAGGTTAGTTCCCCGACGAATCATCGGGCGTGGGATGGTAACTGGATGGGGTTGTCTCGGGGAGGAGTTCAGGATGCGAGAAACCGTTGGCGATCATTGAGGTCTGTATCCGAGAGGACCTTGCACGCAGCTTTGGTCGTGGTTTGGATGTTATCTGTCATGGCTGGTCTTGGAAGTGACAGGTTGCACGTCATGTACGATTTGGGGCCTCGAGGGTGGATGTGTCGGACAGCGCTGCTGCAAGGGTCTAACGGATGTGGACATGGAGCGTCATGCTCGAATACTTAATTTTGATCTTATTGCAGTTACCATGCATTACAGAAAGCTTGCCACTGTGACTGGTAGTCTGGACTGGCCGCAATGATCAAAGACAAGACCAAATTATTTCCCAAGGAATTTAATCCCACAATATCGAGACGTCAAATCCCAAAAGAATGGAACCCGGACGGTCCGTCCAGGATTCCCTTCCTAGCGTCCTCCTCCTTGTCCGCTCCCCCCCGGTCGGGACGGAATATAGTTGACTAGTTTATTGCGATGGATTTTCGAGCCGTCACTGGCGTGCCAAGTGTTATCTGAGCACAACTTCGAGGCCCTGAATTGGTCGTGGGGAATATTGATTCTTCTTTGATAGCTCCGTGAATCATGTCTTCCGTCCCTTTTGCATGGAACACTACTCAATCCTGACCAGTCTAGTGGACTCGAGACCGTTCTGTGATCAGCCGTTTCGCAGGGCTGCAGCAAGCCCACTGCAGCTATCCTCCATGCGAGTCCGACATTCTGGATAATCAGAATCCAAATTGGCTAACAACTGAGGTCTGGAACATAATCCTCTACGGAGTATACGATGAGTAACAGTTTCCAGCCAAAGTCTCTCATTGGAGAACAATCCCTCGAAAAGGATGGAATTGACTCGAGAATTCTCCATTCTCCATTCTCCATTCTCCGAATATCCGCTTCCATACGGAGTACTCCATACATAGATGATGACCCATTCGCTACGCCGAAAGAAGCTATTCCCGAAATTATGGAAATTCCGGCTGCTTCCATTGACTTTTGTAGTGCCGCAGATCATCCAGTCCGGCCAACTCTGAAAGCCACCAGAAGCCGCGCTAGAAGGTCACCGTGGTGAAGGCTGTGGAGGCCAGCCAAGCGCACTAACGTAATGACAAAAAGACTTCGGATGTCGGGGTGGTTCCGCACGTTGTGAAAATGAGCTAGAATTCTGAAACAGCTCGAGTTCACCGTATCATGGCGAGCGGTTTGAACACGCGTTGTCGAGGCTGCGGCTGACGCTAGTCTGGGCCGAAGTCTTGGCTTGGGTTCCACTTTTACCAGGTCCGTATTGCTTCCATCAGACATACGATACTACTACGGAGTACTGGGCTTTTCATCTCGTAGTGACTTGCTGTTTTTTGCCGTGTATACCGAATGATACGGCTGTGTGGGGAGTTAGGATCAGGGTCCAGGTCCAGGTCTGGGTTTGATAGGTGAAACCGACAGCATTCGAGACAAGTCTCAATGAGGCAATTGCTGATGATGATGGCTGACTACTTGTCTGAGGGAACCTGAAATGGACAATGTACCTGTTTGAGTATATCTTCATCAATCATATGGTCTATAGGTCAAGGTCTACTTGCACAGAGACATGTCTCGCTTTGGCCAATTCATTGACGCCACCAGTGTTTTGGGGCATATTCATCTCCGTGCTATTTACTGATGGTGGTTCGGAAATATATCTCATAATGTCGCAACTACGCCTCCATCACTCAATGTTCCTTGCGTGCTCCGTACTATACCGCCACACGTCAGCAGCTAGCCGACTCTCGCTCAACATGTGAAACTTCTCCGCACAAAAATCAATTCGCAATTGTTGATCTCGTTACTCCGAGCATGAATCTCAGTTGGTCCAAGCGAGAGTGCGGGGAAACTCCAAGACTCAGGAAACCAATTCCACCGGACACGACATCCATGGAAACGACTGGATGCTTCAGTCCTCATTGGTGAATGCTCTGTTATCGCGTTAATCATTTAGTCGCGACTCCATTCTCAAATTTGGTTCGGAAGGCTATGTATGTCGATGATTGCAGTTTCTGGGTCGCGTACGGCCAATTCCGACGCTATCTCGAATATCAAATTCTCCGGTGTGTCGACGTCGATCACGCAAAGTTTTTTTCTTGGTTCTGGGATGAGACTGGCCAATGTTCCAACACTCCTCCAAGGTATTCAGTGCTGCCGTGCCGAGTGTGAGACATTTCATACATACCATAGACATGGCGTGTTGAACCTTGGATTGTGCACTTGGTCGTCCGCTGTCGGCATTTGACGAGTATGGAAAACCCGCGAGATCCTCATCCGCTCCCAATGAAGAATGAGAGTATATTGCTCTTAGTCCAATTATTGAAAGGATTAAGTTGCCATCGTCTCGCTCTCCATTAGCGCAGCGCAATCTTCAGGCCCTCAAAGTTTCGTTCTCGTTAAGCTGAAAGCTTCGCAGCCTCATTTCCAAATCGAGATTCCCGTCCCGCTCCCGTTCCACTCGAGCTGGATGCGATTCGTCGTGGTGAACCGCTAGTCAGAAAGTGATCTCCGCATACTCCGTACCTATGTAGCACACAGCTGTGATTGTGCTCGGTACGGAGACGATCCCCAAAAATGCGGAGATACAGAGCTGTTTACCAAATGGCAAACAATACTGCATCCACAGCGACCAACGAGATTTCGCATTGCCCTCAAGACTCGCAATGGGGTTCCTCGGATGTTGGTTGCCCCCACGAAGTCCACTAGGCGCAATCTACTCCAAACATGAAATGGGGCCGCGCCATCTGCACGATCGCACGAACCATCGCTGCCATCCTGGGAACCAATTCTCTGGATTTGAACTTTACTCCGTATAGTTTTCAGAAACGGGGCTATTCCGCCACCACTTTACTTTAGACTCGACTTTACCTTTCTGATCCCATCCTGAAGCAAAATCAGTGAGGACCCTGGTGGTGGTGGCTGGACGGAAATCTGCCGTCTTCCCGCAATTGTCTGGGTCAACTGGATCCCTCGAGATTTCCGTCGGCCGAAACCCAATCTGATGTCTGGTTCGTGTGAGGTCATTCCGTGATAGCAGCTCGCATTCCAATGTTTTTTGAAACCATGCTGTGGTGCTGTATATGTCTGAATTGGGTCATTGGTCGACCATTCAACTACCCATGTACCTAGGTACGGAGGTCGATCTCAGTCGATCGTAATCCTCCCATTCTTTACCTATATCCGTCGAGATTGAATTTTCTTTGCTTGAGCGAATGTTCGTTCAGCTGTGGACGATACCATTATCCACCGGAGATAATATCCAGGCCGCCCTCGTCTAGCGATTACTGGCGCAGTGGCGAGTGTATGCGTGAACTTGACCATTTGCGATCGAGATCGACAGTCCGACTCCATTCTTATCAGATAGTGTTTTTCACACGGCTCATGGCCAAGGAAGTGGCACCACCCCGACGGGGTCCAATCTACCACTGGGGCTGCTTGGCTTTTAGGCTAAGTGCGATGACTTTTCATACCAAATTGATTGAGATGCTTTTCTTCCAATCAATTGCGACTACGTACTGCGTATATTAAATAGAGTCCAGCTGAACCGCGGTCTAGATTTTCAGCCCGACAGTCTTACGCTGAGCACAAAAGTAGCTGAAGATCGCACAGACTCGAAAAGTATAAAAGAAGCATCTCGGGTGGCGGTTTCCTGAACGCTCACGACGTTTTCTGGAATCTGCTACATCGGCAATTGCAAACTCTAATTGTCGACATCCTTTCCGCGGAAAGTTCGCACCTTCTTCAGGTCAAAAATGCTGTTGCTAATGGTGGGTACAGCCGACACCGCGTGCACCAACCACACCAATTCACTGGCTCATCGAGTCGTGTCCAGTGAAAGCGGGTCAACAAGAGATCCGCAGATGAACCCGCGACACCACCGGATCAAGAGAAAAGTTTACCGTCGATTCTTGGATCGGGCGGGTTCTGTCGTCGTAGAGGATCCTCTAGGCGGGGAGTACCTACGCCATCATTAAACTACGTGCGCACGCCGTTAAGAGAATGGTGTTGAGTGGTGTCCACGGCTCTAATTGGATCTCCACTGAGCATCAGACCGTCACGTACGGAATATAACACTGATTCAAGACGAGTGGAGTACGATCTTGTTGCCGCGACATCTAAATGCTCAAATGAGGCGATTGGCACGACGCACGCCGTGGACAGTCTGTAACGTGCGATGCCGAACTCGGCTTCAAATGGATTATCGGCCCGGAAAAGAGATCTGATCCACGGATTCATTCCTTGACAAACACCCATCATAATCTCGTGCAATTTCATTCTCAATTTCAATTTCAATTCCGTACTACCGTGCATCAGAACCTTGGATCAAAGTGCAACACTAAAACATCCTCTTCGAATCGCCACGATAGGCATGCGCTAAACGACCAATTACATAGGCGTGAGATTCAGACGTGGAATTCCGTCATGACAACGCCCGTGTGTACCGTCAAAATCTGGCACGAAAAGCGAAAATGATGAATCTGTCCAGTCTCATCAGACCAGATGGCCATCTGGCCACTCATCTACAGAGTACAAGTCCAAAAAGGCTTCAGAGATGGGTAAAGTGAGATCACGCTCCCAGAAGGAGTCAGTCTCTTCCTATCATAAAATCCATAATCCTCATCATCAGCCAGAATAATGATTGTGGAAAGATGCGAACTTGCGCTCTGAAAAAAATGGGTTGTGTCCGGTTAGTCAGCACCCGAGATGCTTACCTCAGCGAAATGAAATAGGCGGACGGAGAAAGTGTTCATCCGGGGACTGGCGGCATAAATTGCGCGGATGCAAATTTGCTGTTGCTCTTTTTCTTTTCTTTCTTCGTGCGGCGGCGCAACTATACAATTTACCCGTGTTGCCTGGACATCCTTGGTCTTCGGGCCTTCCGTGATGTGATCAGGTGTCAGTTGCGCCACAGAGCGAAGGAATTGCACACCGGTTCTACTTTATTGGTCTTTCTGATTTTTTCCAGGATGAGACCATTTGGTTTGGGATCGGACATACTTTTGAACTTAGCTCTAGGAGTCTATATGAACATTGAAAGAAGAATTTAAGAGTTGAAGAGTTTAAACATGCTTGCAGTGACCTTGTAGCTGATGCGTGCGCGCATTTTCGTAACTGTTGTTGATCGCTGCCCAAAAAAATTCAAGCCTCTACTCCGCGATGTGTCTTGTCTATATGGACGATACTTTACTCGCCAGGCTCATCACCAATCTTCTCCAGCTTGCCCATGGCTCTCTTCTCGCCCGTCTCGCCAATAAAGCGGATTCGGTCCACGCGCAGCTTGTCGCTGTCGCCATCTCCGCCCACGAAGAAAATCACCAGCGAGGTCACGTTCTGGAATTTGACGAACCGCAAATCAATCCTCGCCGTCCCGGTCTTCGCATCCCAGTCCTCGGGCTTGATCTCAAGCGTCTGCACCGCAGGGATATCCTCCGCCTCGTCGAATCCCAACACCTGCGACCGGTTCGTGTACAGTGATACGGTTCTCGGCCGCATGGGCTTCTCGTCATCGTCGTCATCGGAGGGGGGAAGCGAGGTAATCTGAATCGAATGGACCTTCAACCTCGACTGGAACGGGACGTACAGCATGAGCTGCTCGTCTGTGTCGCTCTCCACCCAGTCTGACTTCCCGCTTGCCTTCGCCTTGCCCGCGAGCCCAGCCGGCTTGGACGTATCGAACAGCTGGCGTGGCTCCGCATGCTCACTGTCCCGGTTCAGCAGCTCCAACCCCTTGGGATCAACCTGGTCCGTCACATCGCTGTAGCCCTTGGCCACGGTCGCACCGAGCCATACCCCGCCTGCACCGCTTGCTTCGCCGTTCCCTGCACCGTCTGACTTGCTTGCTTCGGAGGCGAGCTTTTGAATCACTTCGTTCAGTTTGCGGGGGTCGGCGCCTTGCACGGTCTCGGTTTTACGGCCATTCTCGAAGATGATGAAAGTAGGGTATCTATATCAGCGCCATCAGCATGTGGTCGTAGTCATTCGCGGTCGAGTCGTTACGTACGCTCGCACGCTGTACGCCTGGGCAATGTCCTTCTGGTTGTCACCGTTGATCTTGGTAAATGTGATGTGGTTTGGGCGGGATAGTTGGCGAGCCAGTGAGTCGTAAACTGGGGCGATGGCTTTGCATGGGCCGCACCAGTCGGCGTAGACTAGAATAACGCCGAGACACGATCAGCTGTTTGCTTTTGTCACGGAAGTGGGGTGGGGGAACGCGCGGGGTTGGAGGTGAACATACAGTCGGCGACAACGAAGCGAGATGAAGTGAGGAGAGAGCTGAATTGCTCGTTGGAGGATATATTGATGACGGACATGGTGAAGGAGGAGGTTGGTGGTGTTTGGTTGGGAGAATCAGTGGGGAGTTGAGGTTGTCCGCTTCCTCATGTCATCAGCCCCTCGTGTCAACAATCAACACTGCAAGTTGAATGTTCTTGGAGATGTCAACCATGTAGCTTATTATCTATGGCTTTATTTTGGAGTGCTATAGTTTTTCATTACTGTATAATGAATCAATTATGGACTTCAAAGTTGAATATATATCTTTATGTTATCATCATCTGACACTGCCGAAGTCGACTGCAATCTGAACGCAACCGCATCTTGATTTTTGAGCCCGACACCAACTGGCCCAAATAAAAACTGTGTAGAAGAGCTACTTTACCTCTGATGTCATATCTTATGAAAGCTAGGAGTTCTAGTGACAATCCTGCTGCGACATTAACATGCACGCCGGATTTTATATCGAGCAAGAAGTTCACCAACCACAACGATAGCCCATTTATGTTGTACTTAGAAGATATGAAGAGGAAAAGTAAAGATTGTGGTTCTAGCTTGCTATAGTAAATGACTTACCTAATTTACTTTACGATGAGTGTCTTGAACAAAGACCTTCTGACGGACAGAACCCCGGTTACTCTCTAGTGACAATTCGATTGACCAAGAAATCATTACTCTTAGCATCAATCGACCATTTGATTCATCATCATCCTGTCGTTAAGAGAAATTGTCGCTATGCAAATTGTTCAACTTCAAACTACCATCACAAGTTTTCCCTATGTATCCACGACCCAGAGGTAAGACAATCATTTTTGATGATATGCCTACCATATTCATGGATTAAATTCATCAATAATGGGATCGACTCGAAAGGAAGTAGCCATCGTGAAGTCTAACCTTTTTGTCCTGGGTACCTTTCGTCTCCATCAGAGAGTCCGATTCAGCTGAAGCAATCCATCCACCTAACCTGAACACAAGGCTAGATCTTCAAGAGCCAGACATGAGAAAAAGATGCACATGGAAAATCTAGTCATTGCCGAGGTATAATACCCTGGGATCCCCGTTACGAGAGGAACTTCTGGTATGTACGGAGTACTCCGTACCGTGGGGGCGGGATTCGTCGTTGTAACTTCAAATGCATCCCAATCCTTCCAATCCTTCCAACCGCCCATGATCTACCCATGATCTATTCCTTCGCGGGGAAACCGCTTCGTGTACTCCGACGCATCAAGACCAAGTTGGACTCGGGCAACACGGATTTGGGGGTTGACAGATATAGATTCGGCCCCAGATTTGGGGGCTGTTGGAGGGCTATTTTGGTATGTATTCCGTACGTAGACTTAGTCTGGGCACTAGTCTGTGTATTTGTTTTTTTCATAGAATCAGAACTGTGTCGGGCAAGGCAACTGAGTCTATTATTTGGAAGATGATGGTCAACCGTAGTGACGCGTAGCATCCATGGGTGTAAGCTATTGTGCTTGCAAATAACGCTAGAAGATACAATATTTCTCAGGTCTACTCTAGTATACTGAGATTGGCAGATCCTGATAGGTAAGAGTCCCAATAGATTCTGAGTAGTCAGACCGCTTAAGTGAGTCTTGATTATCTATAATTTATGCATATCTAATCGAAGACCCAGGGCCGCTAACAGAATGTCAGTCGTGTTTAAAAACAAAGTGACGCTGCTAGATATGACAGTGTGATTAAACACCCATTTCTCATCTCTAGAAATCAAGAACATAAATCGACTTGACCCAGAGACAACCCAGACGTTACGCTGAGCCAAAGCATGGAGTAAAAATCTTGGATTCTGTGGTAGCTCTGAAGGGAAATCATGTATTTAGAACTTTCGAGTCTCAATATCGAAACATGCCTGACACCTCATTCAAATGCATCTCAGCTCTTGGGGCAACCCTTGCAAATATTTGGGTCGTGGCATTGAGGCAAATTACCCATACTGCAGATAAGCTTGACACATTGTTCATAGGTCGTGCCATCGCCATATAGACAATCTGTAGCTTCTGCAGCGGCACATTGGGCTAGGAGGAGGGCAAAGATAGTGGCAAGCTATATGATACGCGTAAGTCAACTGAGCCATTCGCAATTTGTTGCTTCAAACTCACGAATTTGATCTGCATCGTGGCAATGAGAATAGGGCTGCGTTTCGAAAGTTTCCAGGAGAAAATTGAGGATCGAGAGGGCCTTAACCGAGAAGGCTGGACATATTTATATGTTGGCCAAATGCAGGGAAAGGAGCCCCGCGAGGCTGCTATTATAACGGGTGGAAGTTTCAGGAGGGACACTAATACAAAATTTCCACGTTACGAGAAAAATATTGATAGAATGTGGCCAATCGAGCCTTAGTCGCGTGGAAATGCGCCATAGGGACGATGTGTCAAGTCCTAGTGGATGACTCGAGATTGGTCTTAAATCTGAGTGAGTGAAAACTTTCAGCGAGCTATGGAGGTTACTAGTCATGCGGTCCTATTTACCCTATATCTTGATAGAGAGTTTCCTTGGCCTGGAAGTGGTCGAAGTTATTTATTTAGTACCTATTGAGGCGTTGAGAACTGGTGCCCTGAGTCAATAGCTCTTAGATGAGCTTCATATCAGGTGAGTTGCCTGGTTTATCGCTTTTGTGGTCGAAGCGTCTCCTCCCTATACAATCCCACTAATACTATATAGACTAATCTAAGTAGGAAGAAGAAAAAGTGATAAGACTGCTACTAATAATGCAATTAGGTGATAATCACTTTCAAGGTTCCTACTGCCTACTACTTTTACTAATAACTTATCAAAAGTTAGCTATGCACCGCTATCTATATTTACCATAACCAGCATAAGCATTAGATTAGGATAAGGATAGAATGAGAATTAGTGAGAATTAGTGGGAATCAGTGGGAGCAAAAATGGATTAGTGGTAGCAAAATCGGGATTATAGTAACGATAAAGTGGGAGCAAGTGGTAGCAGAATTGAATTAGTGGTAGCAAAATTCGGATTATAGAAAAAAGAAAGTGGGAGCAAGTGGGAGCAAAATTGGATTAGTGGTGGCAAAATCAGGATTATAGTAATAAGAAAGTGGGAGCAAGTGGTAGCAAAATTGGATTAGTGGTAGCAAAATAGGGATTATAGTGACGATAAAGTGGGAGCAAGTGGGAGCAAAATTGAATTAGTGGTAGCAAAATCAGGATTATAGTAACAAGAAAGTGGGAGCAAGTGGTAGCAAAATTGAATTAGTGGTAGCAAAATCAGGATTATAGTAACAAGAAAGTGGGAGCAAGTGGTAGCAAAATTGAATNACGATAAAGTGGGAGCAAGTGGTAGCAAAATTAAATTAGTGGTAGCAAAATCAGGATTATAGTAACAAGAAAGTGGGAGCAAGTGGTAGCAAAATTGAATTAGTGGTAGCAAAATAGGGATTATAGTGACGATAAAGTGGGAGCAAGTGGTAGCAAAATTAGATTAGTGGTAGCAAAATCAGGATTATAGTAATAAGAAAGTGGGAGCAAGTGGTAGCAAAATTGAATTAGTGGTAGCAAAATAGGGATTATAGTGACGATAAAGTGGGAG
>JAXQJW010000002.1:0-47913 GCA_037042135.1 Penicillium sp. PG113-03A | reverse complement strand
ATCTATCTTAGTAGATAGGTAGGAAGAATATAAGGTTGATAAGATCCTTAATAAACACTAGACTAAAGGTCGCTATCTTTATACAATATATATAGTAAAGTAGATAGGATATACTCAACCAACCAAAGAACTAGCGGATTATTTAGAAAATACTACTACGCTTAACTATTAGCTCTAATAGACTATATAATTCCGACACCCTAATAGTTTATTAGATTGGATAGCGCTTTATATAAGACGCTAGTAGCGTTTATATCTATTCTAGTTTAATAAGAATAGATATTTATAAGAAGATCTTAGATTAAGTGACTAAAAAAAAAAAAAAAAAAAAATAAGCAAAATAACCTAAACCTAAGGAAAAACAAAGGAAAACCCAAAAACCTAGAAATAGAAAACAAAAAGATATAACAAACAATCCCTATTATATAAGCTCTAATTAACTAACTCCTCTATATCCAAGGGCGTAGGTATCGCTATAGAAATAGCGAGAATAAAATAAGCCTTATTTAGGTTAGTAAGAGTATAATAAATAATATAGTCTAGCTATTTATAGTTAGTATAGTAGCTACTAAATATTCCTAGGAGTTATATAGTCCTACTAAAAGAATAACTAGTAGTAGAATATTTATAGGGGATTAGGCTCTCTTAACCCTAGGAAACAATTAGTAGTATATTTATATATAAGGGCTAGGCCGACTTAATCTATAAGACCTATAGCTTATTAGTAAAGAATAAATATAAAATAGATTATTATATATACTTAAATAGTAGGCTATCCCCTTACTAAATATATAAAAAACTTATAACTTAGCTATAACTATATTTCGCGCTATACTAGAGTATAATAGAGCTCTTAGAGAGCCCTATTACTAGCGACTATAAACTATATAAAGAAATAGGTAATATTATTTTTAGTAATATAGCGAATAGATATAAAGAGATAATAGGACCCTATATCTATATAGGTTAGATTATATAAGGTATAAACAAAAGCTATAGTAATAGTATTAATAGTAGTAATAGTAATAATAGTAGTAGTAGTAGGAAGTAGGAAGGAGAGAAATTTTTTATATCTATAATCTAGGAAAGTACTCTCTTTTATACTTATCTATACCCTAGGCAATAACCCTATTAAAGACCTAATTAAGTTAGACTAAGGGTTACCTATAATTACCTTCTTTAGTAAATAGTAAATAATAAGAATAGTAATAATAATAAGAGAAGGAGGGGGGCTACTATTATAGGACCTTTATATAAAGTCCTATTTAGTAAGAAGCTCGGCTAATAATCTCGCTAGTAAAATCCGACTATCTTCTTAAGCAAAACCCTAACTTATATACAAAATTCCTTTCTCTTTCTTTTTTTAACAAATCCTTTTTATACCTAGGATACACCTAATTGATATAATTCGGTTCATCCCTTAATAGTTCGACTAGCTATTAGAATAATATATCTTTTTTTTCTTTTATCTCTATCCTAGATTACTATTTATATAAGATTCTAATCAATCTATAGGTTTATAGCTTTTAAGAAATTGTGTCTAAGAACCGCTTAATAACCTAAGAGATCTAATATCTATATCTTTATACTCCCTATCTATATATATAGCTAAAGAGGGACCTATATAAACTTATAAGTATATAACTATTCCCTATTAGATAAGTAGACTAATAACTCCTTTTTAGCCTATTTTAATCTAAGCCCTTTAGCAAAAGCTAGTAAAATAAATAAGTAGGATAATCTACTATCTAAGAGAACCCAAATAGGTCTCTACTACTCTAGGAGACTAATTTTGCTATTAAAGTATATTAATAAATTACTTATAGAAATAAGGGATACTTAATATAAGGATTTAGGTTCTTTAGGAGATTCCTAACTACCCCTATATAGATCTAATATATCTATTTAAATAATTTCTAGCAAAAATAAGGCCTTATAGAGCCAATAGGCGAGGTCTTTAACTACTAGATCTAGTTTTCCGAACTAGACTCTTTATTCTAGGATATAGATTTATTATCTATATCCTTCTTCTATTAGTAATTTTTCTATAGATAACTAATTTTCCTATACTTATAGTAAGTATAAGTTTCCTTCCTCTTCTTACTATCTAAATAGTTAGATAGTATAGCGGATAGATCTATATAGTCTAGATTGGCCTACTAGTTAATATACTAGATAATTATTTAAGTACCCTTAAAATAGACTAGTTACTCTTCGGCCTTATAGAAGATTAAGACCTCGATACCTATTTTGGCCTATCTCTATTAAAGATCGGCCCTAACCTTTTTATAAAGGAATTATATTAGGACCTTATCTATTATAGATATATTATAATCTATCGCTATCTACTATAGTTAGATAGTAAAGACCTAAATCGAATTCTTGCCCTACTATAAGTTAATAAAATAGTCCTAGCGTTTCTCTAGGCCTAGGTATTCTATATAGTTATAGTAGATCTACTACTCGAACCCTTTAAATATAATAATTAGGTCTTTATACCTATTATTAATACACTAGTTCTATATATACTAAGCGTCTATAGTATATTTTACTAAGCTAGATCCTATAGCCAAGACTTTATAGAAGTCTATAGGTTTTTACTAGGTATATATATATACTTCTCTAAAGTACTAGGTATAGTCTAGTAGGAATTTTTGGGCCTAGTTATTCTTGATTATACCCCTATAGATATCGATTAGCTAAATATACTTAGTAAGGGTCTTATAAAGTATAGACTCTACTTAAATAGCTAGCTAGACTATTTCCTATAATACTTATTAAGGGATTAGGCTAGGTATCTTATAGACCTAGTACTATAGTATTATATAAGATTAGGCTATTACTATTAGAGAGGGTAGAACCTTATCCTAATTATATATATTTTACTAGATTTATATAATTATTAGCTAATAGATAGGATCGAGGTTATAGATAGTATTAATCAACTCCTATAGCTAGTATACCCCTTCTAGTAAGTAGCTTAGGCCTATAATAGCTTTAAATAGTTGATTATTTATTTTTTAATAGAATAGAGGTTCGATAGAATAGAGGTTCGATAGAATAGAAATTTCTTTAATAGAATAAATAGTAATTTCTCTTAATATTTAGGGAGGATAAAATCCTTTTTACCTAAAGAAATAACCCTTCCTATTTTATCTTAATTAACCTTCTAATTACTAGTACTTTAATTAGTAGATCCTTTAGGTCTCCTTAGAGGAGGAGTAGATCTAATTAATAGCTCTAATCTTAGCGTTTTTTAGGGTTAAATAGACTATATACTTACTATTTTCTCTTTCGCTAGTTTTAGGAGAGATTAATCGGTTAGGGGGAAACACTCCTTAAATCTTCCTAGGGTAGATAGCTTTATAGGTTTGATAGGCCTATTTAGCTTAGTAATAATCCTTAACTAACCTATTTAGATTAGTGATAATATTCCTACTTCCTACCCTAGCCGATTGTAGAAGATCGGGCCGATTAGGCAATACTACTAGATAAGATTTCGGGAGAAGGTTGAATAATGTTTTATTTTGTATATAAGGAGGGTTATATATAGTCTAGCGAGTTCTACCGGGCGGACAAAAGGGTCAGGTGACCCGTACGAAAATTGCAATAGTATATACTAAATTATTAGTTATAGAGTATTATAAAGCGTTGTGGTTGAGAAAATCGAATATTTCTATAAGTATCTTTTATGTAGGGTGCCTACTAAAAGGTACATTATCGTTTGGGGGGCTTTTATCGTATGGGTGGCGGACCCTCGCTAGAGGGTTCCTGTTTTTTTTGAAATAAAAAATAGTGGGGCCGGTTATAAGGAATCACGTTCATGGCCAGCATTTCTTGAGAAGTACCTGAAATGAAAATATTTGAGGCTAGTAAAATATATAATGCAACTACTAACTCGATAAGAGCGCAGTTGGGAGATTTTTTTTTTTTTTTTTTTTTTTTTTTTTTTAACATTAAAACTACGTTGAATGATTGCGCTCTGTGTTTAGACCTTGAGTCCAAATCGGAGCATTCTCAATGGTGAGCGTCGGGCTTCACAGCGAAGATCTTGAATGAGCCTTGAGATAAGAGCCAGATGTGGTCAGTGGTAGGTTTCGTAACCTCATGTTAAGGTCAACTCACCGGTCCAGAGATTAAAATCTACATCTGGAAACTCCTGAGAGAAGCTGGGCTGTGCAGAGCCACAGCATGAGCTGACAGGACCTGAATTATCCCCTTGTTCTTTTCGGAACATTTCCTTGTAGATATTCAGGTCGCTATTAGTGTTCAGAATCAGCGCATCTGTGGATTTGTTGTCAGTTCTGGGTCCATTCAGATTTACAAACGAAAGAGGAACGGAAGTAGAGTCAGTACCTCGAAACCCTGCCTCTTTGAGATATTTCTCATACTCGCCGACCTGACTAGCTCCAGCGATGCAACCAACATACAAGGAAAGGTCCTTTTTGATGTCGGTCGGGAGCTCCTGCGTGGCTAGAATGTCACTGATTGCAACTCTACCCCCGGGCTTCAGCAGGCGAAACATCTCTTGAAATACGAGTGGCTTCTCGGCTTCTGGCACTAGATTGATCACACAGTTGCTAATGATACAATTAACCGAGGATGCTGGCAACGGGATAGAAGTGATGAAGGCCTCGATAAACGATGCATTTGAAACTCCAGCATTTGCCACATTTTTGCGTGCTAGTTCAAGCATGTCCTGATGGTATCAATATGTAAATGCTCAGATCGGGGGCAATAGAGCAGTGTACCTTGGTCATGTCGATACCGATTGCTTTTCCTTCAGGTCCCACCTTCTTTGCAGCGAGTAGAACGTCGATACCGCCACCACTGCCCAGATCGACCACAGTCTCACCCTGTGTGTTCAGCTCAATATCAGCATTCACAAAGTCGTTGCTAGTTGGATATTACCGGCTTAATATTGGCTGTTGCTAACGGATTCCCACAGCTGACCCCTAAATTCGCATTGTCGGGGATAGAGCGCAAATCCTCCGGGTCATATCCAAAGGCGGTTGCGACTTTACGCTCATATAGCCCCTCATTTCCTGGGTTCGCCTGGTTCGCGACATCTGCGTAGCGATCTTGCACCGAACGATAGGTAGTCTCCGAGTTCATTGTGTGAGTGTCTTGCGCGAAGCGTAAATGGGGAGCTTTGCTCTTTATTTTAAGTCCTCGATGAATTTGCTGGGTTGTACGGAGAGAAGTGCGAACCGATCACGTCCAATGATAATTAGTGGTATAATAACTGATACGTCATCAAAGTGGAGAGGTGTGCAGGTTTCCTGTCCGCTGAATGGGCAGTTGGGGGGTTTTAATCTACCTAGAACTACCGCATGACAGAGGAAATGCGTTTACCAAGCCGATTTGTCAATAGACTCCCCTAGACTCGAGCCGATTGTCAACAAAGTGGCTCTATGAATACGAGACATAAGAGTGTAGCGGTGAGCGGCAACTGATAGATCCCAGCTGACGAGGCATCAATCTCATCTACTAGCCCATTTGATGATTCGACATATTATTGATTACTTTTTCTTTGCCTCTAGTCTCTCATTTACGCCTTAATATAACCAAAACAATCGCTTGTGGCCTGTAATCCTTATGCCACGATTCGCAAGTGTGAGAAATGTTCATGATTTCCCTCTCAGTCTTTCCAGCCAACTCGCTTGGCTATAAATTTGACCACATAGACAAGGCCAAGTAGTACTGGGACCTCAATCAGCGGGCCGACAGTTGAAGCAAGCGCCTGGTTGCTGTTGGCACCGAATGTCGCAATAGCAACAGCAATGGCCAACTCGAAATTGTTGCTAGCCGCCGTGAAACTTTGAGTGGTGGACAATTTGTAGCCAAACCCAAGCTTATATGTCACAAGAAGAGTGACGAAAAAGACAATGACAAAATAAACAATAAGTGGAGCAGCAACTCGAATCACTGATACAATCTGATGTACCACCTGGCGACCCTGAGATGCGAATAGCACGAGGATCGTGAAGAGAAGCCCAAGAAGTGACCATGGACCGATCCACTTGAGAAATATTTGGTCGTACCAACGGGGGCCAGCGAGCTTGCGAACAGTGATGCGAGTAAGAATTGCAGCACCAAGAGGGATTCCGAGAAACACGGCCACGCTTTTGGCCGCTGTGGAATAAGATAGTGCAACCTGACTACCCGAATGACTGATGACCTGGATGAAAAAGATTGCTAATGGAGCGAAAAGCACCATTTGTAATAGCGAATTTACTGCAACGAGAATGGCGCAGTACTCATTATCGCCTCCAGCAAGACCGGTCCAAATAAGAACCTATTTAGCAGGTATACATTAGTTGGGTTCGACCATCAGGTAGAGCACAGGAGCTTACCATAGCGATGCATCTGGCCAGGCCAACGAGAATCAAGCCTTCTCGGAGTTCTGGTTCATCCGGTAGGAAAGCCCATGCTAGCGCCAGCTATAAGAGACATAATCAGCGGGCATCAAGAATGCTGAAAGCGTGTTCTTCTTACCATCAAAAAGGGAGCAATGATCCAGTTGACAAAGATACTGAATGCAATCTGTACCCAAATTCCTCGCTCTCGAAAGACATGGTGTAAAGATTCGTAACGCACTTTGCAAAGAATTGGGTACATCATGACCAAGAGACCGATTGCTTGCAAGGATTAGTCAATGTTATATATATGGAAGTTGCCAAAGGAAAGAAAAAAAAGCATTAGTGATAGTCTCAGGGGTGCATACCGATTGGGATTGAAACTCCCACAAATTGTCCCTTTTGAAGAGCAGGCCCTGTATTTTCCACAAAATTCCCCAGTATAATTCCGACGGCCATGGCGAGAAAGATCCATACTGCCAGAAAGCGATCTAACCAGCCAAGACTTTTAAAGGCTGATTGCTTAGTCGTAGGACTCTCAGACTCGTTCGTGTTTTGCTTTTCAACATCCTCAGATTTGGGACTTTTTGACTGACTATCCACCGCCGCGTTGTGAGATTGCGGTTCGGTGGTCAAGGATGGATCTGTAGAGGTTGCGGTTGCCATCTCTGACACCACCAAAGCACTTATTGGTGAATATAAATCGATTTAACAAGAGATCAATATTTTGTCTGAAATCTTCATGGATAGTTGGACTCATTTGAGATTAAATATACCCTAGTTTAGGATAGTCCATGCGCACTGATAAAGTTAAGGAGGGCAATTTCTTATGGCTCTTGACCAATCACGGCCGAGCAGTGACATGCTGATTCTCGTCGATATGTGCCGATCACCACTAGGTATAAATACTCCATACAGTCAGGATGATTATATCTATCTTTTTTTTTAGTTGTAACTAGAATTATGCTGATGGATTCAGTATTCCCAGAATGAAAGACTATTCTAGTTCCCTACTAATGCATGGAAGCCCTATCTACGCGGTCGCGTGGATAAACCATCAGTCTTATATGCTGTATAAGGAATGCATCACAGCAAATCAGTCAATATATGAGCATTATTAACCAAATTTTTCATTCTTCATAATGGGAAAATGTTCAATCAAAGAGACTCACTTGAGTTTTTTCACACCAATATACCTACATCGAATGGCCAATCGGAGTCCACTTCTACACGAAATCACGTGACCCGGACATTAGACCGAGGTTCACGGGTGAAACCGACTGTGGGGAGAGTCTGTCCGGGGCTCTTCATCCCACTCCTCCTAACAGCTCCGCGCCCTGAACATGGCGCCCAAGAAGCCCTCCACCACAGCGGAAGTTGCTCTTGCGCCGCTCAAGAATTGCTTGGTTAATTTACCGCCATCGCTGGTGGCTTTGCTGGTCAATGCCAACACGGTTAGTCTGCTAGCTCGGCCAATGTCGCGTTTCCGGCTAATTTCGGCGATGATAGACTGCGCAAAATGTCATCATTGAATTACAGTACAAGCCTATTGCTACAAAAGCAGATGGAGCTCCACCACAGCAGTCATGCTTCTTGGGGTGGACAGGAATGTCGAGCAAGCGAAAGCTTGCGCCTGTCGTCAGCCGGGAAGGCATTAATAGCAGCTTCTCCAGAGAACAGGAGATTGCCACTGTGGAACTAGATACTACATTTGGAAGACTTCTGGGCCTTGTCGAAGGCCAAAAGGTTCGCGCTCCAGCCCTGCGTACGTTGTCCACGTGGGTGACTGACTCCTTGCAGGTCGGGTTGTTCGTACATCTTGATCCACCAATCGCGCACACGATTAACATTGAGCCCTTGACGCCGGAGGATTGGGAAAGTATGTCAAAAGCGATTCATTATGCTGGACTCGCCACTGATTGAATTGTAGTCATTGAACTCCACGCCACCTTCCTGGAACTCAATCTCTTGTCACAAATTCGCGCTCTCCCCAACCCGTCACATGCCGCCCAGTCGGGGCATATGCATCCATTGGCGTTGCACTTGTCGCCAACGTCTACCGCGAACATTGTCGTCACGTCACTTACGCCGGCCCCACCGACCACTTCCCCCTTTGCCAAGATCGCGCCGGATGCAGAAGTTATTGTTGCCCCAAAGGTCCGATCGAAGCCCGGAAAGTCACCCCGGGGTGATAGTCGAAGCACAACAGGCAGTAGCCGAAGGAGTAACGGGGGACGAAGTGCCAGCAGCATGGTTCGCCCGAAAAGCAGCCGTTCCGAATCCAGTGGCCGTGGCTCACTGTATCTCAGAGGCGTGGATCGCGCGGCAGCCGATGAATTGTTCGACGACGGAATTGAGGGAGAAGAAAATGATGGTCTTCGTGTCTGGGTTGATCCAGATCTTATGGCATCTCACGAACTACGCGGGGCAAGTTGGGCGTGTGTCTCGGTTGTCCAACCTTCGGGCCTTAAGCCCCCGGTGGATCCCCAGCAACAACTTGCGCAGCAGGAACAAAAGTCTAGCGAGGCCGGTCTTCCGGCAAGTAGGCTCGTGGCGAAGTTGCTCCCTTGGGAAGAGGCCCCCGATAGTCGACACGCGGCGATGTCCAGTCTGCTGTGCACAGCCGTCGGCGCGGACAACATAGTCGGAGGTATTGTCCGTCTGGAGGCCGCACCGCCTCAGCTTCATCGGTCTGCAATCAAGACTATCAAGGTGTATCCATTTACAGCAGATGCATCAAAGAAAAAAGACGGCCTGAAATTCGGGGCCGATACAGCGGCATCCCGAGATGCATTGGCTGAGCGGCTGAAGGTAATTTATGGAAGCACTGGTTCCGACGTTGGCTTGTTTTCTGGCCCTTTGACAGACGGCATGGTTCTTCCCAAAGTCGAAAATCATCCTGCTGTCTCTGCTTTTGATGGTGCTATTCTCCGTTTTGATCCGCCTCTGAAAGGGGGCACTGATGAAACCAAATCGATGTTCGGGTGGCTCCTTGGCTCCGAGGCCAAGCTTCACCTCGAAGTGCAAGCCGAGATACCCAAACCTTCCGATGCTGGTTCTTCCGCATTGCCTAAAGATGACCCACTTCCAGACACCATCCCTCAGTTGGTGGGTATTGATACTGTCATCTCTCAGTCATTGACCAACTTGACCAAATCCTCTTCTGTTTTGCTGACTGGTGGTCTTGGCGCTGGAAAGACAGCCCTCGCGCATCTGTTAGCTCATCGATTGCGCAAAGACCATCTGTTTAATGTCAAATATTTCTCCTGTCGCAAGCTTGTCACCGATGAGACGCGCATCTCAAATATCAAAGAAGTCCTCAATCGCCTTTTCATGTCTGCTTCTTGGTGTGCACGTCTTGGTGGTCAGGCTGTTGTGATACTTGATGATTTGGACAAACTGTGTCCCGTGGAAACAGAATTGCAAGTGGGTGGTGACAATGGCCGCAGTCGTCAAAATAGCGAGGTCATATGCTCTATGGTCCGCGAATACTGCTCAATGAACTCCTCCGTTGTGCTGCTGGCCACAGCGCAGGCGAAAGAGTCTTTAAACAATGTCATAATCGGTGGTCATGTGGTCCGTGAAATTATCAGCATGAGAGCACCGGATAAAGAAGGACGGCGAAAAGTGTTGGAGAAGCTTACCAGCCAAGACAAGGCCACCGAGGCCCCTAATGGTCATATGCGAACTCAAAGCTCTTCTACGGAAGACTCTTGGCTAGACCCCTCAAATCCCGGCAGCCGACCGAGCTCTTCTGGTGGCGATGGATTTGTTCTTGGTCGAGATGTGGATTTCCTAGAGCTGGCTGGCAAGACAGACGGGTATATGCCTGGTGATCTGGTATTACTGGTCGCTCGTGCCCGTAACGAAGCCCTCATTCGTTCTGTCCAAGACGTATCATCAGACTCCAAGATGATCACCCTTGGCACCGAAGACTTCGAAAGCGCCTTGAAAGGCTTTACACCCGCATCTCTCCGCAACGTTACCCTCACCTCGTCTACGACAACATTTTCAGCTATTGGGGGCTTGTTTGAAACTCGCCAGACCCTGCTGGAGACTCTACAGTATCCGACAAAATATGCGCCCATCTTCGCGCAGTGTCCTCTGCGGCTGCGCTCTGGCTTACTGTTGTATGGGTTTCCAGGCTGTGGGAAAACAATGTTGGCCAGCGCAGTGGCAGGTGAATGTGGCCTGAATTTCATCAGCGTCAAGGGGCCAGAGATTTTGAACAAATACATCGGTGCTAGTGAAAAGAGTGTCCGTGATCTTTTCGAAAGAGCGCAGGCAGCTCGACCTTGCATTCTCTTCTTCGATGAATTCGACAGTATTGCGCCGAAACGTGGCCATGACTCCACTGGTGTCACCGATCGCGTTGTCAACCAGCTTCTGACTCAAATGGATGGTGCGGAGGGTCTTTCGGGCGTGTATGTTCTAGCAGCCACGTCTCGTCCCGACTTGATTGATCCGGCTTTGCTGCGTCCTGGCCGTCTAGATAAATCCTTGCTCTGTGACATGCCGTCGCGCAAAGACCGGATTGACATCATCAGGGCGGTTAGTGAGAAACTGAAGATGGATGATGATGTCGCTTCTCGCCTGGACGAAGTTGCCGCTCGAACTGAGGGTTTGTCTGGTGCGGACCTCCAGGCCGTCGTGTACAACGCTCACCTGGAAGCCGTACACGATGCGTTGGGTGACCGCACAACAGAGGCCGACAAACCTGGTAACAAGCCCGGTGCCAACAAGGGCTCTTCTACCAGTTCTTCCAGCAAGTCTTTCATTCAATTCCTTTACTCATCCCTGGAGGAGGCATCTGGCACTGTTCCGATGCCACCGCCAGCCATGGTGGCAGCCAAGCTGGACGCCATCAAGAACTCGCGTCGACGCCAGCGTCAAGTCCAAAGCGGAACCATCAACGCTGCGCCGGCCGCGGGTGCCAACAACGTTGAAGCTTCTCCAGACGAGCTGCGGGACGAGATCATTGTACGGTGGGAGCATATCGAGCGGTCTCTCAAGACTACCCGCCCCTCCCTTAGTGACTCGGAGCGCAGGCGATTCCAGGGCATATACCGGGAATTCGTTGCAGGCCGTAATGGAGAGATGCCTAACGGCGAGGCAGTGAATGAGATTGGGGGTCGGACAAGTCTAATGTGATCTGGTCTTTGAACTACAGTATGAAGTGACCCAGTGGAAACTTGTACATATTAACTTTGCATTTCTCGTCCTGTACTTATTAACATGTGGCCATGCTGCCAGACCTCGACGATGTAGGTATGCTAGAGTGAAATTCATATCTCACCACAAATCTGGTCAGAACGCCCCAGATGATTTTATTACAAATTAGCTGCATCAGATAGAACGTATTCAGGATCATAAGCAGACATGTTTCATTTTTCCAGTTAATACCTGTGATGGTTTCTCCAATGAGTCTAGAGTGTTCTAGATCCAGCGCCTCGTCTGCAATAGATTAACCTACCCACTAACTTGCAGCGCGCATGAGGCTTAATACCACACTGATAATTCCTAGCCAAAACCTCAAAAATACCAGCCTGAACGGGCCCGCCCCACACCGTTGGCGCGAATGTTGAGGACATCGCTCCAAGAGGCCATATTCTCTCGTATCGAGAGGCTGAACCTGATCCCAACGTCTTCCAATTTAGGTTGAGCCGTGGGTTAAGTCAAGATCGGGAGAACTATACTAGTGGGCGCTTGCGCAACAGGCCTCCAGGTACTGACAATTTTCATGAACAATTTGCATAAGGTTGCCGTAGTACAGCGAGGGTATCTTACGGTTTACTTCGCGGAGAATCATCCGGGGTACATATAAATTAGAGGATTAAGCCTATTCCCATGAGTAGTCAAAATTGATCTTCATATCAAATGAAGTAAGTGGACTAATACCATAAATGCATAGCCAAGCAGTAAATTCGGTGCCAAATATTTCATACCTATCCGATATGAACTGCGATTGTCGCTTCCATTGTTGAGGAACTACATGGGGCAATCAATTGGAGACTGAGTCTAGGTCTGCAGAGAAATGGAGAGCATGGATATCGAGAAGACGCCCGATGAAGACCCATGGCCATTATCTACCCTAGAGGAACTCCTGACTGGACAAGGACAGTTGCGCCCACTGAAAGGATCTATGTATTTGGGCGATTAGTACCACTGGAATCGCTAGATGCGGAGGGAAATCTTGTGCTTGAAGCGAATGGTAGAGGTCTAAATTTGGTCGGCGCAATATTACCACAAACACGGGCTGGTTTTATACAATCTAAACTGATTCCATCACTTCTATCTTGAAACGTATCTGATCCAACCATTTGACAATCTCGTTGTACCTAGGTACTTACAAAATTTATAATGAAGGACTATCATGACGCGACACGCTAAAAGAGATGTCCCTGAAAATCGGATCATCAGCCTTAAACAAATTCGATCAAACGGCATCCACCTTTAGTCCGTAAAACCGGTGTAATTCCCACGAACATGGATCAGGACCCATGGACTCCCCAGTGTGGCCCCAATCATTTGGTTAGACCGTGCGAATGGATATTAAATCACCGTGCATTTCGATCGGGTCGAAACTGCCGAGGTGATCCATGCATATCCATTGTTCTTTGTGCCCAGGTGTTGGGTGCGTTTGTTGATTGTGTATATTTAGCTCTGATCTTCTAATGATCTTGTGTCACCGGGGTGTAAAGTTAAAAGACTTAAAATTGATACACTTCGTCAGAGAGAAAACGGGGGAGCATGATTATTTCGTGTTGGCTTTTTTAGACTTTTATTATTCTTTCAGGTTTCCCGTTGCTGGTGGGGCAGATTCTCCACAGGAAAGTCAAATGGGAATATTATCCCGGTTGATGGTGTAGTACGAATGAGATTGTGTGGGATACAAGAGATGGTGAGATATTGGTATACCCTCCGGATTCATTTCAACATCCTTGAAAAGACCATTGATCTCCCGGAGTATATCATCACTCTCAGATATGTCCAGTCTGAGCCAGGTGAGATCCTAATTACCCTAGCGGAACTAGTCAGGGGTATCATCCCAGTTCCAGCCAATCTCCATCCAATCCATTCAGACCGTAACCCAACCAAATTATATCGCCCTCCGGTACCCGGATCCACCGCTTGTTTTTGTTTTGTTTTATTTCCGGGCGCGTCTTCGACCAATTCTGAAAAGCTTCGGCGCCGGCTCCGTCAACGGCTGTCAATTCGCCCCAAAACGCGACCCAGAATCGCGCTAGAAGCTAGAAGATTACTTCCTCAGGGAGTTGCAGCCGAATCTGGACCAGAGTCATGATCTCATTACTCCACCCAACACGATCCTGATTTCGAGGGTGAAGAGAAAGCAATGATGCAACGTACTCGCTTCGGTGGAGGTGTATGGACAGCTCTATCGGTTCCTGATCCGTGGATACCCGACAAATCATCCTCGACTGCATTCGAGAAGTATAAGAATCCCGTGTAGAGGCATCGCATGCTGATAGCCTCATCGCCTGCAGCTGCACGACGCAGGAGTCGGAGAAATTGGATGGAGATTGGCGAATTGAATCCCGGGCGACATGGATTGTATTGGGCTGTGTCATGCAAGGAGGGATCACCCGAGCCACAGCCATTCAGGAACCATCACGATGGATCAGGCATCGAGAGGATTCATCTGAGATTGAGTATTCCTTTTGTCCCGTGTCCAGACCGTCGGAATGACTAGCGGCTTTTCGACAGTTGGGAGAGATTGCCGTTACCGAAATTCAAGTCCCGAGGTAGATTGAGACCGAGTCAAGCATCAGGGTAGAGCTGATCGGACTTTGCCGTAGACATGATTCATCATACAATTATTCATCGAAACATCTGTAGTTAATGATCATTCGAGGCTGGAATAATCCTCTTCGCCCCAGATCCACTGACACGCGACAATCTCCAGCAAGGGAGGGAATGGAGCACGCACATAGCAGTTTCAGGTACGATCCCTTGCCATGACATTCATGTTCGTAAAACCATCCGGACTATACGTTCTGATTGGATCTGATTGTCGGATGAACGCGACTGAAAAGTGGACGAGGGGATCGACTGAACGGTGGGTTTTTTTAGTCGGGGACGATCCGGAGCCAGAATTGAATCTGTTTTTTTACCTTTTTTTTTTCATTTCCCGGTATGGACCAGGATCTAAATTCATGAACGCAGCATTCTTCTTTTTTTTACTCCCTGTCATATTTGGGTGTTACTGGTGCCACAACCGAATCCACACTGTTTCTTTTGTGATCAATCGACCCCATTCCTGGTGCTCGACCCCCTGCTCCGCTATCCACGGTACGCGACTAGATCAACCGCGGGGATTCTCACCCATTCAGGAGAACTTCGACTTTCGACTCTTGGTCATGCCACTCTCCCTTCGTTGAGTGAGTCCGTTCACAGGCTATGTGATGTTCGCCATTGACGGTTCTTCCAGCCATCATTCACTCATTACAATAACCCCTCCCCAGGCTTGGCCTGGCCAGTCGCTCGTTTACCATGCCCGGCACCTTGCCCGCCATGAATGTCTTTCGCAAGAATAAAAAGGCCAAGGAGACGGCCAAGGATGTCTTCCACACCAAGGAAATCAAGAATACATTGGCCGATTTGGAAAGTGGATCGTCGACAGGATTCAGCTTGAAGTCATCGAAGAAGAAGGAGGAAGTCAAGGAGACAAAACCAGAACTCGATTTATCCGGCGCTCTTCCTTCCACCGACGATTTCCGCACCAGTTTGCTGATGCCCAAACTATCCGCTCGTTTCAGTATGCTCCGGGAACAGGACGATCCCGCTTCAAAACTCGGCAAAGCCAGCGACGACAGCGTCCTCTTTCCCAAACGCGCCTCGCGATTGAATCTCTTTGGCCACAACCCCAGCATGCTGGCAGATATCGACGAGGTCTCTTCGAATGATGGCAGCCGACCATCAATTGCCCTCGGCCGCGCCGACTCCTACGCATCGGGTCAGGATGGGTATGGTACCGATGACGATCGATCGCAGAACGAAAGTATGATGAGTCGAGCTCGCCGCGCGGAGGGAAACAACTTGTTCGGTGGTCGTCAGAAAATTTACAAGATTCCCGTGCGGTCCCCGGGAAATTCTCCCACCTTGGAGGGTGGCCGCGGAATGGGAAAACCGGTGTACGAGCACGACTTGAACTTGTCCGCCTTCCAGCGCATACGGCGCCAGGAGAAGGAGAGGGCTGCGGAAGAAGCAGCGCGCGAAGCTGCTCAAGAAGAGGATGCAAGATCAACCATCTCATCGACTCAGCGTACCACTTACTCCTCGACCGCATCTGGCCCAACGACCGATACTCGTACATCGACTGCCGCGAGTTCAGTTGATGAAACTCTCACAAATGGATCTCAACCACAACCCTCCGATACGTCAAGTGAAAAGCATCCGTCGGCCACTGGGCCTGCCCCACGAAACGGCTCCATGCGATCACGACGTCTCTACGGCCAGGGCTTGACTCAGGCTGCGCAGAACCAGCAGTCATCGACGTTGCACCGTTTGGAGAGCTTGAGCCGCCAGCGTGCTGGCACCCCGGAGTTGGCTCCTATGAACCGCAAGTACTCCCGCAGCACCAGTAATTTGAGAGAACGAATGCAAAAACTTCCCATTGCCGAGGCGGCTCCACCATCTCGGCCTACGAGCCCCCCTTTGTCGGCCGCACCACCGAAGCCACCCACACCCACTGAAACTGTGCCCAAGGAGCGATCTTCCCCCACCGCCCCTGCGTTCGGCCTTGCACCTCCCTTGAGTCCACCTTCTAGCGAAACGGGTGACGTTGCGTCCTTGTTGGCAGCAGCTATCAATCCAGAGGACCACGGTAAGGCCACCGCGATGGGTCTTTTCAACAGGCCTGCAACTGGCTTTGACGAGCAACAATTCATGCGCCGGCAACTCCAAATGTACCAAGGACGCAACACGCCCCCTTTGCGACGACCATCGCCTCCGCGTGGTCCTCCTCCGCAGACCCCAGCAGGACGCCCTCGCGGGCTCTCTAAGTCAAGTTATCGTTCTCGAGCTGAATCTGCCTCTTCCTACTATAGCAATGATACACAAAACGGGGTCGATCATTCACGTACATCCAGTGTCGAAGTTTCCCCGTTGCGCCCCGGAATGCGGTCAATGGATACCAACTCGACTAACAGTGAATCTGGTGACGACGGGGAAGACCGCCGCTCATATGCGGTTTCTTCTGCGACATCTATGGCAACCGACTACAGCAATTCGCTTCACAACTCGCACGTCACCTCGAAGCCGCCTACGCCTTCCGGCGACCACCTTGAAACTTTGCCAGAAGTCAGATATTCAGATATCATTGATCTGAGGCCGATTGAAGAGAATGAGGTTGCTGATGAGCCTGCACTTCCTGCTCAAACCGAAACTTCCCCGGTGCGTGCGGACTCGCCAATTTTGCAGCCAACTACCTACGGGCTTGATGAGGTCCGGTCTCATCTTCGGCAGCCAAGTGAGAAGTCTTCTATATATGCCCCACTCTCCCCGGCTTTACCGCAGGAGTCCTCTACAGAAAAGATGGATCACCAGGCGCCCACTCAAGAGCACCCTTCCAGCCCTGTGGCGTACCAAAAGTCAAACCCAGAGCCCGTGAGCCCTCTGGCGCCTGGAGACTCCCAGGCTCCATCGAGCCGTGGCAGTCAAGAATCGGAAATAAGTACCCTTCATGATAATGGCTCCACTTCCAATGGGTCATCTTGGAAGGAGGAGCTGGCTCTTCACCATCGACGGGGCGGAAGCACCGAAACCCAAAAGGACCGCGAAGAGTTTGCTCTGGAGCTGGCGGAGCGCCGTCGGCGAGTGCAGGAGAAATTGCGTGGTGTCTCCGAAAACGAGAGTCGCTCCACCAGCCCTAGCCCCGGGCGTCAGACTCCTGACATCAACCAAATCAAATCCGGCAATGCCTTTGCGCTCTTGAAGCAAAAGAGTAGCAAACAGGGTCCTCCCAAGAACGACCAAAATAACTCCAATATGTATGGTTTCAACAGCACCTCGACGCCGTCTTTGGTGCTTGATGACTCCTCCCGCGAGGAGGATCGATCACCATTCAGCTTTGGGCGCCATTCCAACTCAAGCTCCCCCCAAGTTGGATCCGAGCGTCCATTCCGGTCTCGCATGCCGACACTCAGCCGCGCCGGTCGCGATGAATCTCGCGAGTCCAGCCAAAGCCGGGGCGCCTCTCCATCTGGCATTAACATGTCGAGAGAACGTTCAAACTCCGATGCTTCGGGACGGTCTAAGAGTCGCACACGCTTTCGTGACCGAGACGATCTAGAGACCGTTGAGGAAGGCACCACGATCGCCCATGAGAACTTTGTCGTTCCCGATAACTTTGAGCATCCGACGGTGGCCTCTGTTCCGGGCTCAAACCACCCATCCATGGAAGTCGACCCTATTGCATTTGATCGATCTGCTTCCGCTGCATCCAGTCGAACTCGCAGTGCTAGCCGATCTGGAACCCCCAACTTTCAATATGAGCGGCCGTTCCAACTCAACCAGTCTTCCAATCCGTCTTCTATGATCGGTGCATCGCCACGACCGAGTCCTGCGACCCCTGCCTACTCTGCCAATGCAACTCCTCCACTGCAGGAGGAACAATCGACCACATCCATGGGCTCTGCCTCGCACGGCCACAATTTGCCTCAGCGTGCCCCAGGACACCAAATGCTCCAGAAGCGCTCGGTGAACAAAAAGCTGATTTCAGAGCCTACCCTTTTATCTTCCACGTCGAATGTCCCAACCGTTGGAATTACTGCACCACCTGTGCCCCCCATGAACCCCCGTCGCCGCCGAGGAACCCAGACCATTCTCAACGCCTTCAAGTCTGAAAAGAGCGATTCCTCCCGTGTTTCATCACCAGCTCCGAGCATCGCTGACGAACAAAGCGTCTTTCCAGACGACGAGAAGCGCCCTCGCTCTCGCACTCGCCTTCGCAAGACTTCCAGCGATGGAGGCAGCCTGCATTCTCGGACTCGTCAGGAGTCAGCCGATCATCCTGCCCCGGCTGTTCCCCAGTACCCTCCACCTGCCATTCCTGTTGATGGTGGCATGTTCTAATTCCCTCTTTTACTCCATTGCTCCCACTCCTTGAAGCTTTCTTTGTTACCTCATCATTGTCCTTGTTCAACCATGCTGTTCACCTTACACTCTAACTCTAGAGATCCTTTCCTTGCTACCTGTCTGCTTCGGTTATTTTACGACTATATACCACCTGGTGCATTTCTTTGAGCGTTTCTTGTCAGCCATATCTGGTTTTTTCTTACCCACATTTCTACATATCATTCAGCAGAGGTGTAACCAGGTGTATTTCGAGACTAAATGGATAAATTATATTGTGAATCCTTCTTCAAAGTATGGGAAAAGGTAGTTGTCGTATCCCTATACCTCTACTCCATACTGTTTGGAGCTTTTCTTTTCAAGACCTCAAAGGTGGATCCGAGATAATTCTTGACTATTCGGTCCATATTGAATTCGTCTGAAGGCATGATCCACTCTATTGTTCAATTTCTGCTGCGGCCTATTATGAGTTTACTGCTCACCCGCCTATCATTGATGCCTGTCGAATCAATGAGAATACTGAGGCAGTTAAATAACAAACCATAATATCCGTAACTTAGGCATGATTGAGACCACTAGGTGTAAAGTGATAGTTGTACCCAAAATCCCTGAGAAAGAAATCTTGTGACTTATTGCACAGGTGTTAATCCTGAAAGCAAGAAGCCAATATGACTTCTCTTATAAGACATTGTCTTTTTAACTTATGCCAGTAGCCAGATTATATGCTGGTTAAGAAGCAGTGATGACAAAGGCCCACGTGATGGTAGCGTGCCCTGAAGCCTTTGGATGTATAACCTCAATGTTTGAAGGAACACTAGATCATGACTGAGAATGGTTAAATTCCCTTTATTTTATTAATCAAATAAGAACAATACTGTTAGATCATACTATGTGCAAAAGATAAAGGCATCAAATAATGTGTAAAGCGCATAAGCTAAAATTCAGGTCGACCAGGCAGAGTCGAGTGAGCAAATTGTATGTAGAAAGTGCGTGGAGATATGATTGGTGCGTCGCCCGTTACACGGACCCGCTTTTATTCTCTCAACCTGGGCGGAATTTTCTCGGGCAACGCACCTCTCTTCTCTTATCTCCACGCACCCTCCCTCCATCATCCACCATCACAACAACCATCAACGACGTGGATTTGAGCGATTGAGTCTCATCAAGGGTATTCACAGATACTTTATTATCATCCTTTTGGTATGTATTCTTCAATTCCTTGGATAGAACCCCCACTTTTCCTGGATGGTGCTTACAGATGGGTTTTTAGCCAGCCCTAAAGCTTCAGACCACACATCATGGCACCTGCTCCTTCTCGAGTCCAGGCAGAGAGTTTTAGGGACCTTTACTCTGGGCCGCATGATTATGTTGCTCAGGCTACTTGGCTTTCGGCTTTGCCGCGTGCGTATCAGAGGCATTGGAAGGTTGATTTCCGCGTCCCACGATGGTTTCGGTTCCATCAATGCAGTCGTCCAGTTCTGCAGCAGCTTCGAGATAAGGGATATAAAGTCCCGATTGGTGATGAATACTCTTATTTCCATACCGATGAACCGATATCTGAGGGCGCAATTGTGACCGTTGCTGCACCCGAAGATGATGATGAGACATCTAGTTCTGGTTCATCTACTGAGGTGGCTGCGTCGCCTCCATACAGTAAGTGAACATTTCCTGTGTCGCTGCCTCAAAGTGAATGATAATCGTTCATTTTGGATTCTGTTTGTTCTCATGCTTGCCCGTTCTATCCATCCGTCGTCGCTCTACTCATCCGACTGCATTCTTACTCGTCACAGGCCCTTCGAACTTGAAATATCTTGACGCGAGTCCCGTCATAGACTCCCCGGTGCTGGCTTCTCAAGAGGGCCAGGCATCAAGCAAGTCACGCAAGAAGTCGAAGAAGAAGAAGAAGAAGCGTGCCATGGCTGGCCACCCTGACGTCGATCCTCCCCCCTACTCTCGCGAAGACCCCCTTTCTGCAACGGCGAAGGAGATGGACCAGCCTGCCGCAACTTCGAGGAGGCGGCGCAAGACAAGAAAACCCAAGCATGCGCGCCGCAAGATGCTTGTCGAGGCCGATTCCGAGGCCAAAGAAACCCATTCGGAAAAGGCCACAACCTCACCCACCCTGGAGAGCAGATCCCGGCACACTCTCGAGGACGTGAAGACCTCCCTTGGCGCCGTGATTCCAGAAATGGATCACACTGGCGAAGTAGTGGTACCAGAGACGGGCCACGAAAACAGCGACAGCCCCGTCTTCGAGACGGATAAGACAGACGTGTTGCTTGCCGTTCCAACGGCCGCCGTCGAGTCTTCCATGCTGGCCGCCAGCGCGCCGGAGTTGCAGGAACTTACCGGTTCTTGCATTGTTGACACGGAGAAGTGGCGAGAGGGCTATATTGAGAAGACCCCAGCCCATGATTTTGGTGAGATGAGCCTCACTCCCATTATCATCAGGCCCAAGTCTTTCTCTGAGCCGGCAAGCCCCATCGCTGTGAAGTCAGCACCTCTGGACCCCCGCGAGACATGGTCCGTCTTGGGGGATATCTCCAACACCGAGGTGCTCACAGTGAATGAGGAGCAAGCCGGTCAGCCCTCTCCCACGCCTCATCTCGAGGGGCTGCTAATCACTTCGGGAACTGAGGGCTTATTGATGGCATTAGGGCCTCACCAGATTGCCATGCCCGCCCAAGGTGAACGGAGTGAGCAGCAAGTGTCGGAGATTACCTTCACTTCCGCCTCTGTCTCTCCTCTTCCTTCTGGATCCTTCCCCATCCAGAGTCCCCTGAGCAAGCGAGGGGAAGAAATTCCCAGCTTGCTCGTAGATAAGAACTGGGGTGGCTCAAAGCCACATCAATCCCTGCGCTTCGCTCAAGAAATTGAGCGAGAAATGCATGTAGCGTGTGGCGTGAGGACGCCGGAAGAAAAGGTGGAGGAGGAAATGGCACCTGCCATGTCCGTTTTGTTTGAGATGAGTCGTTGCCTGCCAACTGTGTCAATCGACCATCTCTCTCACCCCTCCTCCCCTCCGCTGGATATGAATCCTTCTTCCCACCACTCCTCCTCCTCCTCGCGTGACAACATGCATGTCATCCGCCAGGAGATCATCCTGCCTGTGCCTGGGCTCGCAGACGACTCGAACACTCCGAGTCTGTACTTTACCCCAAGGCAGCTGATGGGCTCGTCCTCCCCCAGTTCGAACTCTACTGGTCGCCCCCCATCCTCCCGCCACGCCTCCCACCACTCCAACACCGTTCTCTCGGGTGCTGGCTCCGCTGGCAAGGTCAGCAAAAGCAACGCTTCCACTAAAAGCGCTGCCATGGCAGAGCATCTTCAGAATCTGTTCCACTCTGCTGATTTTGCTGACCTGCGGATTGCTTTGCGACCCAACGCCGATCCAAACTGTGTGCCCCTCTGCTTCGACGTTCACAAAGCCATTGTCTGTGTCTCTCCTTACCTTCGAGACGTGTTGCATGCCAAAGCACTCCAGGGAGAGACTGATGACATTATTCACGCCTTCAGTGGACCTGGTTTTACGAGTGCTTGGGCTTTTCGCGTGGCTCTTGAGAGTCTCTATGGCGCTGAGCTTGTTTCTATCGATGATATTCGTCGTCACACTCTTGCTGGTCTCGGCTTTCCGGATGATGGAGGACAAGGCTTCTACCCGTTCAACCTGCAGCAAGCTCAAACTGACTTTGCACTTGGTTACGCCGTCACGGGCGCCTTCTTGGGAGATGCGGATCTTGCGGAGAGGGGTGTTCGCCTCGCCATTCAGCTGCTATCGTGGGAAACCGTGGAGATCGTTCTGAGCTTCGGCATGACTGTCGAGAACTTCATGATCACCTGTCCCGACCTTGTCTACCGCTCTCCAACCTCTGGGAACAGCCCTAGCCCTGGCGCTGGTCCTCATCAAATCGACCGTCGCCTGGAACATATCCATGAGTTCAAGTACATGTGGGCTCAGATGGCCCTGGATGCTGCTGTGCAGTTCATCGCGTCGAACATGAAGCCAGATTTCAAGCTTTACCACCGCGGTCAGGCAAATTTCACTCCTACCCGCATCCCTGCCGCTCTTCATACTCTTCCTGGCTCCCGCTGCACTGACTTCCGTCTGGAGAACATCCAATTTGGTAGCATGCCATCCTTTGCCTCTCTTCGACCGACTCAGGCCGACATCCTTGTCCCCTCTGGTCTGCTGATCACTCTTCCTTACGAGATGTTCGTCGCCATCATCGACGCGATGAAAGCACAGGAGCCCCCTGATGTCCTCAGCATCGATCTGATGAAGGAGATCGTGGAGGAGCGCGAGTCTCGCCGGCTGCATGCCCTGCGTGTTCTCCTGTTCCACCGTTTCGAGCAGCGTCCCGAGATCCCCCAGAGTGAACTTGCCGAGCTTGCATACCGCGAGTGGGTCAAGATTGAAAGAAATCAGCGGGGAGAGCGCCGTCCAGCATTGCTTCGGGCATCTATCCAGCGTGAATGGGTGGGATTCACTGTGCCCGATGAACAGCTGCTGACTCCTGACCTTCCCACCGAGACGAGCTCGTGATTCTTATGCTCGATGGGATAGAGAGGAGTGATGGAGGAATTTTTGATTTTGATTCGAATTGCGTTTTTTTGACTTTTGCTTTCTTTTTTCTTTGGATTTTGATGTTTTTTGATCATGCATTTCAATGCATTTACGAGCGACGAGGAAACGAAGTTACGTTACGGAAGCCTGCAATGCGAATTTGTACAATAGCACATGCAGGCCAATGAATATTGAGACCAGAAACTGCCTTTCCATTTAAATTTGAAGTTGGCGAGCATTTTTCAAGTGCTCTGCACATAGATTGTCTATGTTCGCCGTATGCTGTCTAATATATACTAGAGCACACCCAGCTTACTGCTTATCGGGGAACCCAAAGTTGTAGCCAAAAGGCGGGAAAACGAAGCGCTGCAGGGATTTAGTCGCTTCAAGGTGATCAGAATACTTGCGGATGATGGCAAGGTCGTCAGCATCCAGGGTGATCAAATCAGCACGGTTGGATTCGATGCGCGAGGGCGCAACAGATTTGGCAAGGACAGAGGAGCCGCGGGCAACTGAGTTGAAGTTAGCAATGTCACATTAAAATCATTGAATGAAAAGAATCAATCTTAAACAAGAACTAGACATGAGAAAAAGAGCCTTACTGTGCCAGCTGAGTAGAACAGAAGCAGGAGAGACACCGCGCTTCTGAGCAACAGTCACAATTGGCTCCGCGGTAAACAGTGGACTACCCGTACTGCCGAGAGGACTGTACGCAGTAATGTGAATCCCCTTCTTATTGCAGTAGTCGACAATCTCCTGCTGCGGCAACGAAGGGTGATTCTCAATCTGGTTTGCGGCGGGAACGATGGTCGCCTGTGGGAGGAGTTCCTCCAGGTACTGGACGCTGTAGTTGGAGACGCCAATGGCCTTGACCTTGCCGGTGCCGATGAGCTTCTCCATGCTCTTCCAGGTTGTGATGTGGGAATGGCTGTGGACGATATCCCGCGAGCCGTCCGGGAGCTTGGGGACCAACGGGTGGTTTCCTGGGAGAGGAAATCAGAGATCGAAATGATGATTGCGTAGATTCAGAGTACTTACCGTTCGGGTTCATGGCTAATGGCCAGTGCATGAGGTAGAGATCCAGATATTCCAGGCCCAGTTTCTCCAGACTCGTCTGGACGGCTTCTTCGACGCGAGTGTGGTAGGAGCACCACAGCTTCGTGGTGACGAATAGGTCCTCGCGCTTGACGATGCCTGCATCAATGCATTCCTTGATACCTTGGCCCACCTCGTGCTCGTTACTGTAGCCCTGTGCGGTGTCGATGTGGCGATAGCCAACCTTGATGGCGTGGCTCACGGCTGTTGCAACCTCGCCGGGGGCGGATTGCCAGGTTCCTAGACCGAGAGCGGGGATTTCCGCGCCGGTGTTGAGTTTGAAACGGGTGTCTGCGGCCATTGTTGATAGAATTGGAATAAGATCAGATCGGAACGATTAAGGAGGTAAATTGGAAAGGAATCGGGTTAGAACCGATTTAGCAGATCGGAAAGATCTTCTTATGCGGGGTTCAAATCGACCCCGCCATCGCTGGCTGCACCTCGCTGGCTTTGTTTGGTTGTCAACTATTCGTGAGAGAAGACTAGTGGGATTATCATGACTGGAATAGAAGAAGTGAAAGCGTTTTTAGGAATTTGATTTATGAACTGGTTTGTTTTGCTTCATCCTTGGTAGATTGTAGATTCCTGAACCATGGGTCAATGCAAAGGTGCAATATAGGGTATTGTCTATTGACAAGATATGCATCGGTAAATATCATCAATTAATGCTTAAATGAAAGAGTACATCTTGAATTACACATCCATTCTTCAATGTTTTCATATTTCCCAGAATGGACGTGACTTGGCACATGACTCGATCCCATCAACGCAATTTATATTTTGTCCATTTCAGACTATCACTTAGCCTCTATCAACTACTTCCAATACATTTTCAAACTAAGAATAAATAGATATCTGTCTCCGGAATCCGGAATCCTTGGAATTCGACTGGTTGGACTCACTGACATCACCGATCCACCTTCTCTCTATCGTGATTCGTTCGATTTGTTCCCCGCATCGAATCCAAAAGGCAAGACGCTCGGATTCTGGAATCCGTGATTGCCCTGTACAACATGTTCTTCTACACCTGATGATTGTGCCATGATGAAGCAGAGTCACCTGCAATTTGCCTGGGAAGAGCTGGAGATCTTTCCATTCGACCACTCCAGTCATCCCGCAAATTTTGAAACCTTCATCTTTTGACCAGAGCCCTTTTGCTTTGGGTTGCTCAGATCTGCGCTTTTCACATACATCATCATCATAATGGCACCCATCGCCCTCGAGTGTCCATTTCCCACGGCCCAGAAACGGGATGGTCAAGCCTTGGAAGAGCTCTCTGATGCCATCGACGAGGTAAATGTCCTCAAGGCTAGCTTGAAGCAAGAAAAAGACCTATATGAGGAGTCCGAGTTCGACAAAAGCAAAGACAAATCCACTTTCCGTCAATATGCAGATGCTTGCGACCGAGTCAAAAACTTCTACAAGGAGCAGCACACCAGACAGACAGTCGCCTACAACCTCAAAGCCCGTCATGAATTCCACAACACCATCCGCGCGAAGATGACCGTCTGGGAAGCAATGGAGAAACTCAACACACTCATTGACGAGTCCGACCCAGACACCAGCCTGTCACAGATCGAGCATCTACTCCAATCCGCCGAGGCGATTCGCCGCGATGGCAAGCCGCGCTGGATGCAATTAACCGGACTCATTCACGACTTGGGCAAATTGCTCTACTTCTACGACGCCCAAGGTCAGTGGGACGTCGTGGGCGATACCTTCCCCGTAGGCTGTGGTTTTGACGAGCGCATCATCTACGGCCGTGAATCCTTTATCGACAATGAGGATTTCAATCACCCTATCTACGACACCAAATTTGGCATTTATAGTCCTGGGTGTGGCCTCGACAGAGTCATGCTCTCCTGGGGTCATGACGAGTATCTCTACCACATCGTCAAAGAGCAATCCACCTTGCCGGACGAGGCTCTCGCCATGATTCGTTATCACTCCTTTTACCCTTGGCATAATGCCGGTGCCTACCATGAGTTGATGAATGATCATGACAAGGGGATGCTCCGCGCCGTCAAGGCTTTTAACCCGTACGATCTGTACAGTAAAAGTGACGGGATTCCCAATGCGGAAGAGCTGAAGCCTTACTATTTGGAACTCATTGATGAGTATTTTCCCAACAAGGTGATTCAGTGGTAGAGATGCTTTTTGCTTTTTTTTCTTCTTCGTTAAGCGAGTATCTGGCTGAGACTGGGCAGCCATTTCCATTAATTGAATCGATATAATCGTGGAAGGATATCATGAAAAGAAGCAAGAGAAAGACAGCCGCAGCATTAAGCATCAGCCGTATAGAAATATACTCCGTCCTGTGAGACATATGAATACATTTGATATTCCATTTGCTCCAACGTTGAGTCTCAAAATCAGATTTCAACCTTATCCACATTCTCGGTCTTCTTCGCCCGTCGTTTCTGGCGTTTGTCACTCTCCTCCGCCGGATCATTCCATCCATCGCCACGGAGCCAGGACAGGTATTTGCGGATCCCACTACCCTGGACAGCGGTCGGGTTAGCCTCGAGAATCGAGCCGATCACTGCCCATGATAGCACAAACAGCCAGACCTCGCCGCCACGTCCACCTTTCCACAGACCACGCTTGCGTCCGGTCTTCCAGGCTGAATCAAGCGCAGCGCGGAAGAAATAGAGGTAGACACTGCGGCTATTGCCTAGGAACACGAATGGCAGTCCGCCCAAAGCGCCGCTGAGGAAGAAACGCTTTGTCGGGAGCGTTGAGCGAGGGAGATTGTTGTTCAGAAGACACACGCTGCCCCAGGAGGAGCCAATGGCGGCAGACAAGACAGCGGTCATCATAATCACTCGCTTAGACATGGAATTGACACTTGAAATAGGTTGAGCGAGAATAGTCTTAATCTTGGGGATCGACAAGGCCAGTGTCACAGTCGTGAGGAATCGCGCCAACATGGGCACCGAGAGGAGGATGTGGTGCAAAAATGCCGTGCTGCAATTCGGCAGACCCGGGTGAAGGAGTGCACATGATAAGTTTGTGATGGAGGGATGGGCGGGCCCCGTAATTGGAGAGATCGACTTCACCGATGTGGGCAAGGTGTTCGGGTCAGCTGGATGTAGGATTGGAGATACAAAGGCGCTGTATGCTTGATCAGCCAAAGACAAACTGAGGTGGTAAGTAGTGAATTAGAACTTACGGCCAGCGCAAACTCGAGATGGATGCGAGAGAATCCACGATCTGCTCTTTCTCAGGCCAGGCGACGTTATTCGGTAGCGACTCCGGTCGACTGGCGATGTAGCTCGGCGAGAGCCTCAGGATGACATTGCCAAACCACTAGCCCAATTAGACAAACGCCGTGATTGATAAGTGAGCGTGAGACTTACTTTTGGTGTGGTCTCCCGGTCGAATACAAAAGCATGGAAGAGCTGGGCACACGAGACCGGCATCAACAACCAGCTACCGAACCACCACGGGCGTTTCTCCAGCCACCCCTTGGAGTCCATAAAGTTAAATAAAAACTCCAAGCTGCGCGTGCTCCAGTAGATTGCCGCCGTTAGTCGCAACTGTTCCGGGCAGATTGCCAGGGTGAAGCCCGCCAAGCTGGCGCCGATGGCGGGTGCCAGACGCGACGTCAAGGCGCACGAAATGCGCGGGTTGCGCTCGCGGAATGGCTGCGCATTTTCAGTGCGGAGATTCTGTCGGAGACGAACAAGGAAGCGATACAATAGACGGTGAAGGAAGAGCAGGAGTGACATGGACACCGAGAGGCGGAAGATCGGACTGCGGATCAACGGGGTGCGGGCTTTCTTCCTAGATTCGAGACCATGTAAGCCAAACAGTTTTTGGGTGAATGATGGCGAAATCATGAAACCCACTTTGTCACATTGCCTTGTATGCGATTCAAGACCTTTTCCCCCACGCTCAATGCGATGCTCGAGCCGATAAAGATACGCAGCGATGCGCGGAGAGCAGCCATGTTGTGCCGATTTCGCAAGTACAAGGGCGGATCATCCCGCAGCGAGTCTGGAAGCTTATTCTTCAAGGCTGGGGCGCGTTTTGCCACGAGATCGTGCAGGAGACGATATTCTCTGGCGCTGAGGCAGAGACGGACAGCGTTGCGGACGGCGGGGTGGACGTCCGGTCCTTCCCCGGCGCCCAAGGGAATCTCGATCGCATCTGGACTAGACATGATGCGAATGTCGACGCAAAATCAACAGATCAACCGCCCATGACGGAGGAGTTGAGGATGATGAGCCGGGGAAGTGCAGAAGAGGAGGTTCTCCACTTGCACGGATTGACCTCGGCATTTTGGGTTTGTGTTTGTCCTCCGTTCATTCCACGCAGGACTTGAACAAGAGAATTCATTGTCCTCTCTAAATACATACATGAATTGAGTTAGAGCTAAACATTGTATCCAGATTACGATCCATATCATGGGCGGCAGTCGATTACCCCAGACTTGGCCGATCTCACATGCGGAGACAAAAGAAGTTGTACAACATGCAAATGACGGATATCTCATTGTCCATTACAGCAATCCTTGGTTCACAAGTCCAAGAGTCTTCAAATGTCAGTCAGTCCAGATATCATGATGGACTCGGGTTGTAATTCCAAATCAACCCAGCAAGCGCAAAATCACAGAAAGGACTAGCAGCGCAAAACTAAATACACGGGTGGAACGGCCGCAGATATCCCCCAAGCACAAGTGCAAAGTTCGAAAAAGAAGACAAATGTAGAATGCACCATATCACATCACAATATACGCCTAGCAACTCCCCAAGTAGAAGCAGCAGTGAGATTTGGCTCACCAGAAACTGCACCATCCGATCCAGTGTTGGCAGATGTTCTCCACGTTAGTGGCCTGTGCCAGGAGTTTATCCACTTGATCGCTGACGTTGAGCTCTTCGTAGTGCTTGAAATCCCGCCCGGTCAGCTTCTCCTTAACGCGCGCAAGAACTTGGACGGCGCGGGCGTTCTGAGCTTCGCGGGCCTCGGGTGGCACCCCTTCTTGAGTGTCGAGAATTCCGCCTTCAAGAATGGATGGCCGGCGGCGGGAGAAGTTACTCGGTTGCACGCCGTGTTCGGTGTTAATGCCTTCGATCATCGACTGGCGACGTTCGGCGTTGAAGGACACCCGATCGGGAGATTCTTGCGCGCCCAGACGCCAGTTGATGAGGGGGTCATGGATGAACTAAAGTGATGGTCAATATATGGCTCTTAGTCATGGGGTGATTTGGTGGAACTTACAGCTTCCAACACCGCCATCAATGAGTCCTTGTTATCCCGCAAGACACGCATCACGGCCTCGCATGTGATACGGTAGCTTCCTTCGATATTGCTGACTTCCATAGCAAAAGTCAACATACGAGTCAGTCGGAATGGCACTCGCTCAGGATACTTTTCGCGGTGCATGGCCACCTCGAAACAGTCGCCGAAGTCGATGTGCACCACCCGCCCAGTCACACGGTCCAGCAGGAGGTTCGAAGGATGTCGGTCACCTAGTCCCAGAATGTAACCAACCATGGACATGACACCCAGAGATCGGGTATAGTTCGTACGTCGTTCGAGCCAGGCTTCGGAGCTCTTGCTCTTGAGCCACAATACCCGGTACAGATCTTTGCCGGTGGTATTGTCCATCGCATAGCCGAAGACCTCGACCTTCTGCATCAAGGTCAAACTATCGTAATCGGGTGCCATTTGGAGCATGATCCGGTGCTCAATGTTGAGCAGAATGCGGCGACTCTCGCGATACTCCTTGATCAGCGCATGTAATGTATCACTGTTGCACACCCAGCCTAGAAGCCCAGAACTCTGAGACAATGGAATGGCGGGGAAACGCTGGACAGAGAGATGGCGCTTGAAGCTTTCGCCGTCATTGTCCAACAGTGTATTGACCAGCCCGAAAAGTTGCATGACTCGCTCATCTTGACGAATATCCTCATGGCCTTTGAGCGCATACATGTAAGAGCTGCCATTACTGCCCTTGAGAGTCATTCGCCGGGGTCTCTTCTTTGTCTGTAGAACATGCAAAATCGGATCAAAGCTCATGATCCGAATGACGGGGCGGCCACTTTGGTATGTTCCCGGTACAGCAAGGTCAAGATCGGAGCAGTCCTTGAGTCGAGGCGAGACGTATTTGAGGTCAAGGATTGAAAGCTGAGGAAGTTGTCGACTGATCTTTCGGAATACAGTGTAGTAAAGATCCCAGGCTTGGTTCAAATCACCAATCTCTTGTGTTTGGCGGTAGAGCATGCAATAGTGTTTGGCTTCTGCTAGATCACGCCCAAAGGCCTGTGCAAAGGAGACTTCGCGGAGGGTCTCGGCGCCCTTGTCAAGCATGTCGTGAAGAGGCGCAAGTGTTGCAAACATGCCCTCGACATTATGATCGCCGAAGTAAAGGCGAGAAGCTTCTTCGAGGCCTTCATGCCAGAGCTCATGCCATAAAACGGCAACTCTGATCAATTCATGACTCACAAGATCAGCTTGCTCGACGAGCTTGGCACTATGTTGCCGCATGCTATCCATAATATTGCTGGCGGACTGAGACCGTCGAGCAACATTCGACTTCATGGCCACAGTCAATGGATATACCAGGGCTTGCGGGTGTGTCTTGCCAACTTCCGCGAGAAGTCTATGCACAGAAGAACGAACTCGGAAGTTAGGCTGATTAATTCTAGCAATCAGCTGAGGTGTGACCGCGAGCCAGGTATCAATATTGACAGCGGTAAATCCTTCAGTGACGACAGTGTTGACTTCATGGTCACCGCCGTGGGTGAACCACAGCGTCAACAATCTCAACGTGTCCTGCAAAGAAGATGTCGAGGATAAGGCGATAGAGCGCAGGAAGCCGCGAATGGCAGGAATGACATGCTCCGTTACGATGTGTGCTGGAACAGGGGCTGGTCTGCCCTCTCGGCCAGCTTGGTTGGCGATGGTCGTGACTACCTCAAAATTGGCAAGCGCCCAAGAGTGCCACGCTTTGTATGAATCGCGGTTGTACTGTGTGGCTGCAGAGTAGGCGCTGAGAACTTCGCGAACATACTCCGGTCTCCAATCCCCCTTTTGAAGTGCTGTCTGCCATTCTCCCTGTCTGAGGTAACTCTTGGAAAGTAGCTTTCGGAAGTTCGCAACGTCACCAATCCGCTCACGCAAATTGACGGCATCTGGGTGGCCTGGATCTGCGACACCATTGATCCCATGAATCCCGTGATGGTCTACAGTCGACGCCACAAGATTGTTGAAGCTTGACAAATCGTCACTGAGTCCAGAAGTAAACTCTTTCAGCATTTCAAGGGCTTCCGGCTGATGTCCACTAGCCCAACTAAATTTCAATCGGGCATAAGTGACCTCCGGAGGTACAATCGTATGCGTACCATTCGCATCATTTACCGTAGTCTCAAGAGATGCAAGAGATCTCTCAGAAAGACCCATACGGTTCGATTTGCGGCACAAATTGGCGAACTTGATGGACATTGCAAGGTTTTCGCGTGGAGCAGTTACCAGTGCACGGACCTTAAGCATACGCTGCCACACTTCAACGTTTTGTTGACAGCCAAGCAAACGCTGATTCCATGTCTTGCGCATGGAGTCTTGTTTCTCAGGGTCACCAACATGCTGCTTATATGTGATGATCTCCTCCAGCTCGGCGAGCATCTGGACACGAACCACGACGTTGTAGGCTCGGTTGTATGACTCTCCCAACAAGGCCGAAAGTTCAGTATCGAGCCCGTTACGAGCCTTTTCGATGTACATGTTCGCTTCCTCGAACTGGTTGCGATGAATGGCAAGGATAGCACCAAAGAAAGAGCGATCCGGGGATTGCTCCTTCATGACTCCGAGGTATGAATCCATTAGCTCCCATTGACCACGACCCCATGCAGCAGCGGCGGCGAGAGGTGCGATAGCTCGTCGATGCTCGAGCGAAGCTTGATTCCACTTTTCCTGAGCCAGGTCCGAGAGAACCTTCCATTCGCCAAGAGCGTGGAGACACCGCATCTTGCCCATTGTAATGCCGAAGGAGTCGGGATCCGTCTTTTCGCGTCGTTTATAAGCGGCAAGGGCTTCATCCCACCGCTGCAGCTTTTCGAACCACGTTTCCTTGAGCTCAACATCGCGGTACGCCTGTGCCTTGCGAAGAATACCAATGGCAGCATCTGATTGCTGGAGTTGGTTATTGATGGTGATCAAGGCTTCGACGGCACCGGAGTTTTGATCTTGTTCGAATTCAAGCTCCTTATAATGAAGAGCCTTGGCGAAAGCATGACATTTGGCAGCATACTTCCCGAGGGTACGAATGTCGATGGGAAGGGCTTTATCATCGTGCTCCATGAACTCGGCAAGATTGAGAAGAATTTGCAAAATTTCGGGTGAAATGTTGGGGGAAGTAAGGGCTTTTTCAATGGAGCGAACCAACTCTTCTTGGTATTGGTCGTATAGTTCAGTCCAGCATGAAACAAAAGCGGCGTTGAACAGATCACGAGCTAACGGCTGGTAGATACCGGCCAGACTGGCACATGCTCGTAATGCCGGAGAAGGTGACTCCTTCAGGAGCTCCACGCTGAAGCGACGGATCCATTCCTGCCAATCCTCGCGCGTGGACTTCTGTGAGGCATCCCATGCATTTTTAAGATGTTGCTGATTAACCACCATCTTCTTCTGCCCGATTTCTGCGAAGCTCGTATCGTCTGCAGGAAATGCGTAGTTTTCTTCCGGGTTCAAGTCCTGTGGAAGCGGGTCGCCTTTCTGCAACTTTGTCACCAGGATCTGGTAATTGACATGATTGATCTGATGGTGCTTAAGAACCTTATTCAGAAGATGAATGTAGTGCGTGAAGTCTTGTCCAAGTTGGAATATGAGAGCGCAAATGCAGTCCAGTGCAGCTTGACGCAACACACGATCGGTACTGGCGACAACGCGCGACAACGAATGTACCATGAGGGATGCAAAGTCAGAAACGTTGACTTGCCGCGAAAGCTTGGTCAGACTGTCAATCGCAGATTTGCGGATGCTTTGAGGATTTTGAGGCCCATCAAAAAGGCGCACAATCGAAGGGATGATGAGATGCATATACTCCTCGCCACTGGAGCCAAATATTAAGAAAGCATGAAGGATCTTCTCGGACGGCTGGCGACGTGGCGTCGTGTCCTTGTCGAGTGTATCCAACATGAGAGGAACCAGGCGGGCAAGGTATTTTCGGAACTCGCCCTCTAATGACCTGGCGATGGCTTCCACAAGAGACATAATGGTTCCCTGAACTTGATAGGATGCATCCCAGAAATCACGAATCACATCAATTATTTCTGGTAAGAACGCGCGAATATGCTGCCGCACGATGTTGACCAGAATGGCCATTTGATTAAAGTAAGATTCAAGCCGGCTGGCTGGCGAGCTCCTGATAACTCCAATGAACCCCGGGATGATCTGACCAAGGAACGGAACACACTTCAAGCCCAGGGTTTTGAAGGTGGTGACAATCGCATCGATTACAGCGGAATGATATTGAACCAGAGAGTTTTCTCTCAGGATATTCTGCAACAGCGTATGAATGACCACTGTTGGGTAGTACTCCTCATTTGAAGGAGTAAGACCCTGCATGATCAACGCCACATCGGACACATTCTGCACTTCGTTGATGTGGTGGACATCAGGTTCGATGTCACTGATCTGCTGATATTTGTATGGGTCCAGGGCACCAAGAACACCGACAAGTTTAATGGTCTCTTTTCTAAGGGACCCTGTTTGCTCAGTCTTGATTATGTTGATCAGCACATCAAGGAGATGAGGGTACTCAAGATAGGGCTCAATCACGTAGCCCGAGTTGCCAGACAATTGGCCAAGTGTCCGCAGTGCAGCTTCTCGTTTTGTATGAGATGAGAGGTCTTGCAAAGAATCCAAGATGATCGGCATAATTTGGGGAAGATACCGTCTCATTTCTCCTCCGCCAACATTGGCAAGCTCGCCGACAGCCTTCAGGGTGGTGGCAGCAACACCGGGGTTCACATCCGTGGATTTTGGCAGCAATGCTGTCACCATTGGGTCCACATAAGATCGAATTAGCTTAGTCGCGTTTGAGACAAACAGACTGATCAATTGGGCGGTTTCTTCTTTTTGGCGGGTAGTGTTGGCAAATCCCAGTCCGGTCAAGAGATTAACAAGTAGTTTGCGAAGGGGCGGAAAGACGTAAGCAGGGTTGACGCTCGATAAGCGACCGATAATGCAAATAGCAGCCTCTTTGACTTCAAAAACCTCATCATTGACGGCAAGGAACAGGCATCGAATATTCTCTGGCCGTGCCAGATGACGATCGAACTTCCGATCCAGCGACCATAGTACCGTGCGCCTTATCTCTGGGTCAGGGTCGCCAATCCCAACTGTCAATAATTTGTCGATAACTTCGCTGACGACCTGAATGGAATGACCGCTAGTCTGGTTGATGATAGGGTCATGAACAAACAGCTGGCAACAAGTAAGGGCCGATGCTTTTCGAATCTCGGGGTTGTCATTTTCCACGTAGTTAATGGCAACATCGCGAACAAATTCGTTCAAAATATGCCCAGAGAAATCAAAACTCCCTAGCGTATGCAATGCGAGGGCAATCTCAGAGTCAGAGTGTAGTTCGTGTGGTGCAAAATCTTTCGCGAAGGATGGCATGGGAGGAAGTCGGTTTTCTGGGCAACCAAGAGGTCGAAAAGGCGTGCCGCAGAGAATGATACTGAGCATGTCGAGAAGCTTTTCTTGGATTGTGGGTTTGATTGGAGGGATATAGTGAGCCATATCAACCAAAGCTTGTGTTAATGATTTGCTAAGGCCGCAGGCAAAAATCGGATCAAGCAGGGCTTCCATATACTTGCTGAGGGTTTGTCCCACGGCCAGCGAAAGCATGCTTATGCACTCAAACATGGGAGCCTCGTTGACACTTGCTCGGCTTCTCGCCTTCATAGCGAGCCCCTCTCGGATGTAGATGATGATCCCATCAAGGTATTGGGCAATGGCGGGTCCCACTGCGTTTGCGATTTTTCCAATCGCGATGAAAGCCGAATTCCTTTCCTTGTCTCTCTTCAACTGCGCTTGAAGATAGATCATGAAACGATGTAGATAAATCTCGATAAAGTCGGTAGGGGCGTAAGACGCAAGGATAGGAATGGTCAGGACAACTTGGGTGCGAATCTTGGGATCCCGGTGATCCTTGAGTCGTAGGACAATTTCGCAGGCGTTGCGGTAGTGTTCATTCATAAACATGGTGCCCTTCAGAATCAATTCTTTGAGAATTAATAACGAGCCATGAATCCAGTCCACATTGTGAGACTTCAAGCCTAGCAGGGCCTCCTCGTATATCCTTGCGAACCATGACTGGCGAACCTGGGCATCTCGAGCCACAATGATCTCGAAGCATTCGCCCACAGCTTCCGCGGCAGTTTCCCGAATGAGCACTTTGGGATCGCGAAGAGCAACCCACACAAGCTCAAATATTTGCGGCACGAATCCATAGAGGAGAGTTGGTGAGCCCTTTGCAAGCTCCCGAATCACAAGCACGGCGGCGAAACGACGACTTTCTTGACGCTCCGACTGGAGCCATTCGAGCGCTGATTGAATCTCGCTTTCCACCAACTCCGCCGTTAGTGCCCCGCCGGGCTTTGCCAGTCGTCCAAGCGAACGGGCCGCGTACACCAAAACCACGTTATCGTTGCTTCGAAGGGCGCTGCGAAGATAGCTGGCGAAACGGGTGGTTTTCTGGGCTGCATCCACCCCATCAAAATCGATCAGCCGGTCGAGCGCAAGGAGACCACCAATTCGTTCGTTCGCGTCGCTGCCGGTCACTACCAGCTGGGCGATCCGTTGGCTGACCGCATTGTAAAATTCCACGAACCGCTCGGAGGGCCAGTCTAGATGCAGGTCAGAAGTGTCAGCTTGTTCAAAGAATCTCAAGGACTTTCCATCTTCGCGATACCTCGTGATACTGAGAGAACGTTGTCGTAGAGCTCAAAGGCAGCTCGGACCCGGGTCTCCTCGTTCTTCGACTTGAGCTCTGTGAAGAGTCTTTGAGTCACGTCGGTGATAGGGCCAGGTTGCGCCATAGTGAGCCGCGCCCCCAGCTGGACATTGGAAGCCGACTAGGAAAAAAACAGGGGCGCGAAATGCATTGGAGTTGGAGGGACGTGTGAGGCTCAGGTGGGCTCAGGTGGTCTCAGAGACGGTGGGTGCACAGACCACTTCGGGCGTCTTCACCCGACATACTCTTTGCTCCGTACCACCAGCGCATTTCTCATAGAATCTAGGCTATTACTCAAGCTGTTATGGTATCAAACTATTATTCCCCTTTGTTATTGGTGTCATTCAGAGTAGTCCTTGGATGTTCAACAGACGCCTTCAACATTCCAGTCTTGGGGATGTAGTATTATCCTCAGGTTTCTAGCTGCTATATATCTGTCGTATGTAGGTAAAGTAGCAAATTTGTATCCCTCATCAACTCCAGTTGTTGAGATATATTCTCGATCTCATATAGGATCGACCACTCAGTCATTGTATTGGCGTCTAAATTGTTCTCCATGAAGGGTGGATGATCAACTGCCAATGAAAATATCCTTCGAGTTATAAGTACGATCAGTTCAAGTAATTAATGTGCATATGATCGCTTGCTTCCTTGTCCATGGAATCGCTATTCCCAAGCTTGATTGCGCATCGATACACATCTCATACTAGGTACGAGCAAGTGGTAGATAATTCAGCAAATTGTTCTGTCACGAGGTATAAATTCTCTTGCCGATTCCCAGGTGTCACCACCTGAGCTATAGCCTCGAATCATTGCCGAGTCTTCCTTTCCAGGACAACGGAGCTACACTATAGACCTACAGACCAGTTCTCCAATTGATTAGTTGCCGCTAGACGACATGGGTTAGAAGCATGACGCCATATTTGAGCACATTCTCATTCTTTCACTTTCTATGAAGATCTTGAATACTAATTCTCAGCACGCTTAGACGCGCAACTGTAACCAAGTATCTTATTTGTAATCGACTGCATTTCCCGATCTGGTGGGCCGCGGTGGGGAGCGATGACGGGATCGAGGGGTATCGGGAACCATAAAAGCAAGCGCTTCTCTCCACCTCTCAAGTATCACTACGTTATACTTCAACTTCACACTCACTGCCTCACTTGATTAACCCCCTCTTGGCTACCATAATGGTGAAAGTCCTCTTGACTGGCATGTGGAATTATATATAATCTCTGCTTCCTTCTCAGAGCTAATCATTGCTACAGGTGGCAGCGGCTTTATCGCTGCTCACACTGTTGATATTCTATTGCAGCATGGGTATGTGTTACCATGTGCTGCTTGAGCTGTCCAAATCAACTAATTCGACCGTCGCATTAGCTTTGACACCGTGATTACTGTCCGCTCGGAAGAAAAGGGCAAGCACATTCTCAACGCACACCCTGGCCTTCCCAAAGAGAAGCTTTCTTATGTTATTGTGAAGGACGTAGCTGAAGATGGTGCTTTTGATCAGGTAAGTTATAGGACAGATTACTCTAACGTGTGTATTGAATATTAATACACCAGGATAGGCCGTCCAGTCTAACCCGCCATTTGACTATGTCCTTCATACCGCGTCGCCTTTTCATTTTAATGTTCAAGATCCAGTGAAAGACTTCCTGGATCCTGCAATTAAGGGAACTACTGGGATTTTGAAGGCCATCAAGGCCCACGCGCCCTCGGTCAAACGAGTCGTTGTTACATCATCCTTTGCTGCGATTGTGAATTCCAAGCAACACCCAAAACTTTACAGTGAGAAGGATTGGAATCCGGTGACATGGGAAGAAGCAATGGACCACTCCAATGTCTACCGAGCTAGCAAGGTGAGCCATATTTTGATCATATATTGTCCGGTCACCCCGACTAAATCATTCGCCGATCCAAGACTTTTGCCGAAAAGGCCGCATGGGATTTCATCGACAAAGAGAAACCAAATTTCGACATTGCTACGATCAATCCTCCTCTTGTATTTGGTCCTATTGTTCACTATCTGAACTCCTTGGATGCTATCAACACCTCCAACGCACGAATGCGAGATATCATCCAAGGAAAGATGAAAGAAAAGATCGCTCCATCCGGGACATACATCTGGGTAGATGTTCGCGATGTTGCTCTTGCACATGTTCGAGCTATTGAGGTTCCTGAGGCAGGAGGCAAGCGTTTCTTCGTTGTTGCCGGCTATTACTCCAACAAAAGAATTGTCGATATTGCTCGCGAGTCTCACCCAGAGTTGGAGTCGAAACTTCCTCCCAAAGTATCCGAGGATGACTTCCCAAAGACCATCTTCGAAATCGACAACAGTAGATCCAAAGAGGTGCTGGGTCTGAAATATAAACCACTGAAAGAGACGGTACCGGACACAATCAGTTCGTTGCAGGCAGTGGGTGCATGAACTACTCCTTCCTTGGAACCAAATGCATGTGAGATATTCTCCAAGTAGCCACTCAGGAAAAAAGGCCCTGGTGAAATAGAAGAGAACCCAATGAACCGAATCAGGTCAATTCTGGCTAGCAGTATATCCTGTGAACACTTGTCATGATTCTTATAAAATCACTGAAGAAGAATCCAACAGTAAATTTGGCTTCATCGATGTATAATGGGCCTTAGGATGAATGAAGTCATCGCGTTGCCTTCATTTTTTGCAACTCGCTAGAAAGTAGTTTGTCAACTATGTATGTAGAGGAGAATCTGCGTTCTATGTTGCTACACCACTCCGTAGTGTCACGTGCCAGAGCAACTTTTCTTCCGCGAGTCCATCCAGGTACATCACATCGCGCAGTGAACAAGATGGCGAGTGCCAGGCTGTCGCCCACGGCGAATCTTTTGCGAAATTCCAGACTGTTTGCACTACCCCAAGCTTTAAGTCCACCACAAGATCCACTATCATCGAAGACTGTCAATGAATCCGACACCGCAACGCTCCCTCACCCCATCCGAGCATCGATCGTCACGCCGCAAAAATCGTTAGCCAGGGGCGATTGGGGATTGAAGAGATTTCTGCCCGCAAAGTCGACATCGGAGAAGTCATCCAGACCCGTCGTGAGACTGCAGGCTCTCGACACTTATGAACATGTCACCGACTTCGAGTCCGCCGCTGATCATACCATGACCCTGGAAAAATTCCAGGAGCTTCATATGCCGATGTCTCTGCCATCAAAGGTCAATTACTCCACGAGCGTGACTCCGAGACACCAAAGTCCGTTTGAAACCAACATAGACAACACAGAAACCAGCCAGACTCTGGGAGAACCTGGTTCTAAGCAATTCAGGCATTCTGGCCCTTGGCTTGCCGGCCAGACAGAAGCGGAGTTTTCGGAATATCTGAACCAAGTACGCAGACAGAAGCCTGAACTGCTCCAGAAATTGCGTGAGCAAATTATTGCCAAACGGTTTGCGGAGAGCCGGAAACGAGCCCAGGATAACGGAGAAGACCTGGAGAATCTCCAGCCTCCTACCGTTACTGACGCGGAATTCCAAACATACATTAAGTCCCTAAGGGTAGACCCTATGGCACTTGGGCCTGTCATTTTTGAGCTGCTCGACCTCTCCTCCTCCCCGCCTGTTCCGACCGGGCGCGTTGGCCGGAGATACTACCAATCCCCCGCCACCAAACTCTCCGCGTCCGAGTACGCTGTATCAGGACCACCGAAAACTCATCCGTCCGCCGGTCTATCCTACACCCGATCGCACGCTTTGACATACAATCATCCTGAATACGGCCCACAGGCCTTCCAGCGCCCGGTACAAGCCCGTATTTTGCGCCCCAAGGGCAAATTTAGGGGACGCAGCTCCAAGGCCGTTGCTGGTATCGGAGGTATTGCTGTGGAGGACTTGAATTCGATGAACCTCGTCGACCAAGGCACGCCCCCTGGCTTGGCATACTTCGACGCGAGTATCCCTGGGGGTGGGAAGTATTGGGTTTCACCGATTCGAGCCGCTGTTGATTCGGATGGCCGCATTGGTCTTTCATCTTATCGTGCGAGCGCCTCTACCAGGACACCTTACGGTATTCAGGACTACAAGAAGCCGGACTCCACCAGCATTTCCGAAGCCGCCCGTCGTGATGCGAGGATGATGCCCCGTCTGGACAGACAGCTCAATCAGGGCCGCTACCGATCCTCGCCACAAGACGGCCCGAGGCAGCATACTAAAGGCACTGATGAAGTTGCTCGCAATGTAATGAAGAGCTTCGGCTCGTCACGAAAGGAGTAAAAGTACTGGAGCGACAATCGTTGGGGTTGTATTTGGTGGATGCCATTTCAAACAGCTGTATGATTAGAACTGAAGCTTTCAAAGCTACTCTCATTTCCCTGAACTTGTGATATATAGCCGATGCATCAATCTCTTTTCTTTTGCCTTTTTCAAGGTGTTCGTGATGGAAATGCTTCATCGCAGCTTTTCGATTTATTTCAAAGAACGGTGAACAGAAATGACATCACGTATATGCTCATTATTATTTAGCACCTACAGAGTCCCTTAATGATAGACCTAACGGACTGAAATTTTGCTCGTTCGAGTCTTCCAAGAATCAATCTAAATTAGGTACATGATTACGGAAGCCACGTGATAGTCATGTGATTTACTGGTAACGGAGTGCCTGAAATATCAGGTGACCAAGTAGGGCAGGCTTAGGGCAAGGGCCCGCACAGGACTAAGCGAGTGCTGATGCCGCTCCATCCAAATTGATCGTGGAATTGGCCTCTCTTTGAACATCCGTCCAGCCAACAACCGCCAACATGGGTCGCGTCCGTACCAAGGTAAGAATCATCATAATTACAATAATCGCTTTGCTGTATCTAACTTGGTCCTTCAAATAGACAGTCAAGCGCTCCGCTAAGGTCGTCATCGAGCGGTACTACCCCAAGCTTACCCTCGACTTCGAGACCAACAAGCGCATCTGCGATGAGATCGCTATCATCGCCTCCAAGCGCCTTCGCAACAAGGTACGATTTCCAGTTGGTATGAGGAATCTTCACCCGACATCAATTTTAACGCATGGTATAGATCGCTGGCTACACCACCCACCTGATGAAGCGTATCCAGCGTGGCCCTGTCCGCGGTATCTCCTTCAAGCTCCAGGAGGAGGAGCGTGAGCGCAAGGATCAGTACGTCCCCGAGGTCTCCGCTCTGGATGTCTCCCAGACCGAGTCCGGCCAGCTCGATGTCGACCTTGACACCAAGAACCTGCTCAAGCACCTCGGCGTAAGTTCACCGTCATCAATATGGATTTGAGGAAATTGCAGTCTAACTTTCATTCTAGTTCGACAACCTCAAGGTCAACCCCGTTACCGTCACCCAGCAGCAGGTCTCTGAGCGTCCCCGCCGCTTCGGTCCCCGCTAAATTCGTCTTCCATGACGAACAGAACAAAAGTTCTTGTCTTCGGTCGACTACGGCGTTTTCCCAACGACTTTTGTCTCGGCTGGATTCCCTCCGGGCTATTACGGTTTTAGCTAATTGGAGGTCATCTATGGATGAGGAATGAAAAAAATGATTCCCTTTGACAAAGGTGTCGCTGATTCCCTCGTTGGGATGATGCTTGATTGCCAATTTTTTGTCCTTCTCGTACTTGGCCTGGGGGAATTCATTTCCCAGGTCGACCTACGTAGGGGTTCTTGAATTTTCGAGTCGAGATACTCGAAGCTGTCGGATCAGGGCTACGCATGAATGCGTTGGCATTTGCAGCCTTTTGATCAAGCTTTACAGCTATTGCGTAGATTATCATGCACGGTATGGTATCATTTGCCTGCAGGGTATACATAATTCGTAGAATGCCCGAAACGCCACAATATGCCTTGGCTTGTTACACCTTCAGATTTGATCAAGCAAATCTGGATCATCGTCATGATCGGCCGGCTGCTTTTCGCGCCGGTCTTGCGGGACATATCCCTCGATGGAGCCCCCCACGGCATCCTCTGGCTGGCGCTGGGGGGCGCTAGCTGCTGAACTTGCTGTATGCTCCTTTTCCTTGATTTGGACATCAACTCGACCGCCACGGAAAGGGAGTTTGGTATCGCCACGCTCCATAGCAAGGTCCCGGTCCTGTGAGCCATTGGTGCTCTGAACCTTCAGTTGCTCCATGTCCGTAGCCAGATCTACTTCACCGCGGGAAGTTAAGGCCGAACTTTCGACCTTAGAAATCCTCTGGTTGGCACGGTCTTCGTCCAGCAAGAGAATGTTCGTGTTATGAGCATCCTCCGCCCTTCTTTCCCACACAGGCTGCTCGGCGAGTTGCACACGAATGAAGAGAGCCCGCTCTGCGCAATCGTCCGAGCACCACTTTTCCAGCTTTTCTCGCGGGACAATATCCATGCTGCGCCCACGACCACCAGGACCGCTTCCCTTGGCTCCAAACTTGAAACGAAAAGACTGGCCGGTGCCACTGGCCTCCTTACGGTTTGCGCGCGGACACAAACCATAACCGCACAACCCTTCGATGTTCCGCTCCGAAATCAAGTTGTCATAGTCGCTGGGGCGGAAAGGCGCGAGAGCTGTTTTGAAAGCCCGTTCATCTTGGGGAGAAGGGGCTGTGGGATCGGCGGAGGGGGAGGAAGGAATTTCCAGCAACTCGATCGTGCGGTCGAGTATCGCATTTTCAGCATATTTTTGGGCTTGAATCTGGTGCGCATGTTGCAGGGCGATGTCCAAGTGATGCGCCGTAGCTTTCGGTCGACCTTCAAGGTATTTGTCCTGGTCCTGTTGCGATGCGAGCGAGGGTGATGCTGGCTGCTCGGCATTGACTGCGGCATATGCGGAGGGCAGGGAGGTCTTGAGTGCGGATTTGGATGAACCCTGTTGTGACATCCTGCTGGGATCAAATGGTCGTTTTGAGCGGATCAATGCAAGGAAATCCTCGGAAGTCGTGGCTGGGGAAAAAGGGAAGCTTAAAAGTGTGGTTCGCCCGGGTTTCGGTGCCAAAGAGCGGGAAGAGGCAAAACCCCGGAATTCGCTGGCGATGATGTCGCCAATGAGAGTTGCGACACTTCACTGGTTTCTGATGCAGCGGTCGCTTCGGAAATGAATCCTTGGCGCGATCACCACTAATCTCGTAAATGAAAGAAAATAATAGTTTCATTCGGAAGTAGGAAGTAGAATTGGGGCCAACGTCGTGGTTCCAGTGGCATCCCGAAACCAAGTCAATCTCCCCTTCCCTATAATAGATGGACTTGGAGGGATATACAGTGAGAAATACAGAACGAGCTCACGATCAAATTCGAAAGCCCAACGCTGGTCCATTCCCATGAAATAATAATACTCCCGACGCCTGGTTCTTAGCCGCCGATCGTCAGTGGAGCCTTTTCCCTCATCCCGCCAAGTGACGACCACCTCACTACATCCTCCTCCATCCCCTCCCCTCTTCTCTCCCGTCTTTTCGTACCGGCTGGATTTTTCCGACTGTCATTCTTCAATCTCAAATCCCAGCTAGGGCGATCGATCTTTCTTCTCTACTGTATGTCTCCCTCAACTGGCCCCTCCTTCCCCCCCTCATCTCTCCTAGGCACCACTGAACCATTGTCATCCCACCGCTGACCGACTCTCGCCAGGAACGATCCGCCACCTCTTGTACTGCTGCATGCTGCAGGTTGCAGAGCTGGTGTGTTGCTCTGTATAGTCTTTGTCTTGTTGCCATTGCAGCTTTGTCGTTTAGCGTTGCCCCCGGTCCCCGATTGTCCCCGAGCTTGGGGCATCCATTTGCCAGATGTCCAACCCGCCATTTACGGTTCGTGCGGTCTTCGAATACAATTCGGGCCATGATGACGACCTCATTTTCCCAATCGGTCAGATCGTGACCGTCACCGCTGTCGAAGATGCCGAATGGTACTACGGTGAATACACGGACGGAGCGGGGACCAAACAAGAAGGTCTCTTTCCAAAGAACTTTGTCGAACGATATGAGCCTCCCGCCCCGCCACGACCGGCGCGCTCAACTCGACCCAAGAAAGAGCCTGAGCCGGCACCAGTCGAGACCTCTCCCGTTTCCGTGAACGAAAGCCAGCCCCCCGCGGAGCCCGACACTGCGGGGAGCCCGGTGGCGGATGATGATGAGAGCGCTCCCCAGCAAGCAGCTCCACCTCAGTCTCCGCCTCTAGCTTCGAGTCCTCCGGTTGAAAGTCCATCTTCACCCCTGCAGCCAGCTCCAGCTCCAGCTCAAGCTCCAGCTGCCGTTGCTCCGCCCCCGGTCAAGACTTCATCGAAACCTCCACCCCCGGCCGTTGCAGAGAAGCCCACGGGCAATTCTTTCAAAGATCGAATTGCCGCATTTAATAAATCCGCAGCCGCGCCAATTGCACCCTTCAAGCCCAGTGGTCCTCAGCAATCAAGCTCTTTCATCAAGAAACAGTTTGTTGCTCCGCCTCCCAGTAAAGATTCATTTGTTCCTCCGCCAAGGGAGCCTGCTCCCAAGGTCTACAAGCGAGAGGAAGACCCAGAGGTTCAGGAACAGATTGCTCGTGAACCGCCAGTCTCGGAGACTCGTCCGCCTCCTGCTCCGGCTGCTCCAGAAGCCACGGATAATGCAGAGGAACAACCCAAACCTACTAGTCTGAAGGACAGAATTGCTCTTCTCCAGAAGCAGCAGATGGAGCAAGCTCAGCGCCACGCCGAGGCTGCCCAAAAGAAGGAAAAGCCCAAACCTCCAAAGAAGCCTGTTGAGCAACCCATGGAAACTGTAGCGTCCGAGGAGAGTTTGGAGTCCTCTCCTGTTGAAACATCAGGAGCCGCGCGTGACCCAAGTGTTGAAACCCTGAGATCCAAGGGACCTCCTGCTCATCCGACTCCCTTCTCACCCACGGATGATGTTGCCAGTGAATCAAATGATGCCGACTATTCTGCTGCCGCGGATTCTGAGGACGCGGGTGAGACATCTACCAGTAAAGACGAAGAGGATGAGCCCTCGCATCAGCAATCGAGTCGCGCGGCCGAGAAAACTAGTGCAGAGGAAGCTGAAGAAGAAACTGGCGAAGAAGAAGACATGGATCCCGAAACCAAACGCAGAATGGAATTGCGAGACCGAATGGCAAAGATGAGTGGTGGTATGGGCATGATGGGACTCTTTGCTCCGCAAGGTGGCTTGCCGGGCATGGTTCCCCCGGGAGCTCGCAAGCCCAAGACCCCTGGCGAGTCCGAGAAGAAGCTTGCTGAGCCTGAACCCACCTCACCAGCTGCTGCTCCTCAGGTTCCAATGGTTCCTCTTCCCGGAATGAACACTGGCACCAAGCCCACCGCATCTGCTGATGTAGAAAAGGAAGATGAGCATGTGTCCATCCCTGTTACCGAGCAGCATGGTCCACAAGAGGTACCAGATGTTGAGGAAGTCGTTCACGAGGCTCCTCCTCCACGTCGTTCCACTGATCGACCACCTCCTGCTCCTCCCACTCAAGGTAAGACTAGGGAATATTACGTGCGTGTCGTAGCATGCTAATCAATATAGAACGTACGGCACCTGTACCTCCCCCTCCTGCGTCGCGACCTGTTCCGCCTCCTATACCAGCGGAACAACCATCTTCTCCGCCCCAAGTCCCTGAAGGTATTTTGTTATCCGATACATGGGCAATCTTTTATGCTGATCAGTACATTTCCAGGCCGACCAGCTCCCCCGCCTCCGAGACCCTCCGACGATGGCAGTGAATCTGACGATGAGCTATCTGTGCATGCTCGAAATTTATCATTGAGCATCCCTGCCCAGCCTACGGCGGCTGCTCCTGCTCCGGATTTTTCTGCTCCAGCACCTCCTGATCATCTTGATTCTCGTCGTTCCTCAACCTATGACACTACTCCCTCAGTGCCAGCAACCTCAACGGCCGACAAGAGAGCAAGTCGCCCACCTCCCCCGATCCCGAGCAACCCACCCATGCCTGCGCAAAGTCGTGCTCCGCCTCCTCCACCCCCAGCTCAGCCACGCCGACGATCCACTGCTGATAGTCGCACGAGCGCTCCCCGACCGGCAGGAGAAGATCCCGAAGGCGAGGTCACTGAGTACGACGGCGATTACGATACCGATATTGCCTCTGGGGCAAAGCACAAGGATGCTTTGAGGGCCCACGAACGTGATTCTAGCTTTGACGAAGGCACGATGACCGATGATCATTCTCTTCAAAGCCCGCGCAGCCCTCGAGAATCTCGACCGCCTCCCCCTATTCCCACTGCTATTCCTAGAGGCGCTCCACCGCCACCACCAAGCCAGCCGCCTCGAAATGCTCGAGCTTCAATTGATACTCCTCGTGGGCCTCCTCCACCCCCTCCTACCAAAGAACAACCGCGCGGTGGAGGTGATGAGTACGATCCCTTCAATTATGTCGCTCCTCAGCACGGATTACCCACTCCCCCGCCGCTTCCCAGTGGGCGCCCTGAGGCACCACCTCCTCCCCTTCCGCAGACCTTGACCCAAGACTATGACGATCTATACGATGCATCTCCGGTTCATAGTCCGGCGAATGAGTCCCATCCTGTAACACAGCAAGAGAAACGCCCGTCGCTGGCAGCACCACCAGCGCCCCCAAGTCAGCCTCCTGCTCTGCCATCTCCATCCATAAGCCGGAGCCAGCGAACCTCTGTGGATGTGCTCAGATCCCAGCCTAGTGTTCGGCGCTCTATGGACGTGTCGCGCCCCTCTGTTGACCAGGGTTTCATCGCTACTGAAATTGATCTTGCGGAAAGCTCACTTTGGTGGACTCAACCTAACACCCCACCACCGGCATTCCAGGGTCGTAAGGACATTCTGTTCGAGACCGAGGAGTCCTCATCTTCGAAGCGCGGTGGCAAGACAACCATTTCGAAGGATATCTACGTCCTTTTTATGGATTACTCCCAAACTGTCGTGACAGTGCAATTTGATGCCAAGAATCCTCAGGACGCATCTCTAGAGCAGCGTCACGAATCTTCTCCTCTACAACCCCGTCAAGACCAACTGGAATCGGCACACACTCAAATTGGCACACGAATCTCAGACTCTGTCAACTCCATTCAGAACTCAACTGTTGGGGATGGCACTCCGTTTGGGCTCATCCAGTATCTTCTGAACCCTCTTGCCGAAGCTTTGTTGCCCGTCGGAAACCGAGCGTACGGTGCTTTGGTTTACTCCAATCTGGCCAACGCCTCCGTTTCACAGAATGATGAAATCCGCGCTGGTGATATTGTGAGCTTCCGTAATGCTCGCTTCCAAGGCCACCGCGGCACCATGCACCAGAAGTATAGTGCCGAGGTGGGCAAGCCTGATCACGTTGGCGTTGTGGTCGACTGGGATGGAACGAAGAAGAAGATCCGGGCCTGGGAGCAAGGTCGTGAAAGTAAGAAGGTGAAGATGGAGAGCTTCAAATTAGGTGATTTGCGCAGTGGCGAGTGCAAAGTTTGGCGTGTGATGCCGCGCAGCTGGGTCGGCTGGGAAGGCACTAAATAATGACCAGGCTGAAGATATCTCTTTTCCTCTCTAGATCCGGTGGGCTCCGTGTACCAGCGACGGTCGAATATTTCAAGCGGCCCTATATTCTTTGTTGCCATTTCTGCCCTTGACATCCTGCCTATTGTGGTAATGGGAAAGAGATTCGGGATGGTTGTCTTTGGGGAACTGAGTGAGAATGCACTCTTGTTCTTATCCCTCTCTGGTCTGGTAGAATTCTGCATGATGAATGACTTCCGCTCAATGGTTTCTTGAGTTTTCCATTATCTGTACCTATTTGCAATGTACTCCTTTTTCGATTGCTTCAATTCAAATGTTGTAGAATGTCCAGGTTACAGGTCATCTGACGGGGGTTGAACTCTCAGCTGACGGGGGTGTGGGTCAATCATGTGATCTAAAAAAGTT
>JAXQJW010000001.1:0-49442 GCA_037042135.1 Penicillium sp. PG113-03A | reverse complement strand
ATCGTTCGGAAATCCTGGAGAGTTTGCCAGATCATCTCGCTCGTGATCTCAAGCAGTATGAAGACTGGTTCACGCTTGAGTCACCGATGATGAAGAAGATCACCGATCACTTCGTTCAGGAACTGGAGAAAGGTCTCACCAAAGAGGGTGGTAACATCGTTGGTTTTCAAGACTCCTAGCGCAATCAAGATTTGGTGCTGACCCTCGACAGCCGATGAATGTCACTTGGGTGATGGACTTCCCGGATGGACAAGAACAGGGGAAATTCTTGACTGTGGATCTGGGCGGCACGAATTTGCGTGTGTGCAGCGTAACACTCTCGTCGGGCAAGCGAGAATATGAACAATCTCAGCGGAAATACATGCTGTCCGAGGAGATCAAGGCCGGCACAGGGGAACAACTGTGGGACTTTATCGCGGAGCGGTTAGAATCATTTCTCCACGAACATGAACATGGAGGGGAGAAGCTGCCGCTAGCATTCACATTTTCCTTCCCAGTCGAGCAAAAGTCCATCTCGAGCGGCATTCTTCAGCACTGGACGAAGAAATTCAATGTCTCGGGCGTGGAGGGCCACGATGTGGTGCCACAACTGGAAGCAGCTTTGCGGAAGAAAGTTGGTACTGTGTAAGATTCTTCAAGGTGAACTGGAGAGCTGATATGATCCCAGAAACTTCCGGTCACTGTCGTAGCGCTCATCAACGACACCGTGGGTACGCTTATTGCCTCGCACTATCGTGATCCGCAAGTCGAGGTCGGCAGTATCTTCAGCACAGGCTGCAACGCCGCGTACATGGAAGAATGCCGGAAGATCCCAAAATTAGAAGGGTACGAGCTGCCCAAGGATGCAAAAGTGATCATCAATACGGAATACGGCGCGTTCGACAATGACAGGAAAATATTGCCATTCACTCCATATGATTATCAGATCGACAGGGAGTCTCTCCGCCCCGGTACCCAGATATTCGAGAAAATGGTGGCAGGCTTATACGTCGGCGAGACGATGCGTGTCATTTTTGTCAGTCTGTATGAGCAAGGGAAACTCTTCCAAGGCCAGGACATGACGCGCCTACAGAAAGCGTATACTTTGGAGTCGACATTTCTTTCCGTCGCTGAGCTGGACACTTCTCCGGACCTTGTGAAAATGAGAGAGGGATTTCAGAATATCCTGGGATTGACACCGAATCTGGATGAGTTGAGATTCTGTCGATATCTCATCACCTTGGTCGCAACACGCGCATCGCGTCTGTTTGCATGCGGCACCGCGGCAATTTGCAAGAAGAACAACCTCCAGAAATGTCACATTGGTGTTGATGGCTCGGTATTCAACAAATATGTTGGATTCAAGGACCGCGCATCTCAGGCTCTACGCGAGATTTTTGACTGGAGCCCGCAAGAAGAGGACTTGATAGTCCTCGAGCCATCCGAGGATGGCTCTGGGGCAGGGGCTGCCTTGGCTGCAGCATTGGCAATTGATGGTAGAAATAGAACACGGTAGACTGTCTAGAATTGAATGAAGTTGCTCGTGGATCCATGGTTTTAAGTCGACGCGAAGATGCGCGCTGATAGCGATAGCGATAGCGATAAGAAGTTCTCCGCCATCAACGCAACTTGCTTCTCTTCCATCGCCAGAAACCAAACACGATGCGCTTCCGAACCCAATTGAAGAATACAAAAACTTTCTCCAGTAATGAAATCCTACTTGCTGGCATGGCACTTGCTAACAACCACAGAATTGACCGCGTCCCTATCATCCCTAGGCAAGGTATGTTGGATGCGCCTAGAGTATGATGTGGTGCGTTTCACCATCATCCCGGACCAGGGCACCCAAGTATGGGCTCAAATTCCAGTGGTACGCGCTAAATGATAAGTTCAATTCAACCATGCGGAACAAAGTGCTCACTCGCCCAGGACACCATCTTCGATGAGGAGACATATGAAATGGAGTCCAATTCGGACTCGGTCAACATCGAGATCAATATCAGCGTTTTAAATCGGGCCCTACGATCCGCCTTTGGGGCCTCATCTGCACAGCTGCGCTTGACAAAGAAGGACAAAATGCCTCTCCTCGCGCTGACTGTGCTGACCACCGAATGGACCGATGGTAACATGGCTCTCGCAACCGATGAACATGCCCAACAAGACCCGACAGGCGCACCATCCGGCGAGGTTGTCGGAGATCGCCGAGCTCGTGAGCGCGAGACTTGGATCACGCAAGAAATACCCATTAAAATCCTCCATGAATCTGCCGTTGAAGGACTACATGAACCGCACTGCCCGGACCCAGATGTGCACATCATCCTGCCTAGTCTGGCACAGTTGAAAAACATCTCGGATCGTTTCACTAAACTGGCGTCTTCAGACACGAAGAATAGACAGCCAAATATCGTGGCCACAGAAGGAAGTGGCATGCAGGGTTCTTTCAGTGCGTCGGCGCCCAGCTCTGGAGCAGCCGCGCTGTCTACCAGCACCGCTCCGAAGCTCGAATTATCCGCCAATATGCATGGCAAGCTTCGACTAGCAATTGTGACGGATGAGCTGAGGATTGCTAGTGTATGGTCGGGACTAGTGAACCCGCCTCTCGATCCCGCTCACATCACGCAAGAGCATTATTCACAATTGCCAAGCGAGCGAATGCGAGAAGTCCGGGATGACGATGAGTCTGGCTGGGCCAAGGTGCGTATTGATGGACGGGATTGGAGTCGTGTGTTGAGCGTTGGGAGACTCAGTCCAAAAGTTGTTGCTTGTGAGTTTGCTACCTTGATTCCTGAAATGATAACATCTTGGCCGTGTAGCTGATTGCAAAAATCCGATCCAGGCTTTATCAATCAGATGGCCCTTGTTTTGTATGTCTATCTGCCAGGGAGCTGGAATGGCGAGGAATCATGTCTGACAGTATGTTGTTGCTTGAACTACAAACTGCCCCCAAAAGCTAATTCGTCGACAGTACTATATCAATTCTTTTGCAACATGATTACAGTTCCGGACCTGTTGAATATACGGGCGTCTAGAGACTTGCGGCTCGAGATTGTATGGGGGTAACATTATCAATCAGATCGTTATTAAGACAAAGCACGCACAAGGCGTGCGGAAAAGAAACCACAAGATCCGCCAACCGAGAACAAAGCTCAGAAATAAAGGCATTCCTGCATCTGAATGCAAAATGATCAAGCAAAATTGATATACATGATGCAAGGAGAACCCTCTCCCTCGCTGCACAGGCGAATGCAAGGCAGCGAAAAGCAAAATATGTGCAGAGCATTGCGATGATGAACTCGTTATGCAAGAACGCCATGGGATAGGGTGTCTGCCCTGTTGCAAGACATGACACATGCAATGTGTTAGGAGATGGTCCTGACAACGGGGAATCTATAATTATGTGGGTATGGGGTGGTTCTTGGAGAATCCAAACACGGCAACGGCGACAGAGGATCAACAAGGCATAACAGACATGATAAGACAAATGGAATAGAACAGAAGAGAAAATATTGCCAGTCGATGTCATCAAACACACTCAGTATTGGATGGTCATCCTGGCTTGGATCATTGGGCCATGACATCCACGTAGCGACCCTTCTTCTTGCCACGGACAGTATTACCCTTGCGCGCTTGCGGGGCACCCAGAAGATCATCAATGGAGCTGGCATGAGTCAATGAGGATGTGGGTCGTGGTGGAGTCGGCCCAGTGGTGCTTGCAGGCGACGTTGACAACGTTATAGAAGACACCGATCGAGGCATGCTGCTGCCCATCGGTGGCGGGACACCGAGCGCAGATGGCGCAGGGCTCGAAGACAACCCAGGAGGAACGTCGCTGGAAGAAGACGGAGGTCGGCTGCTTGAGGGAATAGACATTGGGGGTGCGGGAGGCGGCATGCTGCTGGAGCTGGCGGCTCGGCTGGGGGGTGCAGAGCCTCTTGGGGGCGGCGGCGTAGCACGAACAGGAGCGCTGGAGTTAGGATCTTTCTTATTGACCCATTTCTTCAGATCCTTGTCATAATAAAAGGAATTTTCTTCGCCCAATTTGGCTTTGATGGGGCCCCCGCCTGAATTTTCCGGCTCTTTCTTGCCACCACCGAACCAACCACCAAACCAGCCTTTCTTCCCAGATTGCTGAGAAGCCTTCTTAGCTATAAATGAAGTTAGTATCGTCAACTATCGAGCATTTCGAATCATGACTGCTTACCATCTTCTTCCGCAGCCTTTCGGAATCCTTCATCTGCTTTGCGATCATTTTCAGCCTTCTGCGCCTTCTTTACAGATGCAGCGCGGGCAGCAAGGTCGTCGTCGTCATCATCATCCATGAATTGCTTGCGTCTTGGTTCGGAATCATTCTCCGCCGGCAATCCCCCGGTCTCGGGAGCCATGTCCATGGACGGAGCGGAATAGGACGATGGTTCATATGAGTAACCCCCACTTGGAGGCATGTAAGAAGGGCTCCCTGATTGCGGCATTCCAGGAGGGCCTTGGTAAAGGGGCGAGTGACCACCCAATGCAGCTTCTTGGCCTGGTGGCTGGTAGAAGAGACCATTGACAGGGGCTGCGACGGGAGGGGAGGCGTTTGCGGGTGATTGGCTCGTGTCCTCCTCAACTGGCGCGAGGGGCATATAAGATGATTGAGGGGGCGTAGGTTGATAACCGGTCGAGCCCGGGGAGCCATAGACTGTTGAGCCAGGGAACATATGAGTGTCGGCCGGAGGAGATGGTTCTTGCGAACCACGACGTTGACCGAACGAGAGCCCTCCGGAAACAGATCGCTGGGAATCCATTGACGAGCGACCTCTAAACTGCTCTGGTGAAGCGTTTGGTGCATACTGACTTGAAGGGTGGTACCTTGACGAAGCGCCTGCAGGGATCGGTTGAGCAGTCGGCGCCGGATAGGACCCATACAAGTCCGATGCTGAGGGTGATCGACTAACAGTCGGGGTACCAGCGACATTGGCGAAAGGACCAAACTCTGCAGGCTCGGTCGCCTTGCCAGATCCTGTTGAGGCTGCGTCGCTATCGTCACCCGCGACGAAGCTGTTGAATCGAGCCCACATGGATCCAGATACCTTTTCCATGCTTGGCTTCGAAATCCATGAGCCATTGTCGTTTGACGTTTGCCGGATGCGAGCGTACAACTCATCAAGTTCAGCAAAAAGGTACTGGTGATGGTAAGGAGAGGGCCGAGTGGACGCCTTGAGAGCAGCCGCCACTCCATCACAGTAATTCTGGGCTTCTAATTTGCAACCCCGATCGGCCAATTGCTTGGCATGGAGGAGCTTGAACGCCAACAAATAAGGCAAGCTCGAGTTTGGAGTATTGCCAAGAAGGGAGGTGGCAAACTCGTAGACCTCAGTCAAAAGAATGGCATCCTCGTCCAACAATGTAGAGGGACATCGCTGGTGATCAGCACCAAGAAGAACAATATTCGCCTGAGGATCATCGGCGCCTCCAAAAACAGCTGCACGGGAGAAGATGAAACAAATGTGCGCCGCCTCGGTCCGGCCATAAGATGCCAGGAGACGACCAAGTGCAAGGAATGCTTGGTGATCCTCGGAACTGCGGTTACTCAATGCCAACCCAAGGGTATCTCGCCAGCTTTCCAGGCCGTCAAGCGCATTCTTCGTCGAGCCTTGTCCATCGGCTTTGCTGATCAAGTGGTGCCCTGCTCGGGCAGACGGAGGAACCAGCTCGTCAACACTTTCCTCAATGTTTCCTGCGAATATCTCATAAAGCGCCGCAAGTGATTCAGTGTTCGCAGTCGAGGACTTGATCTCGCGCCGAACGAATTCCTGGACAACCTGCCTCCAGAAGCCTCGATCCATAGTTGATGCGATAATCATGGCATGTCCCCAAAGGCGACGATCGACTGCACCCCACACAGCCTTCTCCCGGTCACCTAGTAGAAGAGTGTTCCGGAGTTCTTCGGCCCACGAAGGATCATTGGCGTCTGGCTGGGACGACAGCTCGAAAGGTCGTGAAGTGCCAGGCAATGCTGCCGAGCTTCCTCCGTACATACCCGTGTCTTCAGAGCCCTTGAGGTTCGGAAAAATGACCTCGCGAAGGGATTTTTGAATGGCTGGAGAGCCCTCCAAAACCCCATCATTTTCAACAAGGATCTTCACGACCTTCCACAGCAGAACTTTCTCCTCGTGTCGCTTATGAGCATGTCCGTATGGCTGGTTGAGGTTGGGCTGCACTTCGTTCTCGAATGCTGCAATCTTGCTCGAAAGCCACGCCAGCAAGTCCTTCTTCTTAGACTTAGTCTTGAGAGGGCCGGGGTGCGGTACGATGGTAGCCGGGGAAGGCACGTATTCGTTAAGCGACGAAAACTTAGGATCACCCAGAGTAGGCATGATTTTAGGTGCGCTTTGACCTGTCGAGTATCTTGGGACATGTCGAGGAAAGCAAGATACTACAGCCCCACCAAACCCGAACTTGAAGATGGGAGCACCTTTCCATCGCGCCAGTGGATCTTGCTCTTGACCATCCGTGGGAGCGATGAAATCCAGTTGTTGCGAGTCAGTCCGATGGTGGACCGAAGCTTGTGTCGGTGCATATGGGTTAATCGTTTTGGTAGGGGAACCCGTACCATGCGCAGAAGCTGGCCGAGGAAGATGTTCGATAGGCGGCACAACCCCTCTTGGACTGGTAATTTGGTGGCCAGGCGACTGAGTTTGAGATCTGCGAGGACCATCAAACTGCGAATCACTAGGATATGATGGGGGCGGCACGACAGATCCTTGGGGTGCGGACATATGTCCAGCATTAGGAGCCACACGCTTAGCAAATTCGTTTAGGTATTCTGGGGGTGCGTAAAGAGCTTTGGGGGGCATTTGCTGTGGAGCAACCGGTGGGCTTGAATCTCCCTGATTGAGACCAGGTGGCGGCGGGGCGTAAGGTGAGCCCTGATTAACGCTGGATTGTTGTTGTCCACCAGCTTGAGTCAAGTCCACAGAAGGTTGTAACGTTGGCTCCGAATGTTTTTCGTCAGGTTGATACGAGACCTTTTCATGATACGCCAAAGGGCTCGATGTACGTGGCTGAAAAGGCAGGGAGTTGGCCTGGCCAGGGACAGCCAAAGGCTGCGACGCATAACGATTACGTGCAGAGGATGCCGATGGCGGCGGTGCGGGTGAATATCTTGGCAGTGAAGGTGGCTTTGCAGCTGGTTGCAGACCGGGAGGCTTGGGGGAATACCTAGAAGCCGAGCTGGGGCCAGCTGGGGCGCTGGAGGCTAAAGTAGATGAGTAGGGATCAAGAAGCTCCGGTGGCTGCAGGGAAGGCTGAGCAGGAGAAGCAGTTGGTGGGGCTGCAGGTGGCGCAGGAGCATAAGGACTTTTGGGCGGAGGTCCTGGTGGTGATCCAGTCGCTGTCGTTGCGGCTACGGCAGTGGGAGGAGTATAGCGTCCCGAGCTAGCAGGCCGGGACCGGGGAGGTGGCAAGGGTAGCTCTTCAAAAAAGTTTTTCGGAGCAGGCGGGACCGCACCTCCGGCTGAAGGCGCAGCTGGTGCAAGATGAGAAGTACCAGAAGGCAATGGCTGAGACAGCCCAACACCCACAGACGGGGGTGGTATAATGTTGTCCGATTTCGGAGGAACCGGTTTGTGGGTTGCCACTGGCCGACGGGGACGAGAGAGATCCTCAGGAAGATCATACGGAGATTTGTACCCTTGTTTTGATCGTTCAGCAAAGCTATCTCCCCGAATGGCAACCGGATTTGGCGGCTGTTGCGAGAAGTATGGCGGCAGAGCCGCATTAGTCGGCACAGCTCCCGGGATAGGAGCACCAACCAAATCTGCTGTAGACGGTTGATGAGGCGTATAGACACCGGGAATAGGCCGAGGTTGAGTCTGGTTTGACGGGCTTTGAAATGGACTGTGCAAGCCAGCTGGCCCAGCGTTGGTTGCTGCAGGAGGTTGATTCGCAGTGGGTGAAGCCGTGTTTTCTTCGATGAGCATGTCATCGTCATCGTCCAAAGCGGCTTCCCAGCGTGCTGCGAGATCATCTTCTGCATCGCTCAGTTCAGCTTCCCATCTAGCAGCCAACTCCTCTTCTGAAGGCTCGGAAACTTCCGCCTGTCCATTCGGGGCCTTTGGTTCAGATGCAGCAGCTTTGAGGACATTGTCGAGCTGAGCCGCAGCTGAGATGTCGCTTGCTGGAGAGGTTATGCCAACTCCGACAGAATCCATAACCTGGGCAGTGCTTTTGCGAGTGACACCAAGAGATGGCTCATCGGAAGCTCCAGGCTCAGGGGTAGGAGCAAAGAACCCCTCTGCATCATCATCGTCGTTGCCGAAAAGATTATTGCTAGGCTCGCGTGGAGATGCGTGATCGGGAGACGTTGGATCAGCCTCATCCAATAATGGAACGCCTTCTTCGAAACGAGATTCCGCTTCTGGAGGCGCGAAAATGGGCTTCGTTTGAGTCTTCAGTTGATTGAAAAAATCATCACCATCTGAATCCACGTCACCATTTGATTGGTTGACCCATACACTGGAACCGCCTGTGGTCGTCTTCAAGTCTTGTTCTCCTTGCGCATTAGATTCAAACAAATGGCCGGTTCCTTGATCGGGTCCGGCTTCTGCGATCGCATCCGTCGAGACGTTTAGGTTGTTGTGCTGCGGATGCATAGAGTCGACGTGCTTTGATGGTGAATCCGTTGATTCTATCGGGTTGTCCTTGAGCGGATGTTGTATGCCAGTATTATTCTGAGATAAAAAGTCGGCAAAGTCTTCTTGCCCTTCACCAGATCCAAAAACAGATTCAATCGAAAAGCGTTCAGCAGGTCCATTTTCCCCCACTGAGAGATCTTGAAACTGTTGATCAACTGAGCCTGATGTTGCATTATACACTTCACTTTGTGCCGGCCGCGTTGAAGATTCTTCGTTTACCATATCGTTTGAGGGCGTGACAGCATCGTCAGGGCTGTCAAATGCGGCCGGGGCATTCGCCGGTGCGGACTGTGAAATCGCTTCCTGCGGACCGCTCATTTGGTTTTCCTCTGGCTCATTCGAGGTGACATTGTTGAGGAACTGTGATGATGTATCTCCGGCATGAGGTGCTTTCGGGCTGCCCGCGGTCGGAAGATCGGACGTATCGCCCTGAGTCGAATCCGGGATAAGGACTTGCGAAGCACCTTCAGGGCGTAACGCCGGATTCCAAGCACTGTCACCCGGTATTTGTTGCGCCATTGCGTGGCGAGTCTTCCGCGACTACCGAGTCGAGTCGATTCGGAGGGGGTTCCAAGGAAGTAAACCGGACACGTCGACTGCGACGATCGGGTCAACAATCCTAGCTGATAGAACCAACAGCGTTGAACTTTTAGTCATCCATGAAATGTTGTAGTTATAAGACGAATCAACAAAGGACACGAAGGAAAAGGCAGTGTATTCCAACGTCGGGGGCAAAAACGAAACGAAACACCCATAACGCGACGGCCCCCAGATTCGGCGATCACGCCCAATTCGACCGCACGGGTGAATGTTGTTCCGAAGGGACACCGTTGCCATTTGATGAGGTCAGCAGAATGACATAATCGGATTTCTAGTTTCTGTATCATGTGACGATGTAGCATCACAGGCGTCGCTAGGCAGTTACGACTCGGGAAAACACTAACCTTCATGACCAGCCTCGGTAGCGTGGACAAATTGTACGCGCTCCGATAAGTATTTGATCATTCTCTTGACAATTCAGACTGCTTCTATCCCCAGTCCGCTCAAAAACCTGATGCAGCTCGATTATTTGCGATGCTTCCCAAGCTACCGATAAGGCAAACAAGCACCGCATTGCCTCACAGTTCATGAAACATTGCCCGTAAAGGCCTTATGATATTTTGTCCGCCATGACTTCTTCGTCCGATTATTTGCACCCCTCTTATCGCGCAGACAACTTGGGTGACTTTTCAGGCTCCGATGATGACGACCTTGATCTCGAGGAATTGGATCCCAACACATCACAGTCGCAATTTACACGAGTATCGGGGGACTCTAAGGCTCGGCCAAGCAATTATGGACCAGGCATCGCTCTTCGAAATCTACGAATTGGTGTAGGAAACAGATGGAAACGCAGCACATCGAAACACGGCGGGTCAGAGGAGGACACAAACGCATTGCTGGAAGATGGCGATACGGACCGACGACGACAATCCCATGCAAGCTCGCGGCATACAGATGATGATGCACCGCTATTGAACCGCCGCTTCTCAACCCGGCTCCTCGGAGATGACGAGCCCTCCACAAACAAGCGCCGGATAGGCTTACCCTGTTTTCGAGTGCCGGGCTTCCTACGAGGTACGAATCGACTGCGGCGCACCACTGACGGAAACACGTCTCAGCCGCCTCGCGAAGTTTTGGTGGGACAATATCAAACGACTAAATATCCGCCGAACATCGTCTCGAATGCCAAATACACACCCTGGAGCTTTTTGCCTCGAACTCTGTACAACGAATTTTCTTTCTTTTTAAACATCTATTTCCTCCTCGTCGCATTGTCCCAAGTCATTCCGGTGCTACGAATCGGTTACATGTCTTCCTATATTGCGCCTTTGGCTTTCGTGGTCTCGATCTCGCTAGCAAAAGAAGCTCTTGACGACATTGCACGGCGAAGAAGAGACGCTGAAGCAAACTCCGAGGAATTTACGGTCTTGTCTTTCGGCCAGGCCAATGCGGTGGAGGCCACGAAGAAGTCGCGAGACCTCAAAGTCGGCGATGTCCTCAAACTACGCAAGAACCAGCGGTTACCCGCTGATGTAGTCATTCTTCAAAGCATTTCAAATGATACCAATGAAGGGAAGAAATCAATTGAGGTCGTTCCGGAGTTCGGCGCAAGTGATCTTCTTAGCGAAGATCAAGGCCCTTCGGAAACCACCGCTGAGGCTTCCACTGCCAATTCCACCGCCGATTCTTCATCTGCCAGTGATACTTTTATTCGCACCGATCAATTGGACGGTGAAACCGATTGGAAATTACGTTTACCGTCTGCTCTCTCCCAATCTCTTCCATGTGACCATTTCACTCGACTGAAAATCACCGCCAGTTCCCCAGATCAGCGTGTAAATGAGTTTGTGGGCACAATCGAACTTAGTCCTCCCGCCGGTTTCTATGATGCCCATGTTGACAAGTCCTCTGCATCGCAGCCAAGCAACGGAGCAGGAACTGAAGCTCAGGACCAAAGCAATTCAGCGCCGCTGACAATCGACAACACTGCATGGGCCAATACTGTTCTTGCTTCTAACACTGTGACCTATGCTGTCATAATATACACTGGATCACAAACACGAGCCGCTCTCTCAACTTCGCCCTCTCGCTCGAAAGTCGGCTTGTTAGAATATGAGATCAACAGCCTCACCAAGATTCTGTGCGCTCTAACCCTTACTTTGTCAATTGTGCTGGTGGCCTTGAAGGGTTTCGAGCCGACGAATGACAAGGTATGGTACGTTGCGATTATGATCTACCTCATCCTTTTTTCCACCATTATTCCAATCAGTCTTCGGGTCAATTTGGATATGGCAAAATCTGTGTACGGACGCTTCATTCAACGTGACAAGGACATCCCTGGCACAGTTGTGCGCACAAGCACAATTCCTGAGGATCTGGGGCGAATTGAATATCTCCTGTCAGACAAGACAGGGACATTGACACAAAATGGTTCGTGTGAATTCTTTGCTAGTGGTTCTGTGTGGAATTAATGTTATCCCAGAGATGGAATTAAAAAAGATACATGTCGGTACAGTCTCTTATGCCAGCGAAGCGATGGATGAGGTGACATCATTCATTCGACAAGGGTTTGCCAGCAATGCCTTGACAACTCCCTCTACCGTCTTTGGCACTCAAGCTGGTCAAGCAGCAGCACCGCGTTCAAGAAGGGAAATAGGTTCTCGTGTGCGAGATCTCATCCTCGCTCTCGCCCTTTGCCATAACGTCACGCCCACCAGCGAAGAAGAAGATGGGCAAAAAGTGACAACCTATCAAGCATCTTCACCTGACGAGATTGCAATCGTACGCTATACTGAAGAAGTTGGGTTAAAGTTGGTTTACCGTGACCGTCAAAGCGTGGTTCTCGAATCTACAGATACCAAGCAGGTAGTTGTTCGAGTTCGCATCCTTGACATCTTCCCATTCACATCCGACAGCAAGCGCATGGGAATCATAGTCCAATTCCAACAGGATGAGAGCACCCTTGAAGGCGGTGCCCAAGCTCCTCCCGAGATTTGGTTCTATCAAAAGGGTGCCGACACCGTCATGAGTTCGATTGTCGCTGCCAATGACTGGCTTGACGAAGAAACTGCGAACATGGCGCGTGAGGGCCTGCGGACTTTGGTTGTTGGACGCAAGCGCCTTTCTCTCCAACAATACCAGGAATTCACTGCCAAGTACAAGAATGCGTCCTTGTCTCTGCAAGGGCGGGATACGGGCATGGCCAAGGTCGTCAGCGAATACCTGGAACGAGATCTCGAGCTTCTCGGCGTGACTGGTGTGGAAGATCGACTGCAACGCGACGTCAAACCTTCGCTGGAGTTGATGCGCAACGCGGGGGTAAAGATCTGGATGCTGACTGGAGACAAAGTCGAAACGGCACGGTGTGTCGCTATATCCGCTAAACTGGTATCTCGTGGTCAATACATACATACGGTCTCCAAAATGACAGACAAGTCCGCTGCCCAGGAAGCTTTGGATTTTCTGCGAAACAAGACTGATTGTTGTCTTCTCATCGATGGCGAGTCACTTGGTCTGATGCTCGGCCAGTTTCGAACGGCATTTATATCTGTCGCCGTGCTCCTCCCTGCTGTGATTGCCTGTCGATGCTCGCCAACACAGAAGGCCGAAGTTGCCAATTTGATTCGCCAGCATACGAAGAAGCGCGTCTGCTGCATAGGTGATGGTGGCAACGACGTCTCTATGATTCAGGCTGCCGATGTCGGAATCGGCATTGTTGGCAAGGAGGGCCGCCAGGCGTCTCTGGCCGCCGACTTCAGCATCACCCAATTTCACCATCTGACCAAGTTGCTGGTTTGGCATGGTCGCAACTCGTACAAGCGGTCGGCTAAGCTGGCCCAATTCATCATGCACCGTGGTTTGATCATCAGCGTGTGTCAAACTATGTACAGCATTGCTGGTCACTTCGATCCGAAGGGGCTGTTCATCAATTGGCTTATGATTGGCTATGCCACCGTCTATACCAATGCGCCAGTCTTTTCGCTTGTCTTTGATCGTGATGTTGATGAACGGCTTGCCAATCTTTACCCGGAGCTGTACAAGGAGCTAAAAACGGGGAAGAGCCTGAGCTACCGGTCGTTTTTCGGTTGGGTTTTGATCTCGATATATCAAGGTGCAATCATCCAGGGTCTGTCCCAAATTCTCCTCCAGAGCATCACTGGTCCACGTCTGATCAGTGTCTCCTTCACGGCACTTGTTCTCAATGAGTTGGGCATGGTCGCCATTGCCATCACCACCTGGCACCCGGTCATGATCATCTGTCTTCTTGGCACGGCCTTGCTCTACGCCGGTAGTGTACCCTTTCTCGGCGACTACTTTGACTTGAGCTATGTGATTACCCTCGGGTGGTTGTGGCGAGTTGCCGCCGTGCTTGCTATCTCCTTGGTGCCTGTATGGGCTGGCAAGCTCATTCAGCAGTCTTGGAACCCTCCCAGCTATCGCAAAGTGCGCGGATGAACGCGGTTGCAAAGATTGACCATAGAACTTTTGCCGCCATTTGTTTATTTCCCTGACTGCTTTGATGACCATTACTATGGTCCGATTGTATATTCCATCCTCCGCATTTACATTTCCCGGCGTTTCGAGCGTAGACTTTGGACAGCATTTTTCCCGCAATCTACTTTATATTAAAATCGTCATCTCAATCTTAAGACAAAATCACGAATGTTATGGGTCGCTGCTCAGCCTTAGAGAGATCGACACTCCGTGGCCCTATATCTAGCTAGATCGGGTTATATGCTGCGCCATCCAACCAACGCAGGAATCGACAGGGTTCGTGTCAGCTTTCTCCTATCCTGCCCAAGATTTTGCTGGGCAATTTCTCTTTCTTTCAATGTGAAGAAATGCACCCGCCATCATGACAACCTCTGTGGACGGCTTCGGCCCTCTCACCACGACCTTCACACCACCTTCCAATTGCTTCAAAGAGAAATGGGTTCAGCATAATACTAATTTGACCGTTCTACGCTGGGGTGCCGCTTGTGGCCCCGGCACTTACGGTTATGACTCGACCTGCTATCCTTCCGGCTGGTCAAATGCCACCACCGGCTCTCCTAGTTACAAGGGGTACTCGCCAGGGTTGATATGCCCATCCGGATGGACCTCAGCCATCGATGTGAGCATGGTCGAGAACACAAAATCGTTCTGGTTGTCGGATTTTGTGACGAGTCTGCGAGAGCATGATGTTGCGACGGCCTGCTGTCCTTCGTATGTGTGCCTTCGGCAGACACTTGATCTCATGGATTTCTGCACGAATATCTGAAAAGCAAAGTACTAATCTTTGAATCCAGAGGCTACGGCTTCAACGGAGGAGAATGGTGCACCAGTAAACAACTCACCTTCTCCGGCCGCCAGTACATCAGCACTTCCGAGGATACGTGCACAACCACCTCCATCCCCTTCTACAGCGGCGTCATTGGTCGCGGTAAATTAGGTGATGCTACCTTCCAAGCAAAACCCGTCGTCTTAATCAGAGACACCCGGTCTTCATACAACATCCCCACATCAACAGGCACGCCGTTCGAGGAATCTCAACCAGATGGCCTCTCAACCGGAGCTAAGATCGCAATCGGCGTCTGTGTCCCCGTCGGTGTGATTCTCATGGCAGCGGTATTATTCATCTGGTTCCATCGGCGCAAACGCGCGCGTGCGATCGAGACCGCATCCGGTGTTGTCTCGAAGCCTTCGCGCGGTGATCCTTTTACTGGAAAGCCGGAGCTGGAAACGAATAATTTGGCTGGTTTGTACAGGGCGGAATTGGATGTCGGGACTCCGCCGGTTGAGTTGCCTGCTGGGCATACTACGCACGCAGAGCTACCGGCGCATGTCCCCCAGACTGAATTGGCGGCAGGGGATGTGCAAGCGACATCAGAGCAGAAGGATCGAAATGAGAGGGAACGGACTGAATCGACTCGGTGATAGGATTGAGGAAGATCCTTTGGAGATCAGCTTTTTCGGATCTTCAGGTATATAACGGTGTCATGGGTCATAATTTTGATGCTTTCTATGACTGAAAGTCTTCATGTTTGTATATTTTTATGTATTCAGCATCTGGCGCTGGGGGATATTGATCATGCTGTGCAGTGATTGGCTTGTATTTACTGCTATTTAAGTGTGTAAGCTGTATCGTGATGCAAAGATATATTCTAGGGTGAGAATACTTCCCGAGTAATGGATAGTAGCAACTTGGTCACGAGGGAAATCCATGGATATTTACAGCTGGAGGTTAACCTGCGGGATCAACACAAAAATTAGGTATATCTTCCCGAGGTCCACTCAAACTGTTGACCTACCTAAGTACCTAGGTACCTGATTTTGGAAGAAAAAGTTCAGTATCTAGGCACGCGCAGGCCTGAATTCCAGGAGAATATTCTTGGACTAATCATTTCATCGGGACTGTGGAAGTAGGTAGAAAATCTATTTTGATACCTTTACTATATTCGTCCTGGAGTCATCACAGTATAGAAACATTGAGGGCCAATTTTCAACGTCCATCCCATGTAAACATTGATTCATAATTCCAACCAAACCTATTTATACGGCTCCGGGGAAAACACCTTTCGGAAACGTAGCCGGGTCAAGTCATGGATTACCTGAGAGGTCTGCTTCAGGTTCTGCTTGACAATAACCGACGTCGGCTTCGAAAAGAGCTCATCAATTTCTTCAAGAGACTTATTCTTCGTCTCCGGCATGAAGAAGATCTGGTAGAACCAGCCGAGCACCGCGATCCCACCGTAAAAGCCCAGAGTCAGCCCGATCCGGGTCATAGACTCCATCATCCGGGTGAAATTGTAGGTCACGATAAACGAGCACAGGAAGAGATTTGCATCGGCGGTCGTCATGCCATACGAACGCAGATAGGTCGGGAAGACCTCTGAGGGAACCACCCAGGTCAAACAGGCGTAGGATCCGAAGAAGCCCATGTAGAGAATGATCCCGGTCAAGTATAGGCCTTCGGCCAGGGCTGGGTTGGTTTTGTAGTTGATGGTGTACCCGGCGCCGACCAAGATGAGACCGATGAAAAATCCTGGCATCATGGTTGTGCCCCAGTACCGGCGACCGAAGCGCTCCATGTAGATCACGGCAGGAATACAACCGAACATTAGCGCGCCGCCACCCACGAGCGACATGAAGACTGAGGTCTTGTCGTCGAAGCCAATGTTCTTCATCAGGGTGGACATGTAGTACATGACGGCATTGACTCCGGTAAATTGACCCAGGAAGATCATGATATTGGCGTAGACAAGGGCGCGTCGGGCACGCGGTTTGGTGAAGAAGTCCATCCAGGCGTACTTGCTGGTTGTGGCTTGCTCCTCTCGCTCGGCATTAACGGCTTGGCGCATTCCCAGGAACTCATCCTTGGTATCGTAGTCGTTGAAGCCACGGATACGCTTCCACACAGAGTAGGCAGCGACATCTTGGCCTTTGTGCATGAGGTAGCGGGGACTCTCGGGGAGGAACAGCATGCCCACGAACAGGATGGTTGAGAAGACGAGTGACGAGCCAAGAATGTAGCGCCAGTTGCCTTCTACGTCGACAAAGATAGCTGCCACGGCATAGCCGAGGACTTCACCAAATGCAATATTGAGCTGGTACGCCGAGACTAGGTTACCACGGATCTTGCTAGGAACTAAGTATCAATATTAGCCAGAATTCAAGTCTGGAAAAAGACGTGACGCGGTTGTCGACACTTACCACACTCAGCAACATAAACCGGCACAGTACCACCCTCCAGGCCAACACCCATACCCAGGATAAACCGACCCCCAAAGATCATGCCAAAGTTGATAGCGCCAGCTTCCAGGCCGGCACCGATGGTGTACAGAACACACGACACGATAATTGCCATTCGACGACCAAGATATTCGTTGCAAGGCGACAGGATGAGGGCACCGCCCACAGCACCGAGTGGCATACCAGCGTTCACCAGACTATTGTCGGCATCAGACAAGTGCAGATCCTTGGGTAGGAATAGATTGGCACCGCTGATCAGAGACTGGTCCAGACCGGAAAGCAGACCTCCCATAGAAGCGAAAGCCACGAGGATATAGGTGAAGATGACTGGGTTGGAAGGGTGGATCACGAATTCGGTCTTAGACTTGGACAGCGTGTGCACCTGTTCTTCAAGGACCTGCAGCTCTGCATCCATTGCAGCTTCGCGAGCCTCACGGTCAATCTTTTGGTCGAGCACATCCTCCATTTCCACGCCGATGGTCTCCTCCTTGTGAAGGTCTGTAGGAGACTCGACGTCTTTGAGATCCGACATCGTGAATGAAAATCCCTCGAGGGATGAATATATAAATAAAGGGGACTAAGGGGTATAGAAAATATAAGACAAAAAGGATCGCCTCAAGGCTGGATCCCTGAAGAAAACAGAATCAGAGCAAGGGACTTCGACGCCTTCTTTTAGAGAAAAGGACAAGCGTGGGACGACGAGGAAGAGCGGATATTTGAAGGAGATCATTTCGCACCACGAGGCCCGGGTATTCTCATTCCCTCTGATGGAAAACTAGCATACGCAAGACCACTTCACCGAGTGGGGATGGCAAGAACTAACACGGAGAAAGTCTAAACCAGACCGGGGATCCGCCCCATATTCTCATTGCGTCTGGAGTATGTACTCTGACTCCAGGATGTGGAGAGACTCTCCGCGCCAGCAAACAAACCAGCCTTGAGAAGATGATGTCAAAGGCGACGACCGTCTCACCGACGGCCCGAATTTGCTCTGGCAGCCCAAACTAGTATGCATCAGCGTGTGGACGGGTGAAAATGTGGAGGAGACCGGGGAATTCGAGGGGTTTCATCGGGACGCATGGGCGAATGGCAGTCCAGAAAAGCTTGATCAGACTGGATCCATGGTTGCAGCCCTGTCTGTTTCTTGCTCTGCATTTGCGCTGCTCATGACAGTAATCCTCCCTGAGATCACTTCATCTCGGCATGCTTCTGGCATTTGAGTCGGATTCCAGACCCGTTGATAGTTGTCAGCATTCCAAGTCTCTTTCCAGGTGGAGACGAAGCTGAATCGCGGGCCGGGGAATTATCGGAGAAATATGATGGTCTCGGACAGAGTCCGTGTCGTCGACTGGAGATGGAGTTTCCTTTCCCCACGGAGACCATTCACGGGTGATCGGGGACACTTCGGCGATTCTCGACGTCCCATTGGGACTAGGGCTTGCATCTCCGCGTGGGGGTTGTAGAAAGGAAACCGAGTTCCGAGTGCAAAAACACGGGATCGAGTGATTTCTTTGGCTCGTTTGACTCTTGGACCCGCAATGAAACTGCGGGATTTAGCCGTGTGCAGCCCGAGATTCTAATTCGTTGGGCCCGCAAAGCTTGGAAGTGGGAGGCCAAGGAAGTCTAAGTCTGCATGGAATAGTGGGAGTTGCACGCGAGAAGATCAAGGAATGGAGGAGCCTGTTACATCTACTACGTCCTTTGATGGCAATCATCCGGGTTGGTCATGGCTATACATAAAAGCACGCTAAAGACATGAATCGCATTGAGTAAAACCCTCCCGACGCCACGCTGACGACTATGCAATCAATTGATCCATTGGATTCTCTGTCCACGCCCGTTCCATTACCAGGGCCTGCCCGATGACCCAACGGGCTTTCGAACACTCGGGTCAAGGTTTGGGCTGGGTGATCGTCCCCCCTGTAACCGAGCCCGCAATCGCTCCTGCGCCGAACCGGCTGAGGACCCAGCTCGGTCTGGCACTAATCGGGCCGACTGCTGCGACCCAGCTCGCTGGCTGGGTAAAGGTCGTGCTCCGGCAGGATGTATACCGCCAGAGGAACCAGGAGAATGAGAATGAGCATGCACGAGCGGTGGCGTCGACGATGGCAGAAGGCCAGAAGGCGCGCTGTGCGTCGCGGTCAACGGGGGTGCCGCCACACCACCCCGAGCCCGGCGGAGACTAGCTGTCTGAGTAGGGAGTGGTTGCGCAGCACTGGCATCCCCCCATAGATCACCGATCCCCCCGCCCCGGCCGTACGCCGCGGTGGCGGGTCCTTGGCCGCCGGTTGACAGTTGGGTGGTTGCAATCACGCGCGGGGGTGCGGCCGTCGGCGCCTTGGGATCTGGAGGTAGCCACGGGGGGAAGGGACGACCCTTTTCGGTGTAATAGGCTCGCAGAGCATTAGAGATGTGTGAACAGTCTTCGTTGTCCGGGTCGTCTGCCTCATCCCCCAGCGTGATGGCGCGACGAAGGCTGTTGAGCCTCGAGCCAAGGACATTAGATAGGGAATTGGATGAGGTGAACGAGGAAAAATAGGAGCTCATTGTGATGCGAGGGAATGCGTGGTAGTTCGTAATTTCTTCGTCTGTAGAGGATGGTGTCCAGTTACATAGGATGCGGTGTGGGGTTGATGCGGAGTTGATCCCTGCAAAACCTAAGTTGGTGGAGGACAGTCCGCACGCCAGGGAAATGAATTGGATTCGAGGTTCAATGGAAATGCTGCAGCGGTATTGATTAATTTCCACGAAAGGCCGGCTCTTGTGGGTGTTGAGTGGTGGGGAAGAAGCCAATGAAAGGTGAAACGGAAGTTATTGCCACACGTGATCATATAGTGTGATGTGAGACTATCGCGAAACAATCTTTCGTAAGAAATAGCAAATGAAAAATTAAGAAGCATCATTCGATGTTAAAGTGATAAATTGACAAGAAAATAAACCCCTGGGCCCGTATGGACAGATTCATAGTGGATGCAATAGCTGGGTATGATGCCCGATCACAACATTGACAATATATGAAAATCGACCGACAACGCCATGCAATCTCAGATAAACTTTTCCCAACCAATTCAAACCTGACATTATGCCATGACATGGTCCTTGCCAGCACCCTCCGTCTCGTATTCGATCTCGATGCGAGGCCCCTTCTTCCGCGGCTTGACTTGAGGAGCAGGATGCTTGCGCTTGGCACCAGGTTTGGGCTTCTCATCATCACTAGGTGGCTCGCTGCCAGATTCGCTCTCGTCATCGCTCTCCTGGTCGTAGTCGTCGCTCGAGGCAGCGGATCCCTCGCCCAACCAATCTTCAATGTCCTCCAGGTCTTCCTCCTCGTCCAGATCGCTGACATACTCGACCTCACCAACACCTTCCTCGTCTTCGATTTCCTCCCCATCGTCCAGATCCTCATCCCGCTCCCCATCGCCAGCACGCTCGAGGCCACTGAGAACCTTCTTCCAGATACCTTCCTCAACGTTCAGCGGCCGATCACCATAAGCACCACTCCGCAAACGCTCGATCAGTTCACGCTCAATCGCACGCTCAACCTTAGCCGCAGACTCAGCTTTACGCTCGCGAGTCTCTTCACGGCGACGGATCTTCGGTGCGAGTTTTGGCACAACTCTCTCGCCGAGCCGATCATCTTCCTTGGCAATATTCTTCATGCGGATATTCACCTGCGTCAGCCGGGTGAGACGCTGCTTGCATTTGTGGATCAAGAATTTCGGCCAATAGATCAATCGCTCGTCGAGCTGCTCCAAAGCCTTGGCGTAGTTGGACGAGAGGCGCACACGCTCCCACCATTTGTTTGGCATGTGGGCTCGTTCGATGGTCTTCATATACAGGTACATGGCGCCAGTTTCGGGGTCGGAACGCACTGTCGCATATCGCGAGTTGGCAAGAGGGCAGGACTGTCGATTACACAGACCCGACACATTGTATTCGTTGCGACAGAAATTTTGCCCTTTTGTAGTTCTGCCATGAGTAGCGTTAGCAACATCCATTTTCTGATTTTGCAGACTGGCTGATCGGCGGTGTCGAGATTGAAGAAATATATTTTTGCGGTGAAACGACCAGGTGAATAAACTCACTTTAGTTTGTAGGAGCAAAATTGCTGGTTGATCACCTGCCAGACGATTTCGTCGGACATGATGGGCCGTAATGGAAGTGATGTTCCGGCTGGAGAAGCCTCGTCCAAGTGTTGATCGATGAAAAAAAAAGTAGCGGTCACGTGCACGCTTATCGATAGGCGCCCCGTCAGTGGCTACCTAGGTACTGTCAAGTTGTTTTACTGTATGGAATCTACATCCAGCGAACAAATTACAGTGGTATCATCTATCATCAATTCAGGTTGGATGCTATTCACAGGGCACATACTGCTCGTCTATCGCACTATTCAACATATGCACATCAAGACCAGCCTTCCATTTGCAATCCGCCTTCCCACTCAGTGCTATTCAGCATCTGGTTGCCCATGTCCGAGTCATCCGCCATTTCTTCAGCAAATCCCCAGCCCATAGATTCAAGTTCACGGGCGAAGAAATCCCGCTCTTCGTCCATCATGGAGGTACCCTCAGGTCCACCCATGACATCCTTGTATTGGCGTAAATGCCACCAGTGTGTGAGTCCGCGAAGGGCCTGTTCGAGGGGCAGTGCCTCTTCCACTTCGGCGTCAACATCGGAGCCGGCCAGCCAGTCATCGCGGAGCTCAGGCCGGCAATATAGATAGATCGCAGTAATGACTCGCATGTTGCTCTGTCGCCATTTGCGTCCGCAGTAAGGCACCTGCGACTTGAAGAGTTTGAGGGTGTAAAAGCGGAGGTGGGGATCGGGAATCTTCAGACCCTTGCGTAGAATCGTACTGGATTTGTACTGAACCAGAAGGAGACAGCGATGGGCCTTGTCGCGGGTGATCTTTTGCATAATGTGGAGGAAGTTGATCGCAGAGAAGAAGTTGCGAAAGGAGAAGACAGTGATTGGTTCCTTGGGTAGGGGAGCGGTGGGAAAGCCAAGCTCATCGACTTCAGGACGTGTCGGACCATTAAAGGCATCGGTGAAGGAATCTTCAGGAGAGAGACATCGCACGGAAGTGCTGCGAGGATTCAAAACCGGTCGATTCCGCGAGATTGGAGGTGGAACAGCTTCGTCTTCACTTTCGGTGTCGGCATCTGTTTGCTCTTCGGTCTTGGCTGGGCGATCAGAGTGTTCGCGGCAAAAGTGAAAGAAACTTCTCATTGTAAGCATGCGTCAACGTAAGCATATGGAAGGAACATACGATAAATCTTCACGATCATTTTTCTGCGCCACGGCTTGATCAACGTCTTGATGGGCAAACATCTTCAAGATGAGAGGCAAGTAGTTCGAGTCAAGCAGGAGCTGTGTCATGTATTCAAACTTCAATACATCTACACGGAGTTAGTAACTCGGACCACTATGTCATGATCATGATACAGAACGCACGAGATCTCTTGAACCACTTCACGAGTAGAAGCAAAGTACCAGATACAGCTTTCGAGGTGATCTCCCGCAGCCGGATGTTGTCTAGCTCATCAACAGAGTTATCGGAGAAGAAGTCCATGGTGCTCCCATTAACGCTGTGGCCATTGCTAGCCGAACATTAGCAAGCTCCCTTAGATAGTTGTTCCGCATGGTTGCAACATACCTCATACTTTGAGAAGCTTGAGAATTTGACTGATTGACCACTGCGCTGACATTTGTCAAAATGATTTTCAAGAAGACTATGGTGATAGATTGGAGATGTGCCAAGCTTTGGGCCTAAACATGATGTTAGTCTTCAGTTTCCGCAGAGACGAAAAAGAGTTAAACTCACATAGAAGGTCTCCACAGCATCCAGACGTCGCTGGATATCCTGGTCCTCTGTTTCCTTTCTGGATGTTTTGGACTCGAACCCATCTGAACCTTCTGATAGGTCCAGCCGTTCCATGTCTTCAGGTAACCTGTCGCTTGATGATAGCTCAGAAGGCCCCGCTTGTTCAAGATTCCAGCCTCGATCGTACTTCATAAAATTTTCTCGTTCTTCCCATAATTGCTGCAAGCCGCGGGTTAGCTTGACATGGGTGGAAAAAAGCCGGCCAGCCTCAATTATAGATGCTGGCACATCGCTACCTTCCCATCGCTTTCCAACCAGCACATCCTGGCGTTCCGTGGTACCTTTGCCTCCGATACGATTGCTGGTATCATCCAAAGGTGGATACATCAATGGAAAGTTTTGATTTGTTTGATAATTTTGCTTCTTGCCGGCCTTGCCCCCAGGACCAATGGGAGAAGGGGGTGGTGAAGGCGCAGGAGTCGCAATATGAACGGATTGTTGAATGATGGAGCCATTTCCACCAGCAATCGATGGACCGACCCCACAGAATATACCGCTTGACGAATTTGTTTTGCTCAGTTGATGAGGAAGAGGGGGAAGAATGGAGTTGTTTTCGAGTTCTAGAGGAACAACAGGCGGGGGAGGGTTATATGCTGGATACTTGGATGTAATCTCCTGCCGGAACAAGTGGTAGTCGAGAGGAGACGCATGCAAGAAAGGCCCTCTTCGGGTAGAAGGGTCATCTTCAGAAGTCTGAATTGGCTCTAACAAGTCCTTGGCCTTCTTCAGATGCTCACTGCCGCCAAAAATCAGAAGCAAAGATTTCCAAAGCAAGAGAATGATTCTTGTGAGCGGGATGTTGGCCGATTCATCCCACCGCAATCTTGCGATGATTTCGACGATGGTGACAAGTAAGTTCGGATGTACGTCGATCAGTGTGTCGCGGACATCTGTGCATGCGGGATGACAGGTTTCTTGTCTCCGACCAACCTCGACCGCAACATATAGCAAGGTAAGAACGAGGTTTGCTTCGCGTTCTGGGGCGGCGATGTCGCCTGGATTGAGCCGCTCAAACTCCAAGCCGTCAGAATCAGGACCGAGCGTGGAGCGGTTGCGGTCGAAAATATGACAGAGTCTTTGGACCAAAAGCGGTAATCCCGAGGCTTGTTGGATTAAAGAGACATTCTTCTCAATCCATTGGATTTGCAATGATTTTAAGCGCGGTGATTCTGCCGCAGTCTTTGGGTCTGGCTCGGTGGGATAATCTGAACTGGTACGACCAGCAGTCACGCCCCATACGCCGGTCGCGACATAGCAAAGACTTTCTAATGCGCTCAGGCGCACTGACATCTCGGGATTCTGCAAATTGTCCAAGGATTGGACCACAAACAGTCGGCGCAAATCCTCAGATGCATCGACCCACGATAGCTCAGGTGTATTCGAGCCATGCTGCTGGCAAAAATGACACCACTGGTGATCAAACGTAGCTTTCGTGCCCAACAGCATGACTCGGTCGAAGTCGTTGTATTGGAACCACTCGTCTATTTCATCTGGGAAAGATTGGCTATCCGCATACTGAAAGTCATAAGCTGGCTGCTCGACCTTTGGCATCTCTTGCACCAGCCGCTGAAGCTGAGCTAGGCTCAACGAATCGGCTGACCGGTCAAAGTTCTGTTGTACTGGAGCCGGCGGAGGGGGTTGAAGCGGTGGCGGAGGAGCTGAGCCATCTCGACGAAGTTCGGGCCGTTTAGGGATTGCTTCGGGTCGTGGGTTATTGGGTACCACAGACGGTGCAGCTGGCGAGGCTTGTTCTTGTCGCAGGCCCTCGGCTACCTCTTCCATTAACTGATCATCTGAAACGGTCGAAATGTCCGTTCCTGTCTGATCCACCTCATCGGCCTTGACAATATGATGCTCGGGCAGCGTCGCCTCAGTAGATTCCGTTGGGATGTCCATCAGGATCGGCCTGTCTTCTGTTCCTCACACAAACTCGGTGGGTATGGTCGCCAAGAAGTTGTTTTGGAGGCGGATGGCGAGTGACATCAGGAAATCGGAATAGCGGAATAGCGCACGGTGAATCTGAAAGAGACTCGGGCGGTTGTTCTCATCGCGCAGTCGGCGCCATCTGTCTCAGCAAGCGATGGCGCACGGAGTTGCGGTGGTTGATAGTCTACACGTGACTTTCACGCGCCTCAGTCGTGCAGCTGGAAATGATTTAGATTTGGATGAAATCTTATCTTGAATATTATTTTACAGTTTGTACAATGTTCACCATGGCTATTGCGCACGTCTCAGTCCGCGTTCAGTTCGACTTCCGTGCCTCACTGTGGCGTCGCTTCAACCTTCGATCTTCCCATCGTTGCCAACCGGCCTCAGCCAAGTCTTCACTCACCAAAAGATCGCGAACACGCAATAGACGCGCCACTGTCAGTTCAACTGCCCACTCAATGACTCCCCAGCGCCGGAGTAGCCCGGTCAAAACGAACCAGCCACAGGCACACAGAATTCCAGCACCACAACCTGCGAGCACCTGTCTCGGGGTGTGATAATTCAGATAGATCCGACTAACAGCAACACCAGCGGCACCGAGCCAAAGTCCGAGGGTCATCAGGGTTCGAAGACAGAAACCAAGGTAAGGATAATGGGTCGCGTAGGATGGCTTGTGACGGAACGCGAGGAAAAGCGTCAGGTAGATGGAAAAATAAGCCATAAATTGGGCATGAGATGATGGCATGCCATAGCCCTTGCCAAACATTTCTATTCATGGACCGGATTAGTGTCTTGGGTAGACAAGAGGTCAAGCATTGAGACCCGATCTACTTACCCCTTGGCCGTTCTTCCTTGATGATTCGCTTTAGAGCGAAATTCACAGCTTCACAGCCCAACTGGCCAGCAAACATCAAAATGACTTCCATCTCCCTCGAGGCCCAGACCAGAGTCGCGTATGAGACACAAAGGGCCTGCGGCAGTAGAGCTAGCCATGCCGAGAGGAAAGATAGGGGGTCGTCGGGGTTCTATAGGGTTAGTCCTCACTGCTCGGAGTCTCCCTACCAGAGTGAATACTCACATAGTGAACATGTGTCAGAGACAGCGACGCTAGCGGAGTATCACCCATGGTGAAATGGCGTGGAGAGTGAGACGAGGTTAAGAGCCGCTTTAAGCCGGCGGCGATAAGATACGCGCGGAAAAGCAGCCAGACGGAGGGGAAAAACAACGAGACACAAAATTTCCATCAGGCACCAAAAGGGGCGCAAATCCCACTTTCTTCTTCGGTTCCCTCTCTTCTTTCTTCCTTGCGCCCTTTGCCTTTTATCATCATCTCACCCGTTCCGAACCATGACGCAGTCCTTGTTCTCTTACACTCCCGCCTCGTTACATCATTCGATAGACCCCTCTTCAGTTCAGTGGACTCCCAACCGAGCACGAATACTCCGCGCCAGAGCGCCTTGATCCCAGTGGTGCGGACCAAGGCTCTGCTTCTCTCGGTTCGAAGCATCCTCCCTACAGGAAAATCCTTTTGCCCGGTCGCCACTTCAGTGTCCGCGCCAAAAAAAAAAGAGAGAGAGAAAAGAGAGCGAGACCAATCACTATAACTATATCAGTACGCAACCCTCGTGCGGCCATGGTTATCGAGTGCTAGAAGGCTCTATCAAGATAGATGACCGCAGGGTTTGCGACTGTGGCTCAATAAAAATCCCAGATTCACTCGTGCGCGCTTGTGCGACTCCCTTGAACCCGAAATGCTTGACCCAGAGTCGGCCGAGGACGACCGTTCTGTCGAACTATCCTCCATCGCCGCGATCTACCCGGAGATCAAGATTGACCCAGATTCTCCGTTTAAGGCAACCTTCGAACTCCCGGTTTCTCTACCTTCGCCGACCCCCATCTGCTTCCAGCAACCGATTGATGTCGGTCTCCCCGCTACCCTGACGCCCCCGACTTCCGTTGATGGATCCAAAGCGGACTTGGAACCTCCCGCCGCACGAGACGTCCATATCCTATCGCATTTGCCGCCACTCGGCCTGGAGATTGAATTGCCACATGGTTACCCCTCCAGTCAACCCCCGACAGTGCAGCTGAGCATCCACCCTCCATGGCTCCCGACTCCGGTTCTCACAAAGCTTGCGGATGACTGCAAACGACTATGGGAAGATTGTGGCAGGGACATGGTTGTTTTCACCTACATCGACCACTTGCAATCTCTCGCCGAGTCGGCTTTTGGAATTCAGGACACCTCCGGTGGAGAACTTTGTCTCCCCCGGGAGCTGAAGGTCGCTTTGCTGGATTTCAACAGCAAAGCCGAACGGGAAAAATTTGAAAGAGAGACATTTGAATGCGGAGTGTGCCTGGAGCCAAAGAAAGGTGTCAACTGCCATCGGCTGTTGCGCTGTTCTCACGTTTTCTGTATTTCCTGCCTGCAAGACTTCTACAATACTTGCATCACTGAAGGTGATGTCGACAGCGTGAAATGCATGGCTCCAGACTGTGATAAGAAAGAGAGCTACAAACCTGCGGCGGGGAGTGGAGGACAGACACCACGCCGCAAGAAACGTGATCGTGCCATTGGTCCAAGCGAGCTTCTCCAGATCCCACTGGCCCCGGAGACTGTTCAACGATACGTTTTCCTCAAGCGCAAGAAGAAGATCGAGGCCGATAAAACTACAGTATACTGTCCGCGGCAGTGGTGTCAGGGTGCTGCACGATCAAAGCGACACCCGAAACCCGCTGATCCAATGGCGGATGATCTCGACTCATCGGATGAAGAGGACGGGTTCGCATTTGACCCCAATGGAGACGAAGACCAGCTTCCTCCGGTTTCTGAGCGTGTTGCGATTTGCGAGGATTGCAACTATGCATTCTGTAGCGTCTGCAAGAAAGGGTGGCATGGGGAGTTAGTGCGTTGCTACCCTCGGCGCATGGCCGAACAGACCGAAGAAGAGAAGGCCACCGAAGAGTATTTGCGGCTCTACACTTCTCCATGCCCAACGTGCAATGTCCCCTGTCAGAAGCGTATGGGCTGCAACCACATGCGCTGTTTCCAGTGTGATACCCATTTCTGCTATCTGTGCTCGCATTGGTTGTCCGCCGATAACCCATATCGGCACTTCAACGACACTGAAAGTAGCTGCTACAATCGTCTCTGGGACTTGGAAGGAGGTGATGGTCTTAACCCCGATGGTGCCGAGGCTCTTCACCGCATTCCGGAGGCATTACTTGTTTTCGACGATGACGACGATAATCACTCCAACGCCGATAGCAATAGCGACGATGACGATGACGACCATGATCGCCCTGTTTGGGACTTTGATTTTAGCGATGATGAACACGAAATACACCGCCGACGTCCACCACCACCGGCACCTGTTCCTCCGAGAGCCCACGGCGCACCACGAGGTGCCGGTGCAAATGATCCAGGTCGAGATGCCGCTGCCCGTGCAGCTGCTCGCGAGCGCCAAGCGCAAGCCCGCGCTATGGCCGAGGTTCGCCGTCGCCAAGCTGAAGAACGCCCTGTACGCGGAGCGAACTTTGGGCGTGGTGGCATGCTACAACCAGAAGACTGGCGACTTGGACTTCAACGTTTCTTAGACCTGGTTCAGCATGACCGCGAGGACGAATGGGACAGCGATGAATTGGACGATGATTTCTAAATTGATGGCGGGTTGGCTAATAGGACTCGGACTGATACCCCAAATACCCTATCATGAGGGATGATGACCTTTGAAATGAGCAATGAACGCGTGATTAGCCTTTCTTTGTATTTCGATACTGCATGATTTTGATGATTCTGGCTTTTATGGTGATCATGTTTGCGAATTCCTTAGATTCAGTTTAGCCGGTTATGCATTTTGCTAGTGCTCCTACTATCATTGATATACTTTGTCTCATTGTTGTCTTTTCTCGGTTTGGGTTGATTTATCAAGCCGGCAGTTACTGGGAAAAGTCAGACCGTGTAAAACGTACATTATTTTTTCATGTTGTACCAAGAACAGAATCAGTAAATGCAACTTGAAAAAAACTGATTGTTTATACACATCAAGATCGACCAAATCTGAATGTTAGATGAGAAAATTCCAAGGTGGTTTTCCAGGCCACTTCCGACTTCTGTTGCTCCTTCCAAGCTCAGTATCAGTGCTTCCAATCGTGCCAAAACTCATAGCTCATCACTGTGTGATCGCAGTAGAGCAGAAGCAGTCGATAATGGCGAGAAGGGTGCCAACCATGCCAGGACTCGTCAGGACGATGAGCTCTTGACGCTTGGGCATGAATTTCAGGAAAGGCCTTGCCGTGTTGATTGTTATCTGCTCTTGACGTCTTGGCACCGTCCATGGAATCTGAATCATATTCAGACTCGGAGGATGAGACAGAGCTTGTATTCATATCATCGTCATGGTATTTGGCAGTAGAGCGAGATGTGGGTTTCTGGTCGGAGGATGAATCTTTCGACAGAGATGAAGATGGTGGGTGCACCTCTCCATCCGAGTTAAGAATGCGATAATTGAATTCCACCCAATCCTGAGGATCAATGTCATGAGGAATACTAGGAACATCAGGGGGAATCTCGAATCCAGGCATTGGACTGACGGCGAGACCAAGAAGCGGACTTCGTGGTCGGTCCCTATCTTTTTCTTGAGAGCAAAACGGTACGATCCAGTCAATCCGAAAAGAGTAGCCAATTTCTCGATGCCGAGTGAGAGAGATGATGGCGACACGACCTTTTTGGGAGGCGGCAATGACAAGTCCAAGCTCGGGCACATATTTGACCAAGTTGAAACGATCGCAGGCGATGCTCATTTCGTCAAAGAATGAGTTCTCTTGAAAGAGAGCGTCTCGACAGAGAACGTCAAATTCGGTGTTCATTGGGTAGGGCGCGAGTGTGATATGACGCTCAGAAAGGTGAAGTACGGGGAAGAATGCCGGTCGGTATGCTGCGGTAAGAAGCGGTATTAGCAAGAGCTCGTTTCTTCCATGACTTTGATTCCGTGATATGAGGGGCTCTTACGATGTATGGAGATGTTCCGCAAGCCCTGCGGTGAAGTATCTTCAGAAGGGTCCTCGTAAAAATCATATAGTCGTGGTGGTACCCGCCAGTGTTCATTATCTTCCTCAAAAAGACTGAACGGAAGGCGCCTCAAAACTAGCCTTCTAGAGCCAGCCTTCGATGTTTCAGAGCCTGATTCGTCAAGATCATCGCCCTCGTCAATTTCATCATTGACGTAGGCTTGTTTCCAGGATCCGTCATGATAGTCCTCCAGGTTGTGGCGAGAATGGCCCGGATCGATACAGCAATCAGGAGCAGCGATATCGTCCGGTAGAAGGTTGGACCGTGTAGGTTTATTTTCTTTTGCAAGGAAGCCCTGAGAGGCATCTGGAACCTCATCAATGGATCTTGATATATCCAGTATCACCCGCTTCGCAGAAATCATGGTTTTCGGCGTGCATCCACACGCGTCCTCGACAGTCTGATATTCCCTGAACGTGCGAGGATCAAGAGGGATAACTGTCCAACCTCTTTCCGGGTAATCGAAGGCCGAATGACCAGGATAGTATGTTTCCCAAGGCCACAGATCTTCCCATATTTTCCAAACGATAATCTTGTTGCTAATATCCGTACTTACCATCCACGCTCCGCTAGCATCGAGATCAAAGTTGGCAAACGATACGGAGGGGATGTTGTCGAAATGGCCCCGGTAAGTTAGTTGTAGGTTTAGGGACCGGTGGTGACGAGGCATCAATTTTTGGAGTTCCAGCAGCTGATCGGTAGTTTCAATAGACACCCAGGTCTGGTCAGATCGGCCAATATTCATGGTATCAGATGACGCAAGGTAGCCGTCTGCTGCCGCCGATGTAGAATCCACTAGCGCAAATGCAAACACCGTGATTTGACCCGTGTTGGCGCTGACGGCAATCAGTCGCGCAAATTTGTGAATGGCCAATCCCCACGCACTCTGTTCCACGTTTTCCACGAGGAATGGGCTTACCGGGTCTGCCTCGGCTCCGTCGAATGGCCGGTTGTTTTGATTCTTTACATGTCGGATCATACTTGAGTAGATTGCCTCGACATGATAAGCGCAGACATTTCCAGAGTCTGTGGCCAAGACCAGAACCTCGTCAAGTCCTAGCTCATCCACAATGATATTGTTTATAGTGTGAGGGGCACGGGGGTTGATGTAACCAGGTCTGCCAGGCTCTTTCATCACTGGTTTAATGACCATGGCAGCCTGAGATCCTAGCAACTGCAGAGGCCCCTGTGGAGTGTAGACATGAATGTTCTCACCGTACGCCGTGAAGACCATATTGCGTCGCTGGGAGGAGGCTGCCTTTATTCAAACCCTCATTAGTACGAGCTGACAAGCGCGACATCCAGATCGCCCAGGGTTCCTTACGAGATTGCTCCTCCACGCCGCGATTTGCGGTCCAATAATATCCTCATTTCTTGTCAAAAATCAGTGTTGGTCTCTTCATTGCAGCCAGATCACCTGAAACCTACGGAGGGAACTGACTAAATCAGTACGAGGTCTCATGTGCGATCTGCGAACACACTTACTCTATGATTCTTCTTCTCAATGTTTAACGCTTGTATTTGAGGGCGACGACGGTTTTTGGCATCAGGAATTTGACTCCGTGGGCGACACCGAGGCATCATCAAGGCCATCTTCCCAAGCTACCAAGCTATGACTGTTTGCTGTCGATGATTGAATTTAGATAGAAAGAATTCCCAGCGAATGAGATGGAAGCAGGAGCAAATAAGATTCCAGTGGGGTCTGTCATGGCAGGAGACCTCGAGATGGCCGATTGTAGAGAAAACGCAGAAGTACTGAACATGGTTGAGCAAGCGCGAAATCATTATCAGTGACGCGGGGAGGTGGATCCACTCTCATCATGTCGGCCGACCGCCTTCCACTACTGAACTGGAGTGAGAGCGAGCAGATCACTCCGATTGCTTGGTGACTAATGATCTCACCGCCCTTGCCTCCGCTATCAACCGTTGAAAGAAACGGCCCTGCTCAAATCAAGTTCTCGGAGTAAACCTGGCAGAATCCACGCCTGCATCTTGGCCGCTATTATTATTGCCGCCCGTAGTCCGTGCTGTTCACGTCGCGTGCCAAGTAGTGCTTCGACTTCTAATATCTCCAACGATGGATCTGGTCGCAGGAGTACGCAAGGAAGGTAGCCGGTGAGTTGATCATCATAGCTCGAAGTGATTGATATCTTTTCGCTGACAACAGAGATAGTGGTGGCCGCACCGAGTTCAAATGGTCCGATGTCAAGGACTCGACCCACCGTGAGAATTACCTGGGCCATTCACTAATGGCCCCGGTGGGACGCTGGCAGCAAGGCCGTGATCTACAATGGTATGCGAAGGGCGATGTCGATGACGAAGAAGAAAAAGCTCGCAAGCAACGGGAAGAACTGCAGAGGGTTAAAGACGCCGAAGAAGAGGCCATGGCCCGCGCCTTGGGTCTACCAATACCCCCTAAAGCTGAAGAAAATGCAAACTTGACGCCACTCGGAGGCAAAGAGACCGCTCTGAATGCGCTGGGGGCTAAGGAAGCAGAAAGAGAGAGTCGATCAAGCCGAAAACCCCGCCGAGACCGCAGCCGAAGCCCGCGGCGAGAGCGACGGAGGGATCGCAGTGATGATCGTGGCCGAGATAAGGACTCAGACCGCCGGCGTCGCCGACACCGTGATGATCGTGATGATCCTGACCGCCATCACCGCAGCCATCGACATCGCTCTCGATCGCGTGGCAGAGAACATCGGCGCCGGCGATCCAATTCGCGTTCACGAAGCCGACAAGCTCGTAAAGAAGATGGCTATCACCGAGACCGACGTACGGAGCGCAAATACTCCCCTGCAGAACGCCGACGGGATCCTGGTCGCCATCGAGAACGAGAGGAATATGATCGCCGACATTGATCTACCATCGGTGTCTACATCACAAGATGAGCTTACCTTGTGAACCATCATGATTGTGTACGAAAAGAGAACATCGCCTGTTTCTACTCTATCCGACGACCTAATATACATCCATTTTTTTCACCCTACAGCTCATCGTGGGCGGTCTCTGCGCCTCCGGGCAGATCCGGCATGGACATGATGTTCACCACCATACTGGTCCAGCCGGTAAAGTGCTGTGTCCGCTGCCCGCTGCCCGTTTCGGGATTGTACTGCTCCCAGGCGAAGCCAGTTTTCTTCCACTCCCGGAATACATTCTCGACCAAATTTTTCCGCAGCTGCGAGTACATATCCCGGGCCTGCTCCTGGTGAGGGCCAGGGGTGGTGGCAGTAGCCTAGAGAAAAAAATCCGTTAGCTAGGATTGTTCATGGCAATTTCCAACCAGCATATGACTCACATGGAGATTTTTAACTACCAAGTAGTTGATGGGAACCCAGATTGGGCTTCTCCAGTAGTTCTCATCGGTGCCGTAAAACTTGTCCTTCTTGCTCAAGCTGCGAATCCCGTAGTTACTCCACAGCTCTTCAGGGTCGCGGATCAGATCAAGAATGGGCTTGAGTCGAGGGCTATCCGGGCTCAGCATGCCAGTCAAGAAGGGGAAGAGGGAAATGTAGCCTTTATGGCACACATGAACGCTCTCCTCGAATTCATCAATAGTCGCGTCGCAGAACGTCTGCTCCTTTTCGTCCCAGTGAAGGTCGTCAATGTTGCGCGAAATAGCGGTTTCGTACGACGCGAACTCCTCGGCATCATCGGTTTCACCCAAGGCCTCAGCAATCCGACGCAACGTGCGAGTCATCATGCCCATCCAACTGATAAGATCCACATGCAGCTCACCAGGGTGTGGCGGCTGGGCTCTGGGATAATCATCGATGCCGGATGTCAAAATGTGCTGTTGAGAACGCCCACGCCAGCGATAGGCTTCTTTTGTCGAGAAAGCCTCCCGATCGTAAGATTTAATGTCTCCACGTTGCGTGTTTCGATACCAGAAATAATTCTTCTTCATCAGAGGATAGAATGACCGCAGGTACGCCTCTGAAAGCTCGGGGTTGCGCAAAGTAGCAGAGCGCAGCGCCTCGGCCGCGTCGCTACTATCCAGCGACCCGGACTGAACACTCTTATTGCTCTTGCTCTTGTCCATGAATGTCTCTAGGGCCATAAAAAGAGTGGGCGGGTTGGCGTAGTGAGGGTACTGGATAGTAAACTCCGGTGGGACTTTGCTGCGAGCTTCCATTCCTAGAATCTGCTCGCGGGCAATCCACCCATCTTCGTCCATCAGATGGAACCAACTTTTGATAATATCAAGGCTAGATGAGAAGTCAATAACGTGACTCTAGAAACTTCAAGTATATCAAGGACATACGCGACGTCAGAGTCATACTCCATCACGGGCATCAAGTGGAAACCCTCGTCCCAGAGGAAACCTCTTGGGAAGAATGGCCGAGAAGGAACGCAAGTGAAAAGATCTTTGGACCCTTCTTGGACGGGATTTGCAGCTGCCCTCGCCTCGGCGGTCTCTTCCCAAAACCCTTCATTCTCTTCCTCGTAGGCTGGGGAAGCAGAGCGGTCCACAACATCATCGCCGTGGAAGAATCCAATGCCACCAACCAAGTTCGAAAGCATTGCCTTCGAGAATTTCTCATACTTGTTCGAGTTGAAAGGAGCCTTTGGCGACAAAACTTGCTTGAATCGTTCAGAGAATGACAGAGAGGCACCCTTTAGTTCCTTGGTTAAGGTCTCCGCTATGCAGAGTGTCAGTTTTGGGAGCTTTCAGCATCAAGTCGGATAGGATAGCCTTACAGGTCAAGGGCTCAGGAGCGGAGCCAGAGGAAAAAAGGACGTCAAACTGAACAAATGAGTCGGAATGTTCTGCTCGAGAGTAATTGGGGCGTCATACCTCGAATGCGCCAGTAAAGACCTTCTGGACCATATGCACATTGCCTTCTCCGGGTGCATGCTTGATAGTGAACAATTGCGCTGGTGGTGGTGGATTTTCCGCGCCAAGTCGCTGAATTGTCTCTTCAACTTCTGGTTTCATCTCTGTGAAGAGAATTCCTTTTGCTTGCCAGAGCAAGTGCTGTGGGAACATCGCGCTAGATACAAGACCATGACCCAGTGGCTTCTCCTCATAGGTAGGATGGTCATGCTGGAAGTATTCATTGCCCGACGGACCATCGGTGACATCGATAGTAAAGTCACCGAGCTCTGACGTGAACCCGGTGAGCTTGACATCCCCCTCCACTGGTGCGCCCTTCGGTACTACATTGGTGTCCACATTGACTTGGCCTAGACCTTCCAGGGTGGTATAGAATATCATCGAGGTAGGCTGTGTAGGACTACCATCCTCGCGAGGAACGCCCTTCACTCGGAAACCCCAGCTGCCTCCGTGCTGGCCGCCTGGGACCTTAATGAAATCAATAGTAAGGTCCAGAGTGTTCCCAGCATCGTGGATGGTTTGTCGGCCGCCCTTTCGAATATCGTACTCGTCCCAGCCATAACCGGCCATGCCCTCATTTTGCTCGCAGGTATGTCTGAAGTCTTCGATGGGTGTCAGCACTAATAATACACGCAATGCGGCTTGCGCTAGGAGAAACAAGCAATACGTACTCGTTTGAGCAGTCTCGAAATCATCGACCTTCGCCCACATCAACCCAGCAGCCAAGCTGTTCGCAATTCGAGGGCGAACGCCAAAGTAGAGGTTTGGCTTGTAAGGACCCCATAGCAGCGACTGGTTGTTGGCGCGAGCAGCCTCTTTAATTAGAATGGAGACATCATTGGGATCTTGACTCGCAATAACCCCAATTGCATAGAGAAGCAATGCAAATAGGAATGTGACGCTAAGCTGAGGCATTATCGAATGGCATCACTCAACTGCATGGAAGAGTTGTCGAGTCGAGCGAGGCGGAGTTGCTGTGTTTCTCTCCGCAATTACGTGGCCCGAGCTCCTTGCATTCCGCCTGCTTCGTGAACTATAAAAAACTATGTATGATGATAAATTGATGAACTATTCATTGTTATAACATTTATATTCACAGCTGGTCGCGAGGGTCCAGCGATCCAATCTTCGCGCTCTTGGCCTTCCCATCAAACACAAACTCGCTCATGAGCTTGCCAGTCCCAGGACCATTCTGGATACCCCAACAAGTATGGCCGGCGGCAAGGTAGAGTCCCTGGGTGTTAGTCAAACCCACGAGCGGTCCTCCGAATCCAGTGGAGCTGGGAAGATAACACGCCTGTCTTGTGCAGATCTTGCCATCGCGTAGTTCATCCGAGATACTACCCACATGGTCAACGATTTCCTGGCAACGCTCTGGATCCACTTCCACTTCTGCGGAAGTCGGCGGGAGAGGAACAGTTTTGTCTCCATCACCACAGGCATAAACAGTATTGTCTGGGCGAGTGTAGATCTCTGGAGCGGCCACCGTCGGCCGAGATTTCTTTGCAGGGTTGAAATTGGCCGGTATCTCGATGTTTGTGAACAAAGCATAAGCACTGACTGGCCGGGTCGGCTCAATAACAACGCTATGCGCACGCATTGCTGCGATTGGGGCTTCTGGGAGGACATTCTGGGTCCAAGGACCAGCAGCGACAATCACGTCTGTAGCGGGAATCGTATGTGACTCCCCTGATGCCTTGTCTGTATAACTGACTGATTCAACAGTACCGTTTGGACGAGCAATATCTGTTACCTGTCCTAAAGTTATCTGCGCACCCTTCTCCTCTGCCAGTTTCGCCATGGACGTAGTGAACAGGTATGGATGAACTTGGGCCGTTTCACCGGGTCCACTCATGCTCTCATAGGCACGCAGAAGATCCGGTTCAATCCAATCCAAATCTTGAGGGATTCGAGCCGGCTTGAGCTTGGATAAGGCTGCGGCACTGCGCTTCTGCAAAGACTCGCCATTTCCACCTTCAGCTTTCTTCTCATTCTTATCGGCAAGGGCGCGACCTCGAACAACGAGTTGACCGCAATTGGTTTCCCGATATCCCCATCTGTTCTTTCCATCATGTTCCTTGGCCAGCGCCGCGTGGAGAGGGTAGCTAAGGTCCACCAGGTTGCTCGGATATGCCCATTGCGCGAGCAAACCACCGGCTTTGCCAGATGCCCCGCTGGCAATGTCAGAGGCCTCGATAAGCGTTACTTTGTGTCGGGCTGGGTCATAAGAAGGATGTCTCGTCAGGAAATACGCAGAACAGCATCCAATGATGCCACCGCCTACATTAAAGTGTCAGTAGGTAAGTTCCAAGGATAAGAGCGCGGGGTACCAAAATTGCAGGTTATGCTTACCAACAACAACAATTTCGCGACGATCTCCTGTGGCCGACATTTTTACCTTCGGCACGATCGTATGAGCTAGATTTCGGATTGAAGCCACGGTGTGGAAGGTTGGAACAGGACTTAGTAGAAGCACCGGTTTTGAACCAACGAAAGCTACGTCACTGCTCTCGGCGAGCCCGGTCATGTGGGCACTGTTCAACTATGAACTTTGACTTGACAATGCAACCAAGTGGAAAATTATGTCTATGACCTCTTCAGTTTTGAGTAAAAACACGGCTGTAAAATCACATGGTTTTTGCAGTATGGATAAAAACAAGTCGAGGCCAAACCGGGGATACCATGCTCCACGAATGCAAATTGTGCTGAACAGGAAATAAAAGCAGAAAAGATTCAATTCCCAAAAAGGAACCAATGCACGAGAATGCGCCCAGGCATGAATTATCGAGACGGACTGAGTGGTCGGTTGAAACCGCCTGTACGGTTCATGTACTGCCGGTATTCTGTCTTCTTCTCCTTGCGCACCCCGTAGATATCGTTGCCAGGCACTTTGGTGTTCTTTGTAGTTCGAAATCGAGTGAATCCCATGGATTTGCGCATCATCGCTTCCATCTCATCCTCGTCGGCATCTTCTTTAAAGTCCACATCCATTTCGTCTTTGGAGCGACCGGGCCCGGATATCCCATTCGCCTGTCGCCCATCGCTCCGAGCCTTTGGGTCATTGCGATCGCCTCTATAACCTCGGGCTCGAGGAGGTGGAGATCGAGCATGGGTGCCATTTCGCGCCGGAGACCGCGAACGAGAACGGTCGCGGGGTTTATTTCCTCTCGACTCAAATCCTGCGCATAAGCCATTAGTCCGATGCCACACTCTCAGCACTTTTTCGTAGTTTGAACCTACCTCGTCGGGTGTGACCACGGTCTCTGCTAGCACTCCTTTTCCGGTCTCTCCCCGTCCGTCCTTCCCGGTCCCTACGATCTCGATCACGGCGATCTCGAGACCAGCTCCTTTCTCTTTTTCGATTGGGACGATCTCTTGAACGTGAACGGTATCGACGGCCCTCTTTTGCGACGTCGCGTCTGTCGTCTTGGAATGGTGACCGTCTGCGGCCATGGTCCGACTCAGGCTCTTGCGAGTGAGTGCGATCGTTCATCTCCCACATCGCACTGCTGTCAGCCCGTCGAGGGCGCTTGGGAGGAGGTTCTGTCATGGTGGTTGCGCGAGTTGAAGAAGCTTTCTCGCGCGACGTGGTCGTGTGTGTAGTCGGGGAGGAAAACTGTGGGGTGGCTGCTTCCGAGACAATCGATGCTAATTTCGTGGAAATAAAGAAGTATTCATCATCAATAGATCTAGCGGGAGGGGGTATCAAGTGGTCGCAATGAAGACATGGAAAATCCGCTTTGCGTCGTTCGAGGATGAGAAGTTAATTCCAGCCGCCGGAAGCGACCTTCTGCGCACTTTACTCTTATGTCCTTCGATGAATGTTTACAAACTTCAAACCTGGGAAATTTATTTTTTTTCAAAAGTCAATTATCTCATTGAAGATTCTCATTTCAACGCATCATAATGGAGCCATGGCATTCCCAAATCAAGGTGTTGAGAAAAGGCGCTATCCAAGACATATATATTGCCATCAGCGCAACTTGACTATTCCCCGTCGAGCCACTAGATTTTCCAAGTCTTGGTAGCCACATATTAGAAAAACGTCCAATTGAAATATGCTCAAAATACATGCCAAACTAGACTTGCGAAAGGTCTAGTTTGCATTTTAATGGGTGATTTGCTGCTGATCGACTTTGGATTTAAAACGATTCCATACTATAGGGGAAATCTTAGGACCGAGAATACCGTAAGGGAACTATCTTATTACTAGATTTTTTTTATTACATATTCAAGTACAATATAGCCGCCTAACTCTTATAGAATAAATATGTATTTGCCAAAAAGATATATATTCAATATTCAATATATTTTCAAAAAAATACATTTTAATTAACCTATATATATTTAAAACTTACGCCTATAAAATAATATATTTTATAAAATAATATATTTTGCTAAATAAATACCTCTAAGTCCCAAAAAACTATACCTATAAAATAATATGTTTTATAAAATAATACGTTTTGCTAAATAAATACCTCTAAGTCCTAAAAAAATATGTCTATAAATAAATATATCTTTATCCTAGGATATCTTAAGCGATAAAAATATATTATTTTAACTATATACTTTTTTAGGGGGGGGGGGTATCTATTTGCTATTGACTACCTCTAGGTGCCTAGGTAGTCCTTAGGTAGAATCTACTTCTATTAGCCCCTAGCTAGTAAAGGATATTGCGGATTAGAATCTACTACTATAGATAGCCCTATCCTTCTATAGGTAGTAGGTATTACCCCTATATCTTTATAATATTCGAGTTTAGCTTAAAATAAGCCTTATATAAATCTCTAGGGCCTATATACCTAGGTAGTATCTATCCCTATTAAAGGTCTACTCCTACCTAGATATCTATCTATACTAGAGATTTTATTTAGAGTACTAGGTATATTCTCTAAGGAGCGACTTCTAAGGTTGAGAGTAAACCCTAATACTATAATAGATACCTAAACCTTATAGCTTAGGTGCCTAGGTTAAGCTTAGTTAGAGCTTAGTTAAAGTTAGGTTATAAGATTTTAGAAGATATTTTCCGATATAAGAGTTATTATAATATTAGTATTAAGTAATACTCTTAAAAAACTATAGAGAGTAGAATACTAAAAAAGACTAGGCCTTATTTATACTATAATTATATAAACTATAGAGTAGACCTTATATAGACTTAGAATAATATTAATTTTTTAAGTATAGTTAGTTAACTATAGAATAGATAGCTAGATTAGTCGATTTATCTTTTAGGAAAGATATAAAACTATTTAGATTTCTAAAATAGGAAATTTTTCGAGTTTACCTAGAAACTTTATAAATAGTAATTAGAGAATATAAAAGAAGGAATTTAGAAGAATAAAAAGAATAAACTTATAATTTTTAAATTAGTTATTAGTAAAAACTATAAAAGAGTAAGGATTCTAGATTAAAATAATTATATATTATTTTATTAGCTTTAAATCTAAAGATTAAGATTTAACTTAATTTACTAGAAGTATCTAGAACTTATAATATCTTAAAAAAGGCTTAATCTACTAAAAGGGTTTAAGTTAGAAAGTTTTATTAGTATTTAAAAATAGAGTTTAAATCTTAGAAACTTAATTAGTAAAAAAAAGATCTTAGAGAGACTTTAAATAACTTCTCTTTTTAATTTCCTTAATCTTTAGGATATAAGTCGAGTAAGAAAGACTAGAATTAATTCTCTAGAAAATATTAATCTACTAGCTATCTTCTAGGGTTTAAGATTCAAAATTAATTAGAGTTAAGAGGTACTTTTTATAAGGTCTACTAGAGTAAAGTATTATTAAAGATTATAGTAAAAAAGAGAGAAGAGAGTATATTTAATTAAAGATTAAGAGAGGGTTAAAAATATTTTTAATAAAAATAAGAAGGTCTTTACTAGAGAAAAAAAGATATCTAGAGAAGATAATAGTTAGTATAGCCTTTAATTTATAGGATAAAAGATTATTATAGAGACTTAACTTACTAGAGATTAAGAAATAAAAGTATCTTTAAGATATATATTAGTAGAAGATCGATAAGGAGAAATATAAGAGTTAAGTCTAAACCTTTAATTAGAATTAGTTAAAAGTTAATAGATAGGATTAAATTAATAAAGATCGATAATCTCTTTATTTTAAATTTCTTAAATTCTATAATTTAAGATTTAATCTTAAGGAATAAGAGAGTCTAATATAGTAAAGATATCCTAGTAGTATAGATATAAGTAAATATAAAAAATAAATAAAGGGGGGGTCTATATTAAGAAAATAATATAATATATTAAGATATATAGGCTCCTATAACTTTTTATAAGACTATATTTATATAATAAAAAAAATTACTTATATAAAATTCCTCTTAGAAATTATAAAGTAAGTAGTTTAATTAAAAAGCTCTAGAGTATCTCGATAAGCCTCTAGCCCTTTAGAGTTATAAGACCTTAAGTAAGTCTTAAATCTTTTTAAAACTTATCTAGATATATATTTAAGATAGATTTTAAGTTTATCTATATTTTCTTAGTCTATATAGAAAGGATTTAAAAGTAAATCAAGACTTTAAGAGATTAGTAGAGTACTATTTAATCTTATTAAAGAAATAATAAGTATAAGTATTTATTCTAAAAATATAGGATTCTATATATTATTTAAATATATTATCTTTATAGTCTCTTAAATACTCTATTTTAAATAAGACTATAAGCTTAAAAGATAGTAATTAATTAATTAAAAGTATAGCGCCTACTAAAAAGCTACTTTCTAGGTATAATAAATAAAATACTCCTACTTCTTTCTATCTTCTTTTTAACTTAATTCCTAGGATAGATCCTTTACTATATAGAGTTAGTTAGTAGATAGATTAGGAAGGCCTATTATAGTATACTATAAATACTATAGTATAATCTATAGAAGATCTAATATTAGATCTTTCTTCTTAAACTTCGAGCCTTAAAATAAAAAGGCAAATATCTAAGAGTCTCTAGAAAAAAGCTTATAGGTAAAGAAGCCTAAGACTTACCTAATATAATCTTTATTATAGATAAGAAAGTCCCTAGCCTATAGAGTTATCTATATAGTCTTATTACTAGAAAAATATATTATTAGTAATTAGCCTTTTTAAGTAGAAATAACTCTTTAGGTCTAGGATTATTTATATACTAGTATAGAAAAGAGATTTTCTTCTACTAGAGAATCAGGCTTTAGTTAAGGGAGTAGATATATATCTTACTATAACTCTAAAAGTAGGCTTTATAAAAAAGATATATAAAGAAATATTCCCTATTAAGAATTAAAGCCTTTTTAGAAAGCTAATAAGTTATTTCCTAAGACTAGACCTAGAGTTTAACTCTATAGTAGAGTCCTATATCTAAAAGAGACTCTAGATAAAGAATCTTATTATCTTTATAGTCTTCTAAAGTTATAGACTTTAATATATATTTCTAGAAAATATACTAGAAGATTAGAGAATATTATCTTTATATTTACTAGAGTAATTTAGTTATATCTTAGTTATTATAGTAGAATATACCCTCTAGATAAAGTCTTAAAGTCTATTAGAAATTTTTATTAATAAGAAGTATCTTTTTAACTTATTTCCTATTTAAAAATAAAGCTAATAGCTTAAAGACTCTATTATTAAGAATAATTAGTTTTTTTTAAAGTCTTAAAAAGTTTTAATTAATCTTAAACTTACTTATAGAAATCCTTACTAGTAAGGATATTCGAATTAAAGAGTATTCTATACTTTTATACTTCTTCTTTATAATAGACTCTTATATAAAGATTTAGATACTCTACTACTATATACTAGTACTTAGCTATACCTAAAAGTTTCGATAAGTTAAATTAACTTATCTATAGGATTATATAAATAATAGAGCTATACTAGGATTATAGCTATTTAGGAAAAATATCTTTACTAATCTCTAAAATTAAGAATACTTATCTTAACTAAGACTAGGAATAAGACTACTAAAGATATTCTAGATCTATCTTTAGTTAACTAGTAATAATAGTAGTATCGAATAGTTATTATAATCTTATTCTTATAAGCTTTATAATTACCCTAAGTCTTTTCGAGTTCTTATTACTAATATAGGACTAGTTAAATACTAAGTTATTTCTTATAATAGATATATATATCTTAATAATTATCTTCTCTATTAAAGGCTATAGTCTAAGATAAGCTTAAAATACTTTTTTAAGTATAACTCTAAACTTATTATTAATCTAGATTAGCTTAAGGAATAGTCGAAGAAGAAAAGAAAAAATTATACTAGCTTTTATATATTCCTAAAGCTAATAGCTCCTAAGGTATATAAATAGTAACTAGAGCCTAGCCTAACTAACTAGAAATAGAAACTTTTTAAATATTTTATAAAATAATTCTCTCTCTCTTAGGGATAGGATTATTTTAATTAAAAGCTAATAAGCTAGACCTAAAATTCTAGTATATTTAGAATAAGCTAGATTATCTAGAAAATAAATTCTAAGGTTTAGGTATAGAGAAATTCGAAATAGAGGTAACTTATTTAGGGATATTCTAAATATCTAAAAATAAATATCTTAATCTATTTTTAAGAATCCCTAAGTCCTACTAAGTATATACTCTCTCTCAATACTATAGTAATACTAACTATTCTAAATAATATTATAGTCTATACTAGCTTTATCTAATCCTATAATATAGTATCTCCTATATACTAGTTTAACACTAGGCTTAAGATATCTAGTATTTATTTATTACTAGGGTATATTACTAATATATATAAATAAAAAATAGTAAATATATATTAAGTTACTATTAGGCTATTCTACTTTAACTCTATAATTAAGAGCTCGAATCCTAATAAGACTATTAATAATATCGAGGAAGTTAGCGCTATATAGTCTAAGAGTTACTAGAATAATATTTAAGCTCTTAGACTAGTCCTTTACTAAAAGATAACTATAAATTAGATAGATTTCTATAAGACTCTAATATATATTTCTCTAGACTCCAAATCTATTAATAAAGATTTAAATAGAGAGCGAAATATATTATTTTATAAAAAAAGAGTTAATAAAGAAATTATATCTATATTACTCGACTTTAAGCTCTCTTTATATTAGGTATATCTAATTTAAAGTAAGTACTTAATCTTAAGTCCTATAGATAGCTCGATAAATTATTAATATAAAGCCCTATTATTAGAAAATCGAGCGATCTCCTAAATTCTAAGTAGTAAAACTATAGTCCTAAAAGATATCTATTTTATAGCGAAGTATCCTATCTAGAGATAGTATAAAGCGCTAATTAGGAAGTAGGATAAGCTTATAGTATTGAAATCCTAAGCTAGAAATAGATAAAATATCTATCTTATATTATATAGCTTAATTAAAAGTAAGAAGTAGCCGGAGCTAAATAAGGATACTCGAACTATCTATACCTATATATTTATTATAACTAATTATAAAAACCTCTCTAATATACTTAGTAGTATCTTAGTAATTATAGTTAATATTTTTATAACTATAGGAGATAATATTAGATAGAAAAATTAGTATCTAATCTAGGTAAAGTATAAATTATCTAGAGGTCGACCAAATTAAAATAGACTAGTAATATATATACTATAACTTAGTTAGGTAGTCGACAAACTCTATAAAACCTTTATATATTTTTTTCTAGAATACTAGAGATATTAAGAGTTAGGTTATAGATATAATTAGGTTAAGGATATAGATATATATTTCTATAGCTTAAAGGCGTTAGCGCTCTATTTTAGATAATATTAGTTGATTTTTAGGTATAATAGGAATCTATCGATAGATAAGAGAGAGGAGTTTTAATATTCTAAATAAATTATCTCTTAGAGTTCCGATTCTATCTAGGAGAATTATAATAAGACTATTATCTAGGAATATATATTATAGAAGTTAAATAAGTAACTTATAATTTATATATAAGACTTATATATATATATACTATATTACTAGAAGTAGCTAAAATTGCTATAGTCCTACTTATAAATAGCGGATTTAAACTATATCTAGAGTTATATCTAGCTAATCTCGAGCTATAGATAAGTTTCTAGATAGTCGAGATAGTAGTAGTAGTATTATATTTAGTAAGATTATAGCTAAAATTAGAATTATACTTATCGAGGCTATATCTAGGATTATAGAGGATAATTAAGAAGATTTAACTATATTAAGATTACTAAAAGCTCTATTATCTTCTTCTTACTTAGGCTTATCTTATATAAGGGCTATCTTAATTAGATATAAAATCTTATTATAAGTTAGGCTATTATTATTATAAGCTCTAGAGATTAAGATATCTTATCTATCTAGAGTCTATTTATAAATTAATTAATTAGATTTCTAGGTATTTAATTAGATTCTAAAAGTCTTTATACCTACTCTAGATCTATACTCTCTAAAGAGTCTAAGAAGTCTAAGATAGTAGTTATTAGCTCTAAGCTTAGCCTAGAGAGATTATAATATAGCTTTTCGATTAATAGCAAAATTAATAGAGAAGGATCGCTTAGCCTTTTTAATAGGCTATCTTTTAGGTTTTCTAGGGGATATCCCTATAAAGTTATTAATAGATATAATATAATAACTTTTATCTTATCTAGAAAAGGAATTAGCTAAGCTATTAGTTTAAAGTATAGTAAGAACTAGAGTAAGTACTCTAGACTTTTTAGCGATTAAATACTTAAGTAGAAGATAGAGCTTATACCTATTTTAAGATAGAGAGGAAGAGTTAAATTATAATAATAATTATAGAAAACTATAATAGAAAGAAAAAAGGGGATCGAAATATAAGTATAAAGGAATTTTATAAATAGGAGTTCTTTAAGTCGAATCTAATATAGAAATTTATCTTTATATAGTAGCCTATATCCTTAAGAATATAGATTAGTGCCTTAGGCGAATTTATATAATTAACTTCGATTATACCTCGAATTTTAGAATCTCTTAACCTATCTAATACTATACTATATCTATAGAACTATCTCTATACCCCTTTCTATAATTCTAGCTTATATAGCTTAAGATAAGATTATAATTAATAATTACTTTTTACTAACTTAAATCCTATAGTCTAGATAGCTTTTATCTATCCTAAAATTTACTATTATAGCTCGAGCTCTAAAATAGAGTATATAGCTCCCTATATTACTAACTATTATTTACTATATAAGAATTAACTCCTAGTACTTTCTTTCTAACTTAACTAACTTATTATATTAGAGTATATCGATAATAAGCCCTCTAGGTTCCCTAAACCTAACTCTTCTATTAAGTAAAGCGCCTATAAGCTAGTAAAATAAATTTATAGAACTTAGTTAAGATCTAGCTAGAAACTCCTAGAATTCTCTAATAGCTATACTATTATTATTATAGCCTAGTATAGTTATTTCTACTATTCTTATATTAACTAATAGCGATTTACTAAGTAGTTCTATAGGTAGAGTTATAGTAGATTCTAGCAATAGGTCTAAAAATAGACCTTATAAATAACCTAATTTAAAATAGAAATAGAATCGACTTATCTATTACCTAGTAACTAACTCTAATATTAAGATAGTATAAAAAGCTCTAGATTTAATTCTTATAATTAAACTATATATATACTACCTAGTTTATCTTAATACTAATTATAAAAATAAGCTTATCTAATAAGTCTATAGCTAAATCGAATCTATAGATTAGCGATAGTCGCTAGCTTACTAGAGAATTATAAACTATACTAAGAACTAGAAGTTAGAGACTCTCTAGAACTTAAAATATTATATTTATAAAATAATAGAATAAATAGTTAAGATAGATCTATATATTAATTTTATAATTATAACTATAGGGAATAAGCTTTTTAACTATTTTATAAAAGCCTTTAATATTAATATATTTAAGCGATATTTCTAGTAGATTTATAAGGTCCTAGACTATAAGGCCTCTACTAAAAAAGGTAAAAAGTATATCTAATATTTATTAATTTCTCTTATTCTCTTTTATCTACTTTTATCTCCTTAAATATTAGTACTAATAAATTTTAAATTAGGTATCTAGGGTAATATAGCAATATAAATAAAGTTCTATTATAACCTTATTAAAAAAGGTAATAAAAAAGAAATTTCTAGAGACTAGATCTTAATTACTAAGTTCTAGAACTTACTTATAGCTATTTTACTTAAGGATAGACTTATAGTAGAAGACCTCTAGTATTAAATTGCTTCTTCCTAGAGATAAAGATAATCTATCTAATAATTAGAGCCTAATTAGATAATTTATACTAAGGCTTAAAAGATATCCTATCTTAATGTTTATTTATATTTTTAGTTAATACCTAATTAGGCGGTTCTAGCTTAAGACTATTATTAAAGATAGAAGGGACCTTAGGAGTTTAATTATATCTTTTATCTAGATACTATAATATCTAATATTATTAGAACTTAGATTTTCTCTAGATATAGTCTATTCCTATAATTTTAATTCCTCTCCTTCTACTAATTATTAATAGTAATTTTAGAATTAAAGGCTTTAATATAGAATCTACTTTAAAGATTCTTTTTTAAAAAAATTTATTAATTTTAAAAATTATAATAGATATTAGATATTAAAAGCTTCTATATAAATAGATATTTAGATACTTATTCGATTATTGATTCTCTAGTATATAATATAATATTGCTTTTTTAATTCTATATTTATATAATATCTCTAAAATTTTAGTATATATAAATTTAGATTAGCTAGGATACTCCTTATATAGAAATAGTTATAGGAAATAAGAAAAAAGAAGCTATAAAAAAAAGATCCTCCTAATCCTAGCAATATAGATATTATTATACCCTATATCCTCCCTAAAATAATATTATTAGTACTAGGCCTTAGCGCTAGAATCTATAAAGTAATAGATCTATTAGTCTTAATCTAAGTAAGCTATAGGATAAAGGACTTATTTATTATACTCCTCGAGCTAGTATAGGAATACCTATAGAAGATAGTAATAGTCTTAACAAACCTTATACTACTTATCGTTTTAGTACTTAGTGCTATCTATATAATTAGTATATTATAATATATTAGTATAGAGCTAGCGAAAATATATAAATATAAAGATTAGAAATCGATAGTATAGAGTACTATAGGCGTAGTAGAGGGTATATAAATATAGACTTTCTCTATAGTGTAAGAGAGTCTAGCTATTAATAGGCTAGTCTAGATAGAACTAATAGATAGTGTAGAAGTATATATAGGCTAGATTAGTAGGGACTTACTCTAATACTATAACCTACTCTAAATATATAAGATAGGGGTATATATTAGTATTATTGATATTACTAGGATCTAGCCGAGCTATATAAAAAACTCTATAGGATAAATATAGAGTGAATAGGGTGTATAATAGCTCGCTTATAATAAAAATAGCTTAAATAGAGCAAATTAGGATATATAATTCGAGAGAGTAGATATATAGTATAAAAGGAAGGAGCTAGAGGTTATAGTAGATAAAAATAATCTATATACCCTCGAACTAAAAATTTATACCTAGCTTACCCTATATTCCAATAAGATAATAAGGAATAACCTATTATATACTTAGGGTCTACCTAGATATATAACCTATAATACTTAATTCTATTTATAGTTATTACTATTTAAAGCTATTTCTAAGACTACTCCTTTACTACTTACCCTTACTATTCTTTTCTTTAGATAATCTTTTGTTTCTATTAAAATATTCTTTTTTTATATCCTCCTAATATCTATTATCGAAAGTATCTATAGAATAATTTACTACCTTTAGGGACTTAGGCTAGGTATTACTAAAAGTCTATAATATAATAAAGATTAGATAGCTAGTAAAGAGTCTATTTAATATATATTTTTATTCTCTACTAATACCAAAACTTTTAACTAGGGTATTCTTCGAGTAGGTTCCCTTCTAAAAATATACCTTTTTTTTAATACCTAGTTAATCTAAGGATTTCTAAGGCGCTACTCTTGGCTTTTGATTTAGTTTATAAGTAAGATACTCTAGTATCCTCTATTATCGAGTATTAGTAGAATAATTTACTACTCTTAGGTTTTAATTTAGTAGAATAATTTACTACTCTTAGGTTTTAATTCGATAGAATAATTTACTACTCTTAGGTTTTAATTTAGTAGAATAATTTACTACTCTTAGCTTTTAATTTAGTAGAATAATTCACTACTCTTAGTTTTGAATTTAGCTTATAACTAAGGCGCTCTAGTATTTATACCTTTCTTTCCCTCTCTCCCTATCTCTCCTTCTCTCTCTATCTCTCTCTATCTCTCTTTCTCTCTCTATCTATCCTTCTTTCCCTATCTCTCCTCCTCTCTTTCTCTCCCTTTTCTCCTTCTAGATAGGGGGGTAGTAATAGCCTAGTATATTATAGGGTAGGGGAGGACTAGGAAAAACACTCTCTAGTTTTTCCTAGGGGTACCTACTATTAGGCACTATCTAAAGGGTGCCGATAGTTAGACACTATCTAGCCTTCTCTACTCTATAATAGCCTAGTATACTATAGGATTAGGGGAGGACTAGGAAAAACGCTCTCTAGTTTTTCCTAGGGGTGCCTATTATTAGTCACTACCTTAGTTAGAGATAGCTATTTAGTAATAACCTTAGTACCCCTCCTCCCTTTACTATTGCTATAGTCCTATAAGACTATATATATTATTACTATAGTAAGGGATATATAATAATTCCTCTAAGCTATAAGTTGCTAGTAAAGAGTCTATTAAATACTACTTTTTTTACTTAGCTAATACTAAAGCTTTTAACTAGGGT